>JAOTNS010003881.1:0-288364 GCA_028476615.1 Culter alburnus | reverse complement strand
GTACCTTCAAGTTACATGTAACAGGACATGCCCACTCTACATTTCTTTGCTTGTAGAAGTTGATCAGTTGCCTTTCCTGTTCTTCAGCACATGTTCTCAAGTCCATACACATTAAAAGAGGTTTCCCTGTCTCATGCAGTCTGAGAATTTCCTTCTGTACAAGGTCGTAGCCACTTTTGGATCTGGATGGGTTTTCCAATCTGGTAAAAAAAAAAAAAAAATTTCATTTATTCCAAAATCATGCAAATCAAAAGAGCTCCGTTGCACATCAACAGAAGTGTAATTTTTTCATCTCTACTTATTACCATAAATTAAAGATAAACTATAAAAATAGACTTCTTTAGAATGTCAGCAATAGAACAATGTCAAAAACAGTCACATCATCCTCTTTTGCACTGAAAAAAAAAAAAAAAAAGCCAAAGGAAAAACAATTTGATTACCATTATCCATGTATGAAAACTCAGCAGTGTCATTCACTTCATTATCCATACATGACAACTCAGCTGTGTTGTTATTTTCATCATCCATAGGTCTATAATTTAGGAAAGTGGAAAAAAAATTAAAAATGCTGTTTCTAATATGAGGTAAAGAGTACATTTATAAATCAATTTCTTTTCTGTTCATTTCTGTCCGGCTTGCACACCCTTCCCCACTTCACTGGCATGAATTTCCAAGATGTCAAGGGGCATTTCTTCTTGACAAATAGGACAGCAAGCCTATAATTATAGATATACAAACAAATTTCCTAACTTCAAAAAAAAATTTTTTAAAAACTTTTTTTTTCCCTCACTTGCATTGACCTTTTGATTAAGCAAGAATGCATGTATGCAGAGAGAATTTACCTGTACATTGCTCTTTTTCTCACTTTCCACATCATTTGCCTCATGCTGAGTTTCATCCTGACTTTCATTTCCATCTTCAACCACAACAACATCAGAACAAGTCTTAATGTGGTTTGTGAGGATCTGAAGTGGGTACGTATTTTGCATTTTTTGCACATTGCCTTAGGCATATCTCGAAATGCTTCTGATGATGGTGGCAAGGAGCGATATCTAGCTCATCTTGTAGTGGAGCTATATAGATGACAGAATTCCCCTATTTTGGAGGTTTTGATTAGCCGGCCTGTGTATCCACAGTCTGCAGGTGCCACAAGAGAGAGCTTCCGACTTCCCCACCCCCTGAAGTATAAACAACAAGTTTATATATATATATGGGATGCACCGATATGAAAATTTTGGCGATACGATAATTCTTTATAGTTGAAAGCCGATAACCAATGCATTGGCCATTAAATCTAAATCAAAATTTTTATATAATTATTGAGAGCCAAATAATGTCTCACCATTAAATAATTTAATTAATAATTTGCCAGCCTTGCGCTGCACATGTTGCATAACTGTATTAACATATTTCAAGATATTCAAAACCATCATTGTGAACAGTGCACATCTAGTGTCTCAGCTGAGGGAAATAATCCATTTTTTATTGGCTTTAATATCAGCCAAATGTTCTTATCAGGCCGATAACAATAACATTAAGATATATATAGCCTACATACAGTGCTTAACAAATTTATAGACAACCACACATGTAAGGTTTGTGCCACAGCTGCCCAAAACTAACAGTATGGTCATTACCAAAATAATTTGTTTCTGTAATGTTAATCCACCAGCATGTGTAAGCTGAGCTCTTTAGTCGCAGTTGGCCAAGTCAAAGTCTAGACTGAATCCTATTGAACAAATTAGGTATTTAATGGATTCAAAGATACAGTAGATTGCACAAAAGTTTAATCAAAAGCAAGTATTTGGGAACAACTAGAAACTATTTGGAAGTCATCAGAGACTGTGGAAAAGCACTGTACATAAAAAAAAAAAAAACTTATCAGCTGTTATTAAGGTCAAAGGACTGCATACAAAATTTTTTAAAAAATTTTTTTACAAAGTTTTTGATTATTATGAGTGAGTAAAGACTATTTAGTTGTTTCAGTTTGTTATTTGCCTAATAAATGACAATAGCATTGTCAACATAGTTTTAAACAAGTTTTTGACAGATTCCTAAAATATTTGTGTTTTCTCTTTATGGCAGGTGGTCTAATAAATTTGTTAAGCACTGTGTAGGGGTGTAACAGTTTTTGGCCTGAACCATCACGGTATGGACGTCACGGTTCAGTGCATAGTCAGATGATGAATACAGTCTGTCACAGGCGATCCACACTCTAATCCAGAAGGCACTGCACATGGTAATGTAACGCTGTTTACTAACCAGTAACCACCAAAACAGGAAAAATAGCAAAGAAAAACAACAGACAATCTATGCATACGTGTAGTCTCGCAGCCAGTGCTTCAACCATGGAAAAACATCAATAAAACAGCCTGAAAATAATATCTTGCATACATACATTTACCTCAGGCAAGTCATTTAATGTCCACAGCATGTTAGTTTACTGGAGAATTAACTCTAAAGGGAAGCATTTCACTAAATATATGCACTATATGAGCTTACATAGTCATTAACTTTACTTTACCCATTAGTAATGTCTCAACTATTTAAAGGTACAATAATTTTTGTCTGCTAGAGGTTGCCTATTCAAAACAAAGGCTTTGATGATTGATCCTTTAACTGCTGGTATGGTTTGTTGTTGATAATTGGCATGCAATTAATTTTAAAATGTATTGTATGATGGAGAAAATGCTGTATTACTGTTACTAAAAATAAAGCTGCATCTGATATGCTATGTTAGCTACTTCACAAAAAGTGTTTTTCTGCGGCATGGTAAGCATGGTACTCGCAAAAAATCAAGACACTAGATTAAACAATAAGATTAAACGTGTCGAGCTATATAACAAATTAGGTTTTTGTCTATAATATATCAAACAGTTGTTCCCTTGTCTATTAAAACATGTAAATATTAAAGCGTCTTGGTGTTCCAAGTTCTACAAAATAAACCGGACCGAGGGTAACAGCGGGTATGACGCCATTGACAGGCGAATCCTCACACGTCCCCAGCCTTGGGTAGAACTGCAATTTTCCCTCACGATTACAAATAGTTGGAAACTTTGGGATATTGTAAGTACTCAAGTGAACAAAATATAAACACTGGCCTAGTGATTTTTGGATATTTTACTGCAAAATACTTATATATTGCAGCTTTAATATATGTTTAAATAAATCTGTCATGAAAACAAGTTATGACAGTAACCATGTAAATTATTAAATTTCAAAGATGAAGTGGAGAAGTTAATGCAAAACCTGCCTTAAGTGCATTTAATGTTTTTCTTTTTATTATTTATTGTGAGTGTCGATTATTAAATCTAAAAATAAAAAGGCAACTGAATTTAATTGTTTGGGTTCTGTTAAAGGGATAGTTCACCCAAAAAATATAAAAGTTTATACAGATTGGGAACAACATGAGGTTGAGTAAATGATGACAGAATTTTCATTTTTGTGCAGGAAAGTGCTCTGGGTATAGTTTACTGCATAGCTGACTGTGACTTTGTGACTTCGATACCGAGGTTCATACCGAACAGTCATGTTTGAGTACCGTCACTCCCATAATATATATATATTTATATAGATGGATAGATAGATATTACATTTCCTAATACACACTAAAGCAGATTTCTCTTATGGAACATCTATGTGCATAACACTTCAGCACAGTACTGTTCTCTGTGTGTGATGGATGTATGTATGTGTGTGTAATTTATTAACTAAATATTTAAACACTAGGTCAACCAGTTACTGAAGGCAATAAATATTACCTGATGCCTTATAAAGAAGCCAACCACCAGTTACCTCACCAAGTTTTGGATACAATTCGATGAGTTTATCACATAACTGTTAAAAAAAAGAAAAATAGAAAAGAAACAACTGTTAAAGATAACAGGATTATTTAATCTAGCTGCTATCGCTGCTCTGTATGACCATTCACAAAATAAATATATGAACAGGTCTCCTTGACATGGCACATTACCTCCTGATGAGTCATGTTTTCATCAAGAGTGGCAGTTCTGCGTCCCAGTCCTGCTTGGTGTGGAGCAGTTGATCTGGACCACTTGGGGACCGCTCACATTGGGCTGGCAGCAGATGGAACATGACCTGAAATGGTTTTAGTTTAACGGGCACAGGACATGGTCCAGTGAAGCGCCGTTTTCCTCTACGATTTGAAAATAATCCAGGAAAGGACCTGTTTTAAAATTGGAACATGGAGGTCAGAACACACCTATGATCAGAGATGGGCATAAATACCATGGAAATGTATTTAAAATACAAATACAAAATACTGTGTGGAAAAATGTATTTAAATATACAAATACAAATACTGTGTGGGAAAATGTATTTAAATACAAATACAGTATTTTGTATTTTGAAATACCAAAATACATGTGAAATTGAAGATTCAGTGCAGGTATCCCTATTAGGCTGAAATCTATCTGGGCCTATTCTGAATGCCAAAAAGCATTTAGATGTGTGCAACTACTTAGAAACTTTCGTTTAATTTTATATACCTTTCCCTTCCCCTGCCTGTAGGAAATAAAAACTACAAAAAACCCCCAAAAAACTATTTTTAACTTTTTATTATGTTTATCACCATCATTAAAAGCCAATGTGACCATGTGTATTTGTTAAGCTAATTATAAATAGTCACAGTGAATTAAGAAACTACATAGGCCTACTGACTTTTTAATTCCTTACCTCATTTCTGCATCTCTGTCATTTCTCTCTCTCTCTCTTTCTTAAGTGCTGCTTCCTTGCTGGTAATTACAAATAAACTTATGTAGTGCAAAATACAGCCATTTATATACTACTACTTCTGACAAGGTTACAATGTAGTCTATAACTTATGGTGAACACTATTAAAAAAACTGTAAAAACTGTGGGAACCTTTCTGCTATATAGCAAAGAATAGGGATGGGTGTATGACAATATATGGCATGGTTTCACAATTATCATATCAGTTTTGATACCACAGCAAAACTGAATTTCAAACTCTTTTGATGCTTTTTTTTACGCAAGTAGTATAGTAACTTTATATTATTTAATGTAAAGTTTATTTGTTTCTATACATATTAGAAAAATAAAGTTTATCTAAAAAAAAATAATTTTTTAATTAGAATCATTTGGCACTTTTTTTGGTGACAATAAAACTAAAAGTGTAGTGTATCTTTCATCATTGTCATCACAAATGCACACAATTACTACACTAAACTGATGGAGACAGACAATGATTAACCTAATTATTTCGTCTCTACATAAACAAACATTTGCATAGATGGTAACACAATCACAATTTGGAAATGTGTCCGTTACATTTTCATAAAGCACCATGTTTGTAAAATTTAAAATTTACAAAATGAGCCTGCATAGCAGAAATAAAAAGTAATGGTCGGTGTTTAATACAATCGTTAATTGAAATAAAATAATTAATGAATTAAAAAACATATATAACACAGTATTGTTCAATTTAGTGTTATACATATGTTATCATATTAATATGTTTTGTTCTAATGTCTCAAGTCACAATTTCAAGTTTACTGGGTTTAACTTGATTATTTGGGTAGGGTTTAAGAAGTGTACTAAAAAACTTTTTCACATGTGTCGTCAAAATGACCTACAACCTAATCAGTTTACATGTGAAGAAATCCATTTATTCACAAACTTCTCACGAGACGAGTGTTTGACATAGTATAAGAGGTGTTTGACAAATTATTCGGCAAACTACTTCCTCTCATTGCTGCTTTTTGGTGGTTTGGAGAACAATTACTCAGAGTCGCCCTCTGTCGTTTTTCACAGAATTATACAATGGAGAGCACGTCAAGCATAAAAGCCTAACTGTGTGTTCACACCGCCGGCGGCGAGAGCGTCAAAGTGACGCTAGTCATTAATTTTCATGAGAGCCGGCGGCGAGCTCCGGCGAGAGCGGCGCGGCGCGTCTTGGACGGTGAGAGCGTCGAGAGAGTTGAAATCAGGTTAACTTATGGTAATGAGCTATGACGCTGTTCGAGGCAACTTGTCATTTACTTTGACCCTCCCGTCGGCGGCGGTTTGAACGAACAGTACAGCGTTGTTGGCAGGGCGGCCAAGGCGATTGTTGACGCTCTCGCCGGCGGCGGTGTGAACGCACGGTAATAGGTTTACTGAGGAGCGCACGCAGTAAGCAGGTAACAGGTTCATGGCGTAGAGCCATGCGAATTGCGAAAGTATAACAAGGCTTCAACTGCACAAGCTAAAGAGAAAGCAAGTCCTATCTAAACATTGTAATGTTTATGTGTACAAAGCCATGCTTGCTGATATTGTGGTCTATAACTCCTCCCCGAACTCACGTGAACGAGCAGCGATTTGCCTGTGATTTCGGGCATTTGTCTGGTTTCTCAAAACCTGTCGGCGAGCCAAAATCGGGGCTAAATCGTGCAGTGTGAACTCGGCTTAACATGCAGTACGTTAAAGGATAGTTCACCCAAAAATGAAATTTTGATGTTTATCTGCTTGCCCCCAGCGCATCCAAGATGTAGGTGACTTTTTTTCTCAGTAAAACACAAATGGATTTTTAACTCCAACCGCTGCTGTCTGTCAGCCAATAATGGGAGTAGATGGGGACTTCGGCTAAAAGAGTAAAAAAAGCTTGCTTAGACAAATCCAAATTAAACCCTCGGCTCGTGACGACACATTGATGTCCTAAGACACGAAACGATCGGTTTGTGATGTCTGATCGCGCTCTGACAGCGCAGTGATGTCTGATCGCGCTCTGACAGCGGCAGTGGTCTGACACTCATTAAGTATATGCGCGAGACATCACTTCCGTTGTCAGAGCGCGATCAGACATCACTAACCGATGCTGAACGAGTTGGACATAGTCGTGTATTAGAGGTAAAAAATGATATAAATACTGTTCGGTTTCTCACACAAACCGATCGTTTCGTGTCTTAGGACATCAATGTGTCGTCACGAGCCGCAGGGTTTAATTTGGATTTGTCTAAGCAAGCTTTATTTACTCTTTTAGCCGAAGTCCCCATCTACTCCCATTATTTGGCTGACGGGGGGGGGGGAACCTGGTCTGAACTAGTTGATGCCTGAAAACAACACCCTGATAAGAGGTTGACTGTCTCAAAGTATTTTGAGTATTTTGAAAATACAAAATACTCATCTTAAATGTATTTAAATACAAATTACATTGATTTTTTCCAAAGGCTTTAAAATACAAAATACAAAATAGTATTTTGTATTTCAAATACGTATTTTAAATACATGTATCTGAAATACTGCCCATCCCTGCCTATGATTCATAATAAACCAGGAATGTAATATACAGTTTCTACTGACCTGGTCATTTCTGTTTGAACAGAAGATGGCCCCGGAGTTTGGCATCTGACATTAGATGATCTGACAAACCAAACAACAACAAAAAAATAAATTAAAAAAATCACAATTTCTATCACAATGTATGTGTTTCAATTTAATTAAAACGTTTGGGGGGAAAAAATGCAATACCTGTTTAGACCCTGACTCGTAGAAGGCCCATCAGCTTTTTCTTGTGTCAATAGTGACAAAAGGTGCCTTGCTGATCTCAGCACTTCATTGTCTCCCTTGTGAAACAACACGACATGGAGGAAGATGGAAAGTAGCTTAACAAATATTACGTCATCATAAATATCAAATTATTAATGTAGATACAGGACTGTGTTTCTGAAAGCATCGTGAGTGTTGACAATGGTTCTACGATCTACTTGGGCCTACGATGCTTTTGAGAAACAAAGCCCTGGTCATAGCAGAGAGAAGTCCTATTTATTTATATTTATTTATTTTATAATTGCGATTGGGTTGTATTTAATGGTGCTATATAAAAATGGTGCTATTTAGTATCCTGTCATAGTGGCATAACCAAACAATACACTCTCTGTTTCAGCATATTACAGTGGTTTTACTAAAAAATGTATATAAAAACCAAAGGCAAGAGAATTCTGGATTTATATTTATCACATTATATCACCTTTACAGTAAAAAAAAAGAAGGTGTTTGTGTACTCGGGGTAAAGAGGAATCACTTAGACACTTGAGTAAACAATGATTTGGGTCTTAATCAACCTTTTACGCATATAAATACAGTATAATGACCAATAAAATCATAACTTTTACTCACCGCTCGGTCCATTTCGGCAAATGAGGTGTTATGAAGGCCTCTCGTCTCTATTGCTTTGGTGCTTGTCAAGACGCGCTTGCACCTCCTGCTGGCGAAGACGACTTACTGCAGATGAGATTATGTTCGGTAATCCACTGATTTTCCTGCTGTTCCCGGATGTGAAAGGTTGAATTTACTGTCGAATTTGAACCACTGAATTTGTGGAAGCGAATTTGTAAAGCGAAATAAAATGGTCTGAAACTTGCCTGTTGAATATTATAGGTTGTATTTTTAAACAGATCGAATATTTTGGAAGTGAAATCTGAAAGGTGAATAGGATTCTTGAATTTTTGATAATGAAAATCTGTTTTTGAACTGAAATATTCATTGCTTAAATATACAACCATGTTGAATTTAAAGCAAGACTTAAAAATTCAATGCATTAAAATGCAAGCACAGTTAATGCAATGGATTTTTTTTAAATGATTGTAATTCAACAAGCAATTCAATGCATTAAAATGCAAGCACGGATAATGCAATTCATATATTTTTTTCAATTATTGTAATTCAACAAGCTTTTTTAATTCAAAAACATTTGGCATTAAATTACTTCCATACTTGGGCTTCTAAAAGATACAAAAAAAAAAAAAAAAACCCACCTGTTTGTTTGTTTCATCAACCATGGGTTGTTTCCTCCTGGGGGGGAGAGTGTGACGTGCGGAAGTCCGCAAGCCTTCCAGCATCCGTGCCCATATCTGGAGAGAAACCAATTAAGTGTAAACTTATAAAAAGGACGTCAACAGATCGGAGTAGTGGCGGTAATAAAAGTGTTGCCGAAGAAGAAGGAGGAAGTGTTCGAGGGAGGAAATGGAATGGATTTACCTGGTGAAGCAGCTCCAGCTCTTCCGTGACGCGACTCGCAGCATCTGCCATGGCTAAACCGGAGTGAGACCAAGCGGTTTATTGCTAATCCTGGCTACGGAACAAGATCGTGCCGTTTCCCTGCAGAAGAGTGCTGAAAAATCGGTACCAGCTCTTCAGTGACGACGCGACTCGCATCTGCCGTGGTTAACGAGTCGAGTGTAAACAAAGCAAAGCCTTACTTCTAACTCTAGCTTCAGATCAACACCGTGCCGTCTTCCTGCAGAAGAGAGAGCTCAGGTATTCCATATCTACACAAGTCCTCTGAAAACTCTCTAACTCTCTCGAAGGCCTCACCAAAGAACAACCCACTCACTCACTCACTCACTCACTCACTCACTCACTCACCACAACACACACACACACACACATACAATACAAAGTCCCGCATTCACGTCCTTACTTTCGTTATTGCCTACTGGCGTATTGTTTTTTTTTATGAACTTGGGAACTGTTGAGTTTATTTAATCAATTATTTGCTTCGCTTTTTGTTTTTCTTTTTTCCCATGCTGTTTTTTTTTTTTTTTTTTTTTTTGGTTGAACGTGTGATCTTTGTGGTAAAATTGCATTGCCATTTCTGAACTGTTTGACTGAAAAAATATACTCAGCTGAACTGCATTCCTGTTTATGCCTCATGATTTAAAGTGTTTTTTTTTTTTTTTTATTCCATGTAACTGGTATATTTTATACCTGGCGCCCGAATTTTGGTTAAACACAACATTTTTTGAAAAGATTAATTTGGATGGGCCGTCACCGTTACAGTTTATTTACATCACACAAAAGATGAAGCATCCATTTTCACTCCACTGTAAGAGCTGAATAAAACACAGTACAAGAAGTGCACATTAAAGTCTTATCCATAAACGCTCTCTCTCCCTTGCATTATCATCAACATACATAGCGAATTCACACAAAAACACTAGTTACAACTAACAGTAAACAAATATATACAGACCTTATGCCTTTTCCGGGGGTGCTTAATAAACTGGTAACCTTTTTATCCATAAAACGACTCTGATGAAATGTAATAAAGTGCACGCTCCCCCTTTCATTATTTCTGTAACCAGTATCGCTCCAGAGACTATAAGCTGGATCACGAACAGTTGGTAGTAATCCATCACTGAGTAACAACTTTTTAGCAAAACCTCTTTTCTATTGTCCATTTGTATTGACCCTCGTTCACAAAGCAGTCTGGTGTAAAATGATGTGTGAAGACATAAACGAATTTAGGTATGTGGGGGCGCATTCTCTTCAAAAACAAAACTAATCCACTGTGTCTTCAGCAGCTCTGATGTCAGGAGTACATGAAGACTTACGTTCACTCTTACATCCAACAACAAAACACCTGAGTTGCTTACAAGACATTGTTGTGCTACAGCTGCTCCAGCTTGGAGAAAATGGCGGACAGTGTACAACTTGCACAGGGCGAGGTCTATGCTAATATGGCCATCAGCAGTCGTGGGCGGGGCTTGTGCAAAGTGATGTCACAAGTTTCAATTACATCAGATCACTTAATTGCACTGAGGCCATGCATGTCAGCAAGGGGTTGTGTGATCACCTGGTTATTGCTCTGTTGCAAAACAGTAAACAGTAAATGTGATTTTGAGGGAAAATGCGGGACACGTGTGAGAAAGACAATATTTACTGCTGTTATACTTAGGCTTTCCAACTAATGTAAAATAATATTTGCCAACATGTTGGATGATAATGTTTTAAATCACCAATAAGCTTTGTTAAAAGTGAATGCTCTGTGACTGCCACTCAGTTATCTCAGGTTTGAGTGGTGATACAATGTAATTTACTGTACTTTACAGGACCTAATCAGTCTGCTAAATATAATGAACTGAGCAACAGGCTAGCAGGTAAAAATCACATTTTATACTAAAATAAATTTCCTAAAGTAGTGACTAATTTATTTTCCTTTATTAAACTATATGCAAACATTAAATGCCTTTTACTGGATTGAATGCATTTTGAACTTATATTTTTTTGTTGGATCTGGCAGGTTTGATCAGGATGTTATCATCCAGTGTGTCTAGATGAACTCCTGGCTGGTGTAGCTATATTTAACTTTTGGTCAACACTGATTCCTTTGCTCCGTCCAGTTGTCATCAACAGAAAAATCCCTCTCTATGAATGCATTGGTTGGTAATTTTCCCGCTCTAGCTATACATGATGGCTGCACAAATGAATTTTTGAATGGCAATTGCATTTTTAATATTATATTTCTTATTGTGGTATTGTAATTTCAGGGAAGAAAAAAGATACATAATTAAAATGCGGAATACTACTTATGTCTTATACATACAGTGGTATGCGAAAGTTTGGGAAACCCTTGCAGAATCTGTGAAAATGTGAATAATTTTAACAAAATAAGAGAGATCATACAAAATGGATGTTATTTTTTATTTAGTACTGTCCTGAGTAAGATATTTTTAAAAAGATGTTTACATATAATCCACAAGACAAAAAAGTAGCTGAATTTATTAAAATATCTCTTTTCAAAAGTTTGGGAACCCTTGATTCTTAATACTGTGTGTGGTTACCTGGATGATCTATGACTGTTTTTTTGTTTTGTGATGGTTGTTCATGAGTCCCTTGTTTGTTCTGAGCAGTTAAACTGGGCTCTGTTCTTCAGAAAAATCCTCCAGGTCCTGCAGGTTCTTCAGTTTTCAAGGATTTTTGCATAATTTGAACCCTTTCCAGCAGTGACTGTATGATTTTGAGATTCATCTTTTCACACTGAGGACAATTGATGGACTCAAACAAAACTATTAAAAAAGGTTCAAACATTCACTTATGCTCCAGAAGGAAACACGGTGCATTAAGAGTCGGGAGGTGAAAACTTTTGAACAGACTTTTTTGACTTTTGTAAAATATCTTACTCAGGACAGTACTAAATAAAAAATAACATGCATTTTGTATGATCTCTCTTATTTTGTTAAAATGATTCACATTTTCACAGATTCTGCAAGGGGTTCCCAAACTTTCACATACCAATGTGTATATATACACACACACACACACACACACACACACACACACATATAATATATATATATATATATATACACACACACACAGACAAACTGAAACAATTACTTTCGATAAAATAAAACCATTAAATATTTTTTTTATGCTTTTATTGATTGTCAGATTGAACATTTAGAATTCTTACATGATGAAATAAATCACACAATCTGTTACTAGAGAGTATTTTGACATGATTACAGAGTGTATGAAGCTATGAATACATTGTAACAGAATCATAAAGTATTGCTGGGAAAAGACTACTCAGTACACATTTCCTCTGTTTAAAATCATTGAGCAGAGATCCAAAGAAAAAGAAGTCAAAACAAAACATAATAAAAGTTGATAAAAAGTTGATACATTGCTAGTAAAAATCAGATAAAGACCAACCAAGATCAATCTGTCTTAACATCACAGATCAGATTCTTTAGTGTTCACTTTGATATCAGTGTAAGTGACTCCTTTGTATGTGCCCTCGGTTTCATACTCTAACACACTGCCGTTCTTGCAAGTGATCTTCACTGTGCCAGTGTAAGGCAGGTCAAAGGTGGCTCTTCCAATGGTGATGTCAACATTCACCACCTTTGCTGGTGGCACATCTACAGTGGTTGTCAGAGTTTCGGTTATCTCGTCTGTCTGCTCCAGACTATAAGTGCTTTCTTCGCCAATGGTGATACTGTATCCTGTAGAAACTTCTAGAATCCCTGGAATCCCAGCCTTCACTTCCACACTAAATGTTTCCGTAAAGCTGTAACTCATTGACCATGAAGCTGTTTTGGTCACTTTTTTTTGAGGTTTCGATTATTTGCTGTTGATTAGTGGAGGTTTCATTCTTGTAAGTGGCAGATTTCAGCTCTTCTACTGTCACCTTTGGTATCAGTTGGTTGATAGTGAGATAGTTGACATTAGTGAGAATTGTCGACTGAACTGCATTGAGAAACATGAATCCCATGTTGTCAATGTCTGCCCCACATTTTCCTTCAATGCCCAAACAATAGCCAGAGCCGACATCGATAGGGATTTCTGTTGGTAGTTCATTATCTGTCATTTTTGCAAAAAAAAAAAAAAATCCACCCTGGTTTGTCTTGAATTTGATGGCTCCAAGATGTGTTCCCTCTCCGTTGTTCCACAGGGACAGTGAGGTGAAACACAGTGAGGTTTTAAACACATTTATGTTTAAAAATGTTTTTTAGAATTCTTTAACCCTTATGTTTTGTTGGGGATGTTTTCATCCACTATGGGGTGTTTTTGAGTCTTAATTTGGCCACAACTTTCTCTGTGTTTCAGCAAATGGAATGATTTTTGGTAACAAATCTTATTTTGATACATTTTTTGTGAAAATGCTTTGAAAATGTTCAAAACCTCAAAAATACACTGTGGCAAATTTACTACCCTTTCGTTATGTACGTGGGTGAAAACATCCACTAAATTAAACTGCTGTAAAAATGTATCAAATAAATATTCATTTAAAATTTAATGTAAATTTTAATTTTAAAATAAATAAAAAATTTTTGCATAAATCTGTTAATCAACCTCAGTCCTGATCAAAACTCCTGGATTTTTACTCTTTTATTGCCAAGTTTATAAATGATGTCACTGATTTTGGGGGGGGGGTGTATCAGATTTTAATTTTTTCTCCCTCATTTACTGTTCGTGGCTGTTTTTGCCCCATTGACTTCCATTATAACAACATTTTTTGATTGCAAAGCCATGACGCCATATAGTCATGCATTCTTGACTGATGGTAGTTTTCCCTGTTGGGAAGAAGTAAAATTTGTCCTTTTTACAGTTGATCACCAGGTGGCACCATTAAAGGTGCATAGACCTGTGCAAAAAAAAGCTTAGCTTCTGGCTTTTATTTTGAGTTATATGGAGTATAACAGCATATTATAGTGTGTGTGTGTGTGTGTGTGTGTGAGAGAGAGAGTGAGACTTTGCGCACTTACCTTGATGCGTCTGAGAAAATCAAAATATGCACCTCAGCTCTCAGAACTACATGGAGTAAACAAAAACAAAGTAAGTGTATTTATGTACCTGCTGCCTTTTGATGGTGAGAAGTACGGACGGCCTATGTGTGAAATGCTTGTCTTTTCTTGATGGTAAAGCCAGTTTAAAACCTTAAAATCCTTCAGTGATACACTTTTCCATTTTTTTCTGTAAAAAATCTACTCTGCATCAGATTTATGAACATAATTTATTATGAACCAAAGTGCAACAACTCCAGTTTCTCATTGTGCGGCGCCCATGGAGGTTGGTCATGCTGACAATGAGGTCAGTCATCTCCTCCGTAAAAAACAGATTGAACACAGAATCCACATTCTGGACCCTTGCGATGACATAAAGGCAGGAACACACCAAGCCGACGGTCGGCCATCGGGCAGTTTTTGTTCCTCGGCTGACTAAGTTTTCTCATTGTGTTCCTCACTGTCGGCTGAAGCTTGTCCTCATCAGCTTTTTTCGGCCGATTCGACATGTTAAATCGGCGTCAGAGCTCGTCGACCGTCGGGCCATCTGATCATTCTGATTGGCTGTTCAGCTACTGCCACCTATTAGTATGGAAAGGCATTTCATCTTATGCATGCGCAGAACGGATGTGCTACTTGGCCATCGGCTGTCGAGCTTCGGTTTGGTGTGTCAGGGCAACTTTGGACCCAGACCCTGCCGACGTGAGCCAACCCCGCAGTCTGCTTTCATCGCCACTAGTTCATCAGCGTCGGCTTGGTGTGTTCCTGCCTTAATGTGTCGGCCCTGGAGTCACGCCTCTGGCAGGCTGAAGGAAAGGGAGTTGTCTCCACATTGGTGGAAAACCACACTTCGCCATTTCTCCCAATCCACCCAGATCCAGGATCCTCTGAATCCTCCTCGCCTTCAGTGGAAGCTGCAGAGGATGATGAGGGTGCCACAACAAAATCTGTGGTGTCAGAGGGAGAAGACAATACCTCCTGCAGCTCACTGGAGGGGTCAGGCTGCATAATCATTTCTAAAACTTCGGTACAAGTCAAGCCTTTTCTCATGTTGCTTGCTGCTCTTCTCACCATCAAATATCAAGCAGGATGGCATGCAAGTGTTTAAATCCACTTACATTGTTTTTCTTTAGTCTGTACTTCTCACCATCAAAAGGCAGCAGGTGCATAAATACACTTACTTTGTTTTTGTTTACTCCATGTAGTTCTGAGAGCTGAGGTGCATATTTTGATTTTCTCAGATACATCACAGTAAGTTGGCGTAAGTTCTCTCTCTCACTCTCTCTCACTCTCTCTCTCTCTCTCTCTCTCTCTCTCTCTCACACACACACACACACACACACACACACACACACACAATATAATATGCTGTTATACTCTATATAAAAGCCAGAAACTAAGCTTTTTTTTTTTGCACAGGCCTATCTAAAGGGTTAATGGTGCCACCTGGTGATCAACTGTAAAAATGACAAATTTTACCTCTTCCCAACAGAGAAAACCATCAATCAATCAAGAATGCATGATTATATGGTGTCATGGCTTTGCAATCAAAAAATGTTGTTATAATGAAAGTCAATGGGGCAAAACCAGCCATGAACAGTAAATGAGGGAGAAAAAATTAAAATCTGATGCTCATGCACAAAAACTAACAATGCATCAAAGCTGTAGCATCTGGACCAATCAGGCACACAATTATTCATTATATTTAATGAATTACCCATAAACTCACTCTATCAAAGTTCTGTGAACCCATCCCCCTAAAACTGCAACTAGAATCCCAAACGTAGCTAACACACAGGCGGAACTAGGTGCCCTGTTACAGATACATGGTACTTTTACGATCAGAAAGAATGTTGTAGAGACTAGTGACTCATTCTTTCTGAGAAGAACAAATAAACTCTCTTAATCCTATGCATTCTCTATATAACCACTTGGGAAATGTATAAACATGTATCCAAGTTTCCCATCTCATGACTTTCCTTTTATAGGCTTTATTCTATGTATTAATTCTCTCTTTTGAACTATTTTGGTATTAATGTTCCAGAGTTGCAAATTTATAGTTAACTGAAATTACACTGGTAGCATGTTTGGTATCTACGGACTCCAACTTTCATTTCCTATTTGGCAATTTATGTTACATGTTACTAACTCTGTGATACATTAGTATTATAAGAATCTAGAAGGTTCTTTTCTCATTCATCCAATCCAGTGTCTTTTGCTAATATCTTGCTACAGAACAAAGACCTATAAAAGTTCCCTCTGAAAGGGAAACTCTTTATTGGATCAGACACCTCAAGAGGGTGTGACATCTTCACCCCTTATATTCAATGATCACAAGATCAAGCTTCTCTTCTTTTTTTACTGACAAATGCTGATGTCAAGATGACGCTGTAAGAAGCTAGAAGTTTAAGGAACCCCAAGCTTGTGCCAGGGTTCGGCCTAGACCTTCCATTCACCAAAGATCCTCTGAATCCAACTGGTTCTCTTTCATCAAGACAATATCAGCAAAGATTCAACACGAGCCTCCACGAATTGCATCAGGACAGTTTTAATTCAACTTGGAGAGACATGCAAGTTCTCTCCTTTTAAAGAAGGGTCTGTTAAAACTAAACTGATGGTTTGCTCAGGCTGCTGATCTGCTGAATGTCAAACAATGCTGTAACTTCTTGCTTCCTGTACTCTGCTTTAGCTTTCTCTTTCCCTTGGTAAACTGTATGCATGTATGTTTGTGAATGTTAGAGTAGTTAAGTGTTTAGTCTAGTTAATAAAGTCTTGTTCATGCCACACGTAAAGTTGTCTGTGTTTCACGCTCATATACTGGAGTCCCTATTCATGCAGATCCTGACTACAGGCTCTCAGTAGTACTGTACAATAAGATTGTTATTTCCCATAACCTGGAAATGAACATTTCTTAGAATTAATAAACAAATAACACTGTGTGTTCATAACAGGTTAATTGATTGTAATATTAATTTTATTACATTAAGTTAATTTTATTAACTGATCCAAATATTTATAATTTATTATAACTAGTTATGATTAATTATTCATATTTCTTTTTAGCTAATTTGCTACAAAACCAATGTTGTTACTAATCTTTCACATGTCCAAGTCTGTGATAAAAGGTAAAAAAAAAATCCAGTCCACAATCACTTTTTATATTGAAAATAAGTCATTTTGTGTTTTTTCCCCAAACCAGTGACATCATTTATAAACTTGGCAATAAAAGAGTAAAAATCTTGGATTTTTTTTAAACATTTAGTAGTTTTGATCAGGACTGAGGTTGATTAACAGATTTATGCAAAAAAAAAAAATTAAAAATATTTATCTGATACATTTTTACAGCAGTTTAATTTAGTGGATGTTTTCATCCACGAATATAACGAAAGGGTAGTAAATTTGAACAATACACAAGGGTTAACATTTTTGGGAAATTTTTGTCTGTTTTCAACTTTTTTTTTTAAATGACATGTATTTCCCCCCTCCTGCTAAAGTATCAAGCTACATGAGATACATCTTAAGACCCCATCAATGGAAATATACTTACATAAGTGTAACTGTAGTCTGAGGAACTTTTCAAGATCAGCTCGTCTGGTGAAAGTCAGAAAGGTGAGATGTGTTTGCTTGGGTTGCTTCTTAAATACAGCTGGAAAAACACACCCAGAGACCCTGATTCAGAGTCATCTGCGAGAAGTATGAAAATGAGGTTTCCAACAAAGTGTAATGTAACTGGAATTATACTTACATACTTGAAAGGTTGGTCATAAAGGTAGTGAAAATGCTTTTCTACCAATACTTAGTCCTGACTCTGAGAAAACATTTAGGCTTGTGTTTACTATTAACATGAGCAGAGCTTTTACATGTATTCAATATTCAATGTATTTGTGGTGTTTATATATTGAAAACCTTATATTGTTGAGATACAGAAGTTCCTGTCATTCATCTGGTAAACATGGCACTAGCAACCCCAAATTCATGGGGTTACTTCCCAAAGAACACACAAAACATGCTAAGATGCAGGGGCGCTGTTGACACGGGGGACAGGGGGGTCAGGACCCCCGCAGTTTTGAAAAGAGAGAAATCGACCCCCGCACTTTTGATAAGGGCTTCAATCAGTCAAACTATATCATCTTTTAGCTTAGGATATTTTCTTTCAAATGAGACCATTTTCACGTTTCTGTGAGCTTTCGTTCGTAAATAATCAACTGTTTTGTCACGAATGTGAACAGGAAATGCGCTCTCGAATGGAGAAACACGCAATCTCCAAGCAATCGATCAGAGCATGCTAACGTTTTAGGACAGGTCGATGGTATATAAATCATTCCCGAACGTTAGCCTTTGTCAATCAAAGCCAAACTGTCCATTCAGAAACCGAAAAATTTGACAGGAGGCTGATCTCTCAGGTTGATGCGCGAGCTGGATTGACTGAAGTTTTCGTGAGGATTTATAGTTTATGGACTGTTTTGATTTCGGTAATTACATCTAGAAAGGTAAACGCATTTATGGCATCTATAAAAGAGATCTCTGAAAGTGAAACAAAAGTGATTATTGCCTCGACCAGCATAATGCATATTGCCTCGACCTGCATAATGCAGTCGCGAAAGTGAAAGTGCCCTTTGCGGTCGCATCGCGGTGCCCCCGTGTTCCCATTTCTCCCGATGTGAACCGTGAGCTCCAGTCCATTACAATGTAATGCATTCCGCTCAGCCTTTCAAAGAAGCTCCTTTGCCCATGAGCATGGAAAGACGTATGCACACATGCACCGCCCGTGGTGATTTACATGTACATTTATTCATTAACAACCCACCCCCGCGCCCCTGCTAAGATGTATACCTTAAATGCACTGCACATCCATTTGGATTAAAGCATCTGGCAAATACATTGAAGGGATGGATTCTGGAATCCACTGCCGCTTCAATATATATCTTTTAAGTTATTAATCAACATTTATCTTTCTGTTAAATTATTTGAATGACTTTTTCAACGTATGTTAAAAGCATTTCTTTTCCTTTTCAAACACTAGAAAATAAGTTTTAATATTGTCTGTACCTCTCACTGAGATATAAGAACATGTTATCAGTATGTTTTGGGAAAGTTTCCTGCTCAGAGCAGAGCTCAGATCAACTTCAGCCTTGGAGAAGCTGAGATTATGTGTATCTGTGTATGTATGCTAAGTGTTCTGTGCAGGTCCTTTGTTACTGGTGGACAACTGGCACTCTGCTTGAGACCAGCAAACCATGTCATGACCCCAAAAAGACATCCAGTACCTAAATCCAGGGTCCCCTCGTCAGCACCGTGACGAAGGGAGATATGCTTCTTACTATCTGTCCACGTGTAGAAAATTTCTAATCTTGTCTATTTTTCTTATTTTTCTTCAGAACCATCCAACCTGAAGTAATGACATAGTTAGTTGACTCTGTTAGAGTATAATTGTTATGGAAATGTGAATGTACGCAGAGCGGCCTACAAACTCCTTGTGATACCTGAAGCTGTCTTCTGCTGATAAACTGCAAACTATTCTTCATTAAATTTTTCTTCAATTCATTAATTTTTTTAAAACTTTGACTCTGGGTCTTTATTCAACATATCTGGTTTCAAGGGTCCTAAACTGTTTATCCCCAACAACATCAATGTAATGTAAATTTTACTAAGTTCTGTTGACAGGGAAATGCTGTCCGCCCTTATGATTGATTATTAGGGCTAGAGCACCAATGGTGTAAGGACCCTATAGTAATTGCTGGGTCTATTATTATTCTTCTCCAAAATGAATTGCATTTTTGAGGGCCTAAACATGCTCGAAAACTCATGAAACTTTGCACAGGCATCAGAAGTTGTGAAAATGTATGTCTGATATGGGTATTAGAATTAGGTGAGGCAAAATGGCTCGATAGCGCCACCTAAAAAATTTCAATTAAGCGCCCTTCGCACTACATTTCATGTACAAGTATGAAAATCAGTAGACACATGTAACAGCCCAATACCTACAAAAATGTTGCTGGGAGCAAAATTTGAAAACCCAACAGGAAGTGAGATATTTTGAATTTTCTTTGCAAAATTTTTGCAGTTTTTGCCATCTCCAGATGGCAAAAACTCCTCCCAGAGATTTTATCAGATAAACATCATATTTGGACAGTCTAATCTAAGGCCTTTGCAACGTTAAATTGAGAAGATCTAGAGTTTTTGCTGAAATGGCGGCCTGCATGTTTCGCCGTAAATACCCAAAAACTTCACAAAGCAGTAGCGCCACCAGGAAATGACACCCCTTATTGTGATCAGGAGTGTGCAAAGATCTTGACAAGTGGCGGACTGACTCGCCAAAGTCCATGTCCAGTCTGCCTCAAACTTCACGTTTGATAAGTGCCTTGGCCTGAAGACATCTACATGCCTAAATCTAGTTATAGTCATATCGCCACCAGCTGCTAGCAGGAAGTGTGGCAAATACAAATGACTGATGTAGTCCTCCTATATTTATATACTTAACTGCATATTTCCCACTCTGCTCTGTTTTCCTAAAGCCACTGGATGGCGGTGGCACTGGTGCGAGGGCCCTTTCATCGCTGCTTGCAGCTTTAATGTAGGATGAACGAAGCCCACCAAATTAACACAACTCCACATCCCAAAGATCAAAGAGAACCAACTCCCCCCACCGAACCATTTGTGAGCCATAAAGTTGAACCTGGGGACTAAAATGGCCGATCGAAGATGGCTCCTCCATGTCTGCTTAATTACAAATATATTTGATTGTGGGAACAGAGCAAAAGATCAAAGAGACCCTCTTTTGTTTTGTTAACCTTAAGAAAACAGATGGATCAGCAAACACCTGGACGCAAGATGTAAATTCCCACTGTTATCAGGAAACTCGGACTTGCGACACATCTCAAGGTGAAAATCACAGCAGGCCATCACGGGAATCACCTCCAGGAAACATTCCCTCTGCCCAGCTTTGCATTTCAAAAGACATTCCAAAGTTCCCCTGGCAGACAATGAAGCCACTCTTTTTGTATTAAACAGAAACAATCTCAGAAATACTGCCAAAGATATGAACTTATCACCAGAAGTAGCCTTTAATATATCATATGTATTAGGCATGTTTTATTTGTGTTTATACAACCTGTGTAATTTTTTCTGTGTGTTTTAATATTGATTACAGGTAAATTCTTAGAAAAATCTACTTCAATTACGGAAAAGTATGTACTGTTTGGTATGGTTGCAGGCTTTCCAGTATTTTGATGCAAAAATGATTTGTGTAAGATGTACGACTTTTGAACTAGGAAAATTGATTTCTTTGAAGTGCTGACCAAACTCCAGAAAAGTTTGGACACAAATGATCGTAAGGACATTATGCTAATTACATACAAGAACAGGACAACTGGGCGTAAGACCTGCCCAAAACCATATCTGATTGGCTAAAACACTCAGAAAGGTGGAATCAACAAACCGTTAAAACTAGGGATGGGCGATACCCACTTATTTTGTTTTCGATACGATACCGATACTTTCAAGGCCTAATATCACTGATATCAATATCGATACTGATACGATACCTCTAATTTGAACTTATTACATTTTAAAATTTCTTAAATTATTGAATTACTAGTAAAATGGGTAATGATACCCACTCAACATTATATTTGAAAGATATTTTAATATTCAATACGCCTTAATTGCAACTTATTAGATTATATTTTTGTTTACACATGGTTAAAATGTTTACTTGTAGTGTGTTAACCATGGAAATCAACAAATACTAGGCCTAGCTGAACTATGGTCACTGTAGCAATGGTTCATTTTCATAAGGGACTGCCAGTGACAGGCTGTTGCACCCATAAAATGCAACCTTTATATTCTGACAGTGTATCAACATTAGTTACAGAATAGAACATCAATATGAACTTTTAATGTTCAATTCTATGTATACTACTATTTAATTTTGTTTATTGTGAAATAACTCAAATATATTATGTTTTTCTGTCTTCTGTTAAGCATTGTTCTGGACTGCATTTCCCAAAAGCATCAATGGTTTCTTACGATACTAAACGCAGCCCTGTTTGAATGTTGTGTCGGCAGTGAGCAAATGCTCTGTGATCGATTGGTTCTGACTTGCAGCAGCATTTGCGTGTGTTCAGATGAGCAGGAAAACAGTTCTACTCATAGATATATTCACTAGATGTCGCCTTGGGGTTCTAAGCATGCGTCAAAACTGCCACTATCTTGGAACAGGGGTATTGTCATAGGAAGTAGCTAGGTAATGCTGCTATCTCCGCCTGTACTTTGAATTCATAGACGATGCCAGACATTTGTGCTGCGTATGGATTTTCAAAGGAAAGAAATCTAAAAACCAGACAGCAAGGAATTACATTTCACAAGTGAGAATGTTGTTTTATGATATTGAAGGATCACCAGTTAGCTTTATACTATCCTCGAACTGCTTCTCTTTCTCTGCCACCTCATTTTTTCAACGGAACAATACCATTGTTTTGTAATATTGACTAGCTTGTGGTGTCCACAACTGCATTAATTTGCTGCCTAAATGGAAAAAGACTAAGGAAAAAGAGCTGTGTTTTTACCTCATGTATGCAGCGATCTCTACCTGGGAATGATCTTTTCTGTTTGCTGCATTGTATTGTTTGTTTGACTTGGTGTGCAACTAAAATCAATATAGAAGTGTGTTGAGTTTAGACATGCGCTTTATAGCATTTGAAAAACAAGGCAGGTCCCTGAAAACACTACACTGATTTAAGGGGGGGAGGAGGGTTCTGTATGAATGTGACTTTAGTACATACTAATTTAATGTGGCAAAAGTATTGCGGGACAGGAATAAAGAAAAGATTGAACGGTCTTTGGCACCTCAACTATCTAACTTTCATATTATGTTCCTCTCAAATTTGTGATTTGCTTCCACCTGCAAATTGCTTTGTGTATCATATATATTTAATAAACCAATACAATTTAAATGTTTAAATTAACATGTATAGTCACACCATTGTAGCAATTTTGCATGCAGTAGGCTAAGGTAAGTAGCGATAGTTCATTCAAAGTTTACTCAAGTGGAAGAATGTGACTAATAAACTTAGGCCTACTAGCACTATGCATTATATTTTTAAGAAGTAGATTATCTTAATATCAAAACCTTAAATTTTCTCTGGACTCAATGATAAATACATGTCTGACCATTGGAACGAACCAAAAAAAAAAAAAAAACCTAGAAAATCGCATTCATGACGATTTATGGTGATTTTATTTCCGTTAGACCTTTGCCTACATTGACGCTGATGCATTAAAGAGGAGGGGCTCCCCTGTTCCAAGATGGCGGCTCTATTGATGCATCCGTTCCAATGAACTGCCGTAGCCAAGGCGACATTGAGTGTATATATCTATGAGTTCTACTAAACAATTATTCGCTAACATAGGTTATTTGTCCAATTCAATGCATATTGCACGCATTAAATTTATTGTTAAATATATCGATATGCCCCTATTCAAAACCCAATACCGCGCATTGTTCATGGCTTTTGACTTTGCTTGTGCTTTTTCGCCTTGGCCTTTGCTCAGTCGGCGGACCAACCATCGTCCTGCCCGCAAGCTAAACTTCTTCAAGAACTCAAACCTCCTGCAAGAACCTTTGTTGAACTTCGCAGAAGAAGACTCACTCAAAGTCTTTTAGTTCCAGCAACTCCTCGAGACGCCGAGAGAAATCTACGCAGCAACCCTGCAACCACTCAACGGAGATTCCATTTCCTGCAAAGCCAACTACTTTCCCACGAAACGCCGTCCTTCAGAACTCTTGACCGAGCAGCACCGCAAAAATTCCTTCAACTCCATCACAAAGGGAACACGCACTTACAGGAGCATCCAACGCAAGTAACACAGGTCTCCTAAATTTGCTGAGCTGGTGCAATTTTTATTAAGCAAATGAAACTATGGTTGAATTGCTAGTATATTAATTCTCTCAGGTTACGGTCAAAGAATATTGGTTAAAACTAGACAATTGGGGAATCCATTAACCTCCCAATAACAATCTCACCATTTCCCTGTAACTGAATGAATGTGTGTGTGTGTGTTTTCGTTAGATTAGTTTGTGTGTATTAGATTAGTTCAATAAAGTCTTGTTTGATTTATCACATATACAAGTGTCTTGTTGTCATGAATAGCGCTTCCCTGGTTCATCCTCCGGACCGCCGGAGGGAGCCATCACCGGAATATTGATTCACGATCATTCGGACTCCAATTCCCATAGGCCCTCATTCCTGGGACTGATTACACTCACACCTGCACTGCATCACACACGCACTATTTAAGACACACACACACGCTACATATTCGCAAAGTCTTGATTTGCTACGGTGGTCATTTGTGAGCATTTTCTGTGGACTGATATCTTGTTATTACCTGGACTGTTTGTTACCTGAGAACCTCTGCCGCTTGCCCTGAACCTTGCCTGTTTACTGGACTGTGATTGTTTGCCGCCTGTCTTGATCCTTGCCTGTGACCCAACTCTGATTCCTGCTGCCAGCCTCGACCCTTGCCTGTCCCTGTTTACGGTATTGCTCGGTATTGTCCCTGTCTGTACTACTGCTGTCTCTAATAAAGCTGCAAATGGATCCACTCTCTGTTGACCCTTCATTACAGAAGACTTCGCCATCCAGCGATCCAGCAGCTTGTCACAGATTTCCACCGAGTTATCCGCTCAGGCCAATCAGTTAGCAATGCATTACCACCAACTGAGCCGCTTGACATCGCTAACGGAGGAGCTGGTAAAAGACGCTACAAGGCCTACGCCTCCACCCCGCCAAGGCCACCACGCCACCGTCCGCTGTGTCTGCCACGCCTGCATTTCCCGCTCCTCCAGCGGTGAATCCCCGTCTGGCCCTGCCAGAGAAGTTCGATGGCACTCCAACAAAGTGTAAGGGATTCCTCCTCCAATGTTCACTATATGTTAACTAACAGCCTTCTCTGTACCCCACTGAAACCAGTCGCATATCCTTTGTCTGCTCTCTGCTTACCGGCAAAGCGCTGGATTGGGCCACTGCTGTCTGAGAGATGACAACTCAGCATTCCCCTCATTCGCTGAGTTTCTACAACGATTTACCCCCTCATCGCCCGGGCGATTGTGCTATTGAACTACTACCAGGTACTACGCCTCCTAAAGGCAGAATCTTCCCACTGTCACAGCCTGAATCCACCGCTATGAAAGCATACATTGAAGAGGAGTTAGCCAAGGGGTTCATCCGGCCATCCACATCACCTGCCTCGTCAGGGTTTTTCTTTGTGAAGAAGAAGGACGGGGGACTACGGCCCTGTATCGATTACCAGGGCTTGAATGACATTACCGTCAAGTTCCGTTACCCTCTGCCTCTGGTGCCCGCCGCTCTTGAACAGTTACAACAGGCCGAAAATTTCACCAAGCTGGATCTCCGCTGTGCGTATAACCTCATTCGCATAAGGGAGGGAGACGAGTGGAAGACTGCATTCTCCACAACCACCGGCCACTACGAGACCCTCGTTATGCCATTCGGGCTCTCCAACAGTCCATCAGTGTTCCAGTCCTACATTAACCACATGTTCAGAGACATGCTGAATCGCTGGGTCATAGTATATATTGATGACATCCTCATATACTCCAGGTCATTGGAGGAGCACATCCAGCACACCGGGCTGTTCTTCAGAGACTTATCCAGCATCAGTTATACGCAAAATCTGAAAAATGTGAGTTTCACCAAACCTCTACCTCTATGGATGATAACAAAGTTAAGGCAGTCCTTCACTGGCCCAAACCTCGCACACTCAAAGAACTACAGAGGTTTCTGGGCTTTGCAAATTTCTACAGGCGGTTCATATGCAATTTCAGCAGTGTGGCAGCTCCTCTAACTTCCATGACGAAACGTCAAACCTCTCGTTTACACTGGTCCCTGGAGGCTGAAGAAGCCTTCAAAGAAATTAAGGACCGGTTCACCACAGCACCCATTTTCCGTCACCCAGATCCTGACAGACCCTTCATAGTGGAGGTAGACGCCTCTAGCACGGGCATCAGAGCCATTTTGTCTCAGCGCCAGGGTACCCCTGAGAAAATGTTTCCCTGCGCCTTCTATTCCAGAAAGCTATCCACAGCAGAACGAAATTATGACGTGGGTGATCGAGAATTACTGGCGATTAAGGTGGCGCTGGAGGAATGGCGCCATTGGCTGGAGGGAGCCCAACATCCATTCACCGTGCTTACAGACCATAAGAACTTAGAATACCTCCGCTCTGCCAAGCGCTTGAATCCCCAACAGGCTCGATGGGCTATGTTCTTTACCCGCTTTCAGTTCAAAGTGACTTACAGACCTGGGTCTAAGAACACCAAGGCCAACGCACTGTCCCGACAGACAGATCAGGTAGAGAGACCGGACACAGAGGAACCCATAATCCCCAACACACTCCTCCTAGTACCAGTCCAATGGGATGTAATGCCAGAGATTACGCAGGCCAACGAACAGTCCGCTCCACCAGCGGCATGCCCACCAAATCGAACGTTTGTACCAGCTCCTCTAAGGGATAAACTTTTGCACCACGTCCACGACTTACCCAGTTCCGGTCACCCAGGCATCACCGCTGTAATGACTGAGAAAAATCAGACACAGTTATTTGTTAGTTAACCAATAGTTTTAAGCTCACTCTGGGGTCTGGCTTCCATCCCCCGAGAAGTTCTCAGTTACAAGTTTTATTGCACCAATAAATGCTGCATGGAGAGCAGAGAAGAGACACACATCAATGTCATCAACCCTAAATCAGTCCTAAACACTCTTCACACTACAACTTCCATAACCTTTTCATGCAACCACCTGCTTCACGGGTGTCCAAATGACAGGTGACACACTGTCAAGGCACCTGATGCCTCGATCCCTGCAGCACCAGCTCAACGAACTTAGCTTGCCTCCTGTCTGCATCAACAACCATGGAACGACCACCACTCCAGGAGACACACACAACCAGGGCCCATCACAGCCTTTCAGCCTTGGGTGCCAGTGATGTGTCTGATCTTTCTGCACCTTCAACGTCGCTCACTGTTGCCATAAGAGAGACAACAACGAGCGAAAGGGGGGAATTATGTAATGACTGAGACAAATCAGACACAGTTATTTGTTAGTTAACCAATAGTTTTAAGCTCACTCTGGGGTCTGGCTTCCATCCCCCAAGAAGTTCTCAGTTACAAGTTTTATTGCACCAATAAATGCCGCATGGAGAGCAGAGAAGAGACACAAAAAAATGTGCATCTTTCCTGCATTATCCACACATAACACAGACTCTCTTGCATTAATGTATAGACAGACTGTTCTATAAATGAACATGCACAATCCCAGGAAATGAAATATTATCCATTATTACCATTGCTGTATTACAATCATTGTATTCACGTATGTATGTGTATGTTTTATGATACATTTAAGGTAACTTCAATCTTGCCATGTTTAGTGTCTATGCGTTCGTATCGGGAAGATTTAAATGCTTGTGTATGCGGTATGTCCATACCTGCGCAACACATAAGTATTACAAGGAATCTTTAATAGTTCTTATTCAAAGGCTCAGCTTGTTAATCTGCTTGGTCATAAAAGCCTGGACAAGGGGGTGTGTTGTCACCCGGAAATACAACACCTTCATTGGCTGCATCAACCTTAAGAGGTTGGACTTTGACCAGAGGTTAAAAGCTAGAGAACCATGCCACTCCCTCTCTTTTCCTTGCTTCTGGATGACCGAACGGATCTCCTTGCGGCCGGCCTAGGCCAGGCCTGCAAGGCCTGTAGGCCTCGGCCTACAAACTAGCCATGTGCTCAACATCCAACATAGAAAAGACTGGCAACAACTTCAGACAAAATCCTCAAGATCTCTCCTCAACCTGGCGATCTGACGTTCCTCAGCCTAAAGGCATCTTGCAATACTAAATTGCTGTTTAGTGTTAAAATGTACGATACATTTTAACACTAAACAGCAATTTAGTATTAATTTGTAGGACTTACCTTTGCCATTGCTGAAGAAACTGATGATTCCTTTCCAGATTGTCTTTGACTTTTTCCTATAGCTCTAGTAACAGTACCTCTTCCGGTTCAACCCTATCATTACTCATTCTTACCTACAGTACGTATGTGTGTGACCTTTGTTGTATGTTATGTGTTTGTTAGTTTAGGTATGTGTTTGTGAGTTAGTTAATAAAGATTGTGCACAATACATGTTCGGTTCTGACTCCGTCTGCTAATAAATTGCCTCTTAAGTGATTTAGATCCTGAATCCATGCTCTAAGTAGCACGGTACAATAAGAATGTTATTTTTCCATAACCTGGAAATGAACATTTCTTAGAATTATTAAACAATCAACACTGAGTGTTCCCTGGACAACAGGTTAATTGATTGTAATATTAAGATTAATGTAGCTATATCCAGTTAATCTGATTAACAGATTTACATATTAATAATTAATCATAATTAATAAATCATATTGAGTTATGAATAATTATTAATATTTCCCATTTGAGTTAATTTGCTACATATTTGGTGGAGAACGAAGGGCATCATTTTAAGCAATTGTTGGCAGATGGAACAGTAATCAATCATGTGTTTTGATAATCTTTATTGACATCTTATACATGCACATACAAATTTCTGATAAAATCAGCAAAACTGGGGCTTGCATGCACGTTCCCTTGAACGGCATAACGTTCCTCAATGCTATAATGCATGTTTAAATTGTACAAAGAAGATAACCTGAAATTATCGAAGAAATCATAATTTCAGTTGCTAAACGAGCGTAAGACTTTTCTGACGACGGAATCGCAGATTAGCAGCGCGTACAAAAGGGTATCAAAATAAATTAACCTGAACTTGGGCGAAGAAACCCCCACTTTCAGCTTTAAATGCATAAGTCTTTTTCTGACGACGGAATCGCAGATAAGCAGCGCATACAAAGGGTTCGAATAAATTAACCTGAACTTGGGCGAAGAAACCCCCACTTTCAGCTTTAAATGCATAAATCTTTCTGACCATGGAATCTCAGATTAGCAGCACGAACAAATAAACTAACCTGAATTTGGGCGAAGAAATACCCACTTTCAGCTGTAAATGCATAAGCCTTTTTCTGATGACGGAATTCCAGATTAAGCAGCATAAATTTACATGTGTGACGAAGAAATCTCATTACAGAGTTTGTAATGGTGTTCTGGGCGAGACTCCCCAGTCACAGATTAAAGGCCTTTTTACTATTCGTTACATCACTGTATTCATATTAATGCGCTGGACCGCACATATGAAACACACGCAACAAATTTGTGGTGTAAATTAATAGCTTAGCTAACTAGCAATTCACCACTGTCTGTGAAGTGATGTGCTGTTGTGATTTGTGAGTTATGCGTGACCACACTGGAGTTCTCAATGCGGACTTGCAGCACGGTTAGAATTCTGCTCTATTCTGATCGTGTTGCAGGCTGGCATTGGTCTAGTGGCAACGCTGACAACAGAGCGTGGAGAGCAGACACCTCTGAAAGTCTGATAACAACACCCACATCACAGACTGTTGTGCAAACAACAAACCTCGTGTAGCCAAATCTAGCTCTATAGAAATCCTACACGTATACCCTACAAGTTAAAACCCTTTATCTCGACTAAAAGCTGCTAGCACCCGGCTAGCACCTAGACACGTGCAAGCGTGAAGCATTCAAGCTGAAGACTTTATAGACTTTGGGATCCCTTTTAGAAGGGATTTTGATTTGAACTGTTGATGGGAACACAAAGCGTTGTGAAGCTCGGAATCAAACGAATCAAGTGGGTCACAAAACGATTCACTGTTTCAAACCACTCAAAGCGCCCCTTGTGAGTCAGAACAGTAAGCGTAGTGAAGACTTAACAAGGCATCTTTAATAAACCCTTCACAAATGTTTTATTGGAGTTGTAGCTCCTCAATGACAACACTGCACACGGTTGCTCGAGTACGGGCGCATTTATTAGCCTTCTCAAATGCCATGAAACGCTGTGAAAACTACAGGACAGAGTAAACAGTGCAATTAGACACTCCACTTTGGCTTGCTAAACACACAAGTGTAAAATAAAAATAGCTACCTCGTGGCCGCCTGTCACTTCGGAGGTCTTTAGGCGAATATTCAATCAATTTATGCGTTTTCTAGCTGTATACATTGAACAGTATAATCAGCACAACACAACTTCACAATTACAGTTATTATACATGTACAAAACAAGTACCTTATGCAGCTAGTTAGCTAGGCTTTGGGAGCTGCCTTAAGCGTGGCTCTCGCTCTGAAAGTCCCGAGCATGTGAGGGCGTGGCTATTGTACCTGTGGTCCGATAGTCTCTCAAGCTCTCGTTAAATCTCGCAATACTAGCGGTACCAAACCAAAAGACAATAACTGGTGTAACTGTATAATGAAACATATTGCATCTTAAGGAAAATAAAGACACATTTTATCAGCACGAGTAATAATAATATTCAACAAAAATATTCCCCTTTTTTCTGAACAAAAATAAACATCTTTATACATGAATCCTTTCAATGACACTTACACTCCCACCAAAATCACCAAACTTTCAATGTGATTTTCTAAGAAGTGTCTGAGTCTTGACTATGTGTATGAACTTTATCAGCCTCGATTAAAGTCACAATCTTGTGAATAGGTCTTTCTATGTGTATTAGTCTTGTCTGTGGTTTTCCTTTGTCAAAAGTAGTGTCACTGGTCTTCAGCTTCACCTTTCGAACTTTTCCATCTGTACTTTGGAATGTCTCTATCACACGAGCAAGTTTCCATTTACATCTTGGTGCATTGTCGTCCTGCAGAATCACTATGTCGTTTACTTGTAGGTTACGTGATGCTTTCTGCCATTTTTGTCGCTGTTGGAGATTTAACAGGTATTCTCGCTTCCATCTCTGCCAGAACTCATTTGCAAGAAACTGTACTCTTCTCCATCTTTTGTTCAAATACAAATCTTCTTTGGAGAACTGTCCGGGAGGAGAATAACTGATGACTTCATTGTTAATATGTGATTTGGCGTAAGTGGTTCTGGACCGGCGGGATTGTTGAGATGTTCTTAGTGGTCTGCTATTGATGATTGCCATTGTCTCATAAAGAAATGTTCTTAAGCTCGTTGTGTCGAGTCTGTTTGAGGACTTGTGTAGCATTGCTGTTAGTATGCTTCGCACTGTTCGAATTCGACGTTCCCAGAAGCCTCCCATATGGCTTGCTGCTGGGACATTCATCACGAACTCGCATCCAATGATTCGTTGGCGTTCTTGATCCATTCCTTTCATTAACTCCGTAAACTCTCTCCTGGCGCCACAAAGTTTGTCCCTTGGTCGCATCTTAGTTGCTGGACGGGGCCTCTTATTGCTATGAGAGTTCGAAGGGCATTAATAAAGGCATCTGTTGTTAGATCGTCTAGAGTTTCAATATGCACAGCTCGTGAACATAAGCATGTGAACAGTAGTCCATATCTTTTGACTTCCTTTCTTCCTTCCTTTACTATGAAAGGGCCGAAACAGTCAACGCCACAATAAGTAAACGGAGGGGCTGTTTCTGTTCTCACTTCTGGCAAATCTGCCATCTGTTGGACGTCTGTAGCTCTTCTGTATCTTCTACACTTCACGCAGTGATAGATGTGCGAAGACACCACATTTCCACATCCCAGAATCCATATTCCATTTGCACGCATTTCATTTAGAGTCATGCCTCTTCCTTGGTGGTGTACACCTTCGTGGTGGTGTTTGACGAGTAGGGACACGTGAGATTCTTTGGGAAGAATTGCGGGGTGTTTGACTTCATGGTGTAAGGCTGATTGGGATAGCCGTCCTCCCACCCTGAGAACATCTGCTTTGTCCAGGAAAGCGTTCAACTGTTTTAATCTGTTGCGCTTGTGGAGAGTACTTTCTCTTTGTGATCTTATTTTCTTTATTTCTTCAGCAAAGGCTTCTCTTTGCGCTTGCTTGATAATGAAGATTTCAGTATCCTTTCTCTCTTCGAGATCAGAAGCTTTGTTGTTCTTTGTTGTGAGCCTTTGAACTCTTTGATGAATCTTTTGAGTCAAGCAATGGCTCTTACTGCTCTTGACCAGTCTGAGAACTTCTTTATACGTTCCAGCAAGGTGTTTGCTTCTTTTGTCTGAATGGTGTGTGTGTGTGACCTTTACGAAGCTCAGGATCTGCTTCGAGTATTTCTCCCAGTCAGTCCAATAAAACTCTTGGAGATTTTCGATTTCAAGTTCTTGCTTGATTACATCTGCGTTGCGGACTGAAGTCACAGCGGAAGACAGCTCAAGCCTTGGGATGGTTGTTTGTTTAGTGGGTGTAACTCTTGCTTTACCCATGACGAGTGAGCAGGTGATCTGTCCTTCTCTGCTTATTGCTCTGAGGTATGAGCAGGCACCATAACCGTTAAGACTTGCATCTGAAAAGTTTTGTAGTTCGTATTGTGCAATGTCAATGTTCTGTGAGTAGCTTCGTGGGATTTTTAGAGCTGCTAATTTGGGCAGGTCTCGGAGCCACAATTCCCATTGTGGCAGGATGTGTTCAGGGAGATCATTGTCCCAATTGACTTTGTCTTTGCACAACGCCTGGATTATTTGCTTTCCTATCAATATAAATGGTGTGACAAATCCAAGAGGGTCATAGACTGACGGAACTGTCGAGAGCACCCGTCTCCTTGTTAGTCAAAGAAAAACCCGCTAAGACTCTGAATTGGAATTCATCCACTGCAATACACCATTGTACTCCCAGTGCGCGTTCAATGTGGGTTTCTCCTAGAGCCATGTCTTGATCCTTAGCTTGTTCTACTTGAGGTATTGCTGCAAGCACTTCTTGACAGTTTGACACAAACTTATGCAGACGGAGATTGCCTGTCTTACAGAGGGCTCTTGACTCTTCGACTAGCTGTATGGCTTCAGCAGTTGATGTTACGCTAGCGAGTCCATCGTCGACATAAAAACCTCTTTGGAGGAACTGGATGGTCTCTTTGCTGAACTTCTCTCAGCCTTGTTCTGCGAGATGTTTGAGTCCGAAGTTGCAGCGTCCAGGGGACGAAGCTGCCCCGAAGAGGTGGACCTTCATCCTGTACACTGATGGTTTGGAGTTCAGACTACCTTTGTCCCACCAGAGAAATCTTAAGTAGTTTTGATGTTCCTTGATGACATGGAATTGATGGAACATTCTCTCGACGTCACACATTATAGCTATGGGACCCTTTTCTGAATCGGCATAACACTCCGACCAGCGCGTTGGTAAGATTTGGTCCGGTCAGAAGGTGATCGTTGAGAGAGGTTTCCTGAAAACGAGCTGAACAATCAAAAACTACACAGATCTTGTCGGGCTTGTGGGGGTGGTACACCCCGTGGGTGTGGGATGTACCAGGCTGCCTCGTTGTCCAGCTCTTGCTCTGGGACCCTTTCTGCATCTCCACGAGAAATGATATCATCCATGAACTTGACGTAATCCTTATAGTATTTCTCATCTTTTCTGAGACGACGTTCCAGTGAAGACAATCTGCGTTCTGCATACTGTTTGTTGTTTGGGAGATTTGGATTGTCTGTTTTGAATGGTGGGAGTTCGTAATGATCATTATCCTTCTGCCTAATGCCTTTGTTCACCTTTGACATGAACAGTCTTCCTGGGAGACTGGATTGTCATCTGTTGTGTGCTCAGCGAAATCTGCTTCCAGAGCCTTTATCACATCCAGTGGATTGACTTCTTTCACTTGGGTTCTGCATACAAAGTGCACTTCTTGCCTGAGCTCAACCAATTGTTGCACTGTGGGGGTTACTTCACGCACAATGACTCTGTGACTGGTGCCAATAACATCACTTTGATTGTGTACTTGATAAGAGCAACCAACGATGCTCCAGCCAAGATCCGTTAGTTGCGCATAGGGTTGATTTTCTGTGCCAGCCAGAACTTCTCTTGGTAAAAGGGCTTGTTGGCAGTTGTAGCCGATAAGTAGGCCAACTTCACATTCCAGCAGTGGAGGTAACTTATCTGCCAGCCTTTCAAGGTGAGGGCACTTCAAGGCCGTCTCAAACGTTGCAATGTGTGACTTATTCGCTGGGATGAACTCTCTTGTGAAGACTGGTGGCAATGCAATCCTCTGCTTGCTGTGGAATCCTCTTACTTGTAGGTTTAACAGTCTTTCACATGGTATAACTGTTAACTTGGAGGACATCGTCAATAGCCATAAACTGGCTTTGCTTTTATCTGTGTCAAGGTCTTGGGCTACTTCATCCAAGATGAAAGATGTATCGATCTGTGAGTCGAGGAGTGCATACACCAGTACTTCTTGACCTGGATTCTTTGTGGATGAAACCCAGACAGGTAATATAGATGATGTCAAAGTGCTTGGGCTTTCTTGAGCAACTCTATTGGTTGTTGCAATTGCAGGTACATCTTTGTCTTTAGGATCGACCTTTACTTGAGTGCCTGTCTTGTCTTGAGACTCATCTGTTTTCACAGGGGCTGTTGCTTTACGTTCCATGAATTTGTCATCGTGCAGGCATGTTGGATGTCTCTTTTGACACTTGTCACATGTGCTTCTCTTGTCGTACTTCATTGAGTGATGTCCTGTCCTTAAACATCCAAAACAAAGCTTTTCTGTTTGTACAAACTTGATGCGATCTTGAACAGCCTTTTCTGCAAACTTGCGACATTTGTCGAGAGAGTGACCAGTTTTCTTGCAAAATATGCATGTAGCAACATTGTGACTTGAGTTACTTGAGTTGTTGTTAGAGTTTTGGCTTGAGTGACTTGGTTTCTTGAGTGTTTGGGTTTATCTGCTTCCAAACCTTTGAGCGCCTGTATTGATGTTATGGATCGCAAGCTAAGTCTGCTTCTGTTGACATGAATTCCACAAATGTCTGGAAAGCTGGGTAATCTCCATTAGTTTGTCTCATCTCCTTCGCTTTGCGGTTCCATCTAGACACAAGCCAATCTGGTAGTTTCAGCAAGATCCTTTGGCTCTCCATACAATCATTGAGAACTTCCAGCGTCTTGATACGTGGCATTGCGGCTTCACAACTTTTAAGGAAGTCTGCAAATTCTCTCAACTCACATCTGTCTTTGGAGCTTATTTTAGGCCAACTTTGGAGCTTGTCTCTGAAACACTTTCCGATGGTGAAGGGATCACCAAATCTCTTTTCCAACAATCATATGTCATATGCTTCATCTGTACCTACTAGGAGAAATCCTTCAACTGCCTTTTTTGCAGACCCACCAAGGTACTTTCTGAGGTAGTAGAGTCTCTCTTTTTTGGGAATGTTTTTCCTTTCGATTAAGGTTTCGAATGACAACTGCCAGTCTTTAAACTTTAAGGGGTCTCCGGTGAACATTGCAGGTTCTGGAGTTGGAAGATGATTAGCACTTATAGCTTCTGCCAATATGCTGACCAAATCTGAGTTTTGCTGAAGTTGTGTGACAGCTGTTGGTACTGGTGTTGCTTGAGGAATGAATGGTGGACTTAAGGCTTTGAGAGCTTGACTTGTGATTTCTGTATTAGCAAGTGGGGTAAATGCAAAACTTGTGGCATTTGGTGCTTGGAAGAGTGCGAGTGGTGTGATAGGAACTGCATGACATTCACTCATCAGTTTATTGCTGTACGGCAAGCTGCGGCTCTCATAGTTGTTTTCAGCTTCATTGTAGATTTTTACTCTGGCCTTGGCAGCGTTCAACCTTTTGATTTCTTCCAAACGTTCAAGTTTCCTGCGCTGCTCTTCCATTGCTTGCTGTCTTATCAAATTTTCAAGTTCACATTGTTTGGTTTCAACTTCTAATTTTTGTAGTGCACTTGCTTGTCTCTCTTTTTCCTCCATAACAGCCAATATTTCTTGAGATGCCGCTGCATCGGCTGCTGCTTCTACTCTTTTAACTGACTGCGCGCTTGAGAGAACTGAGTTACAATTTGACCCTTGTGACTTTGACCTTGATTTGGATCCTTCTGACTCCAAGCATGATCCAACATCTGGCCCTTTTTACAATGAAATCTGAAAGGGATGTACACGCATCTACTTTGCATCTCATATCTGGATCAGGAGCTTGTATCTGACGGATCTCATTGTATATGGCTTGTACATTCCGGCAAGCAGTATTCACATTATCTATCAACTCAGTTAACTCACTCTCAATGGCTGTATCAGTCAATATTACTTTACTTAATCTTGCCTCATATCTCCATTTTTCATAAACAACCTTGTATCTGCGCTTGAGAGCTTTGAGCTTGTCTTCTTGAAGCTCTTTTCCTTTTTCGGTTAATGTTCTTGTTCTTTCGCTCTTGCGAGTCCTTGCTTCAGGTTGAGTAGTTGGTTCAGAGCAGTTCTTTTGATTGGGTTCATCAATCATTTTTTACGTCTAGTCAGATGTTATTGTTTTAACTCAGTGTAAGTTTAAATATGCAGTGGTATGTAGATTAGTGCATATGTGCCTTAAATATTGCATTAAGATTTCTATTGTTTTGTGTAAACCTTTGATAATGAACTTCTTAATCGGCAGGCTATGTTAATTTATAGCTTGAATGAACTTTCAATAGTTTTAACTTCAAACAAATGCACAAAAACTTCAGTAATGAAAACAAAAGATAACCATAAAGTGTGGTAGATAACTTTAGTTAAGTTTAACTTGGCTTAAACCACTCTTATTTCCGTAGAGCACAGTCTTTTACTTATTTTCTACTTTACTTCATTTTGATTGACTTTTATTGACGGAGCTCTGTTGCTGGGGAGCGGGGAGTTGGTGTAATGGCGCCACCTTGTGGTGTACCTCGGTACCGCGACCCACTGTAGCTGCCGTCTTCAACTCGAGCTTCTCACCGGCGCTGGGCTGGGTGAGTTTTCACTGTAGCTCCTCAATGACAACACTGCACATGGTTTCTCGAGTACGGGCGCATTTATTAGCCTTCTCAAATGCCATGAAACGCCGTGAAAACTACAGGACAGAGTAAACAGTGCAATTAGACACTCCACTTTGGCTTGCTAAACACACAAGTGTAAAATAAAAATAGCTACCTCGTGGCCTTTAGGCGAATATTCAATCAATTTATGCGTTTTCTAGCTGTACACATTGAACAGTATAATCAGCACAACACAACTTCACAATTACAGTTATTATACATGTACAAAACAAGTACCTTATGCAGCTAGTTAGCTAGGCTTTGGGAGCTGCCTTAAGCTGGCTCTCGCTCTGAAAGTCCCGAGCATGTGAGGGTGTGTCTATTGTACCTGTGGTCCGATAGTCTCTCAAGCTCTCGTTAAATCTCGCAATACTAGCGGTACCAAACCAAAAGACAATAACTGGTGTAACTGTATAATGAAACATATTGCATCTTAAGAAAAATAAAGACACATTTTATCAGCGCGAGTAATAATAATATTCAACAAAAATATTCCCCTTTTTTCTGAACAAAAATAAACATCTTTATACATGAATCCTTTCAATGACACTTACAGGAGTTGTAATCAATTAAAAGTGATCAACAAATCACTTAATATCCTTAAACATGAGGTTTCTGTTAAGACATGATATTTCAGTAAACTGTAGAGCTTGTTAATGAAAACTGGACTATATCAGACAAACATGACATTAAGTCTCTTCCCTTTATCAAATGCGTCATGTAAATGTGTTATACACATTTCAGGTATAGGCCTGGGTTCATGGGACTTAGAGATGAACCACTGACATTTCAAATCACTTTGAAACAGCTATGACGCACCATGAAGCCTCGTTTACTGAAATCACGTGACTTTAGCAGTTTGACACACGCTCCGAATCACTGATGCAAGACAAAATGATTCACCCAGGTTCCAAAGCTTCACAAGGCACGCCTCAAAGGCACCCATCTCTGGTTTAAACCATTTGTGTGTGTGTGTGTGTGTGTGTGTGCGTATGGTGTCACTTACTTTTTAAGTCTGAGTACCCCTATTCAAGTTGAATTTAAATTAAATCTAAGATTTAATTAAATCAATTTGTTTAGTGTCATAGAAATATAAGGAAATTCCAAGTTTACTCTTTTTGTTTGTTTGTTTGTTTTAACCCTATTCCTCCGGTTGATTTCTACTTCATGCTAATACTTTGTTCACCTGAAGCCAATATCCCTATGAAGCCAAGTTGAAGTTAGTTACTGTCAGGACTCCTGGGTGATCGATGGTGTGTGTGTGTGTGTGTGTGTGTGTGTGTGTGTGTATGTTTATTTACTTACCTGTTGGTGGCGGTTCCTCACGGGTACACTAGCCCCTCCCGCTCGTTTCGGTAATTGTTCACCTGTTGCGTCTCATCAGCTGTTCTCTTTAAGTAGCACGCTGTCCTGTCTCTCGTTGCGCGCTCATTGTTTTGGTTAGTCACGGTCACGCTGTCCAGTCCAGTCGGAAGCTTTTGTTCTTTCTCTCTTTAGCTCTTCTCAGGTTCTGTCGCCGGCATCTGGAGGCTTGTCAATGCCCGGAGTTCACACGCCTGTGGATGTACGTGAACTTGTCCTCGAGTGAACCCTGCCCTGTTTTTCCGGTGTGGCTGGTGCGCTTTGTCTTTAGGCGAGATCTAGTCTCCTCCGGGGTTCCGGTGAGCTTCCTTTTCTGTCGGGCGTGGTGTTGCCTTCTGTCTAGTGTATGGATTATACCTTCAGTCATCTATCGTGTGAGGATTTCTCTCCGGTCGCCGACCAGAGTGGATTACATCGTTGGACGCCGCGTGTGGTCTCTCCTCTGTGGACTGTGACTTTTGTGCTCTGTCTGACCCTCTCTCTATCTCTTCTAAATAAACATTGTGAACTTGCATTTGGCTCCGAGACTCCTTTTGACAGTTACATTTGAAAATTTAATTAAATCAATTTTGTCTATTTGCCTTTCCTTTTAGATTCCTAAATCTATTAGGAAATTCTAATTTCATTTTTATTTCAACTTTATTCCTCCTCTATGTGTCATTTCATTCACTTTCTTTTGTTTAAGCCTGAATATTTCTATTCAGCCAAGTCGGTTTTAATTAAACTTAGCATTTAATTAAACAAACTTAGGCATTCACCTTCCCTTTAGATTCCCTAGAGATAAAAGGACCTTCTGTTTTTACCCTTTTTTGTGTGTGTGTTATTCTACCATCACCCTCTTCCTCTTTTTATAGGATTACAGTAGTTCTAGAAACTGTTGTTTCCTTAATGAGGCATAATGAGTTATAGGTTATTACTATCCTAATGCCTATCTCTTAGCTACCCCTCCTCACTCCTTAGTGCTGAGTACATGAAGTACGGCTGCCGTCCAGTGCTCTTTTGGCTCCGGAAAGGACTAGGAACTCTTCCCGTTGTTTCTTTTCCTTTGACCTCAAGGCATCTGGCGTTTCTCTGTTAGCCTAGAGATTAAGTCATTACTTGAACCAGTGACACCTGCTTAACCATATTTCCTAGCAAAACTAAATAGGTAAAAACCTCTTTCCTTTCCTTCCTTTCCCTTTTCTTATTTCATCTTATTTTTTTTTCTTCTACCATTTTGTTCTATTCATTTACCTTATGGTGATAATTTCTGGAAAGGAACCATCAGTATTCTGAGTAATAGTTTAATGACGTGTACCAGCCCCGTCATCATCAACACAGCTTACAGCCGTCATCCAAGATAGTTAAACCCCTTAGTCTCATACCGGCTTCCCCCACTTCAGCCATTCACTCCCTACATGGCCCACATAGCTGTACGAACTTGCATTTGCCTGTGCCATCTCTCTCTCATGTTCCCATAAGTGTGTCATTCTGCCCAGGACATCCAGCCCTGCCATCCAGGACCCCCTGGAGACCCAGCGGAACAATGTGATGGTTGCCCTTCAGATAAAGCAGTCAACGACCTGCAACCGCAGAGCAAGGGACAGCAAGATCGGCAGCACCAGCGGACACTTGACACCTGGCCTGAGCCACAAAGAGCTTCATCCTCTCCTTAGCCCATGCTCATACGGGCTTCCAACAGGAGGTAATTGAACGAATTGAACTCAGCAAGCCACTGAGTTCCACAGAGAACCAACCCACTCAGCATGAGAAGGCACAGAACAGAGGCAAGGACCATGACAGAGCAGAGCAACTGAGGGAGGTCACCACTCTTCAGGAAGCTCGGACAGTTGTTGAACTTTGCCATTTAAAGTACGTAAAGAACGGTTTGAATTTACAGAGACATTAACGCTAAGGCCCTTGAAGGCCATCCGCATGCAGAACTGAAAATCAAACACTGACTCCACAATTCAGCAGCGTCAGAGACAAACACATTGTGGTCCAAAGAGAACTGAAACAGCCTGAACAACTGCAAATGGACCACACAAATAACCTGCACCCTGATGGACTTCGCAGCAGCAGCAGCAGCAAAAGCTCACCCAGCCCTACACAAAGGGGGGAGGGCCCGCAGCTTAGAAGACCACAGCACCAATGCCAACATAATAACATTCCCTTTGCCAAAGTCCCTGACTGGTGGGACCCACCAAGACAGGCTCTCTGTTCTGGATCACACCCACCAGATTCATGATGATTTATGACTTAACAGCCAGAAAAACTCCAATCAGACCCAGAAGTCTGAATGCAGATTGAGTGCTGCCCTCGACACCCAAGCTGGGCAGATCTGAAGTCCCAAGGTTACTGCCACAGACTCAGACAAACCTGGAATGAATGGAGGACACCAACAGGACCTTTGCCTCCTACACCAGTTAGTCACCTCTTTGGGCAGCACAACCTGCCCTCACACAATGCCTCTCATGTGACCTGACACAGAAGGCCTGTAACACACAAGGCCCCTCAGCAGGGGTTCTTAAGACCCCAGTGACTTTGAACTGCAAACACAGTGCCTTCCACCTTGCTTCTACAAAGGTTCCTAGTCAGCATAGGGCATAAAGCTTTTAAAGTAGGTGAAAACGTGTGTTCGCAGAAATGCAGGAGTCTGCATTAGTAAAATATGAATTTTACTGAGTGGAAGAAAACCTTGAATGAATGTGTAAGTCTCAAGTGCTCATGACCATCCACGACGAGCTATTCTGAAACCTACAGACATTTGATATACACTGTTCGATTTGGCACTGCTGCACATTGATTTCCATGACAACGACTTGTCAAAGGAAATGCTAACTCCAGCTATGGCACTATGACACCAGATTGAACTGGTTAAGCTAGCACGGCCTAACGCCACTCGCTTACACCATCGTCTAACTAAAAGCGTGTTTAATAATTGATAATTCCGACACAAAGTTTGATTCGCATGTAGTTTGGTGGTTGCAGGCTTGTTAGATGCAGATGAAACTGTAGCTTGAATTGACGCCTCTGCTATAACAGAAAGAGTCTTAACACATTTTAGCATATGTTCAAATGGTATCAGTAAAGTTAATCTGATTTTAGCGAAGAAAACCTAATCTCAGTATTAAAGCGTAAGCCTGTTCTGACAAAGGAAGCTCAGCTCAGCGGCATGTAAACTGTACCAGAATTGATTATTCTGCATTGGTCGGAGAAATACCAATTGCACTATTGCTTAACCTGTTTCTGATGAAAAATCTCAGTACAGTGATATAGGAATGTAGATTTGGATGAAGATTTCCTTTCTACAGAGCAAAGCCTTAATTATAGTCAGAGGGACTCATTCACCTACACTTTAGCTGCATCTACAAGCATAGCTACCTGGTGATCAATACTATGTTTCATTGGCCGAAAGAAACATCAGTATTTATTCACAAGACGAGACTTCTGCGCGCCTAGACCAGTTTTGATTTGCGTCAAATCTGGGTAACTACTCTTTAAATTAGTCAAAAGATGTTTCAAGTAGAGAGAAGAATTTTACATGAGTAAAATCTACAAATGTCAAACCATACTTGCATCTGACTGAATTTAAGTTTGAATTATTGAAGTATAAGCGCTCTATTTTAACTCGATGCGTAACTCGTTTCAAATGTGCAGACATTCTTCATGAACTGTAGAATTGCTCGGACATGCACTGCTTCTCCTGACAACAACTTGTCAAGGGAAGTACTAACTCGACACCTTGTGACATCATATTGTAAACAAACCAGGCTAGGGAGCTAAGCTAATGCAACCTAGCGGCCCTCCAGCTAAGGTGGCTAACTAAACTACTATAGTTAACGGTTAGCATTATTTACTTGAAGCCTTTAACTACAGCTTGTATGTATGCAGTGTGAAGTGATCTAAACCAGTTTCCTTTAACCACATTCCTGGTTTTCTGACCTTTCACTTCCCTTACCTTGAATTCTTCTCAGCTAATTTCATCTGCACTTAGGTGCATTTCTGCCTGAACACTGTTCAGCTAAATCTGCAGTTACTAGGGTAATTAAATCTAAATTTAATTACATGTAAACTGTTAGTTAAAGAAGAATTCTAGGAGTTATTGAGACTTGTCAATAGCACGCTAAACTAAACTTCAACACACCAATGGTTTGGTTCTGAACATGCTGCGGCTGTTAATCACTAGTGCTATTGACTATTCCCAATACCAGTTCATTCTGCTGTTTTAATCACTTCTTTAAGTCTTTGTATTGTTTTTATTCACAATAGCAGTTGGCTATTAGTTTTTACTACTATTATCTCTTTCATCTATGTGATTTATTTACATTTCCCTTTTTGGTCTTGTGTGGTTTAATTTCCCAATAGAACCACAAGCAACTAGACACACTTTCCTCTTGATTTTATTTACAACAGTTGCTTCAATTTTATGAGCCAGCTACAAAAGTCTGAATGATTGCTATGGCGTAATTTTGAGCACCACTAATAAATACAATCCAATAGGAAAGCTTTCCTCTTCCTCTCCCTTTCTCTTTTCCATTTGTTCAGAGGTCAAGTCTGTTGTGAGCCATCAGCAAGTTCTGAGAAATAATTTGACCATAAGAACCATCTTAAGTCATTTATTAAACCTAGCTGTATTTTATACCTAGCTGTCCCACTGTGCCTTCAGCTCCAAATTCTGTTTGATCTTGCATTAGTCTCTTGCCCTTACTCTCACCACAAGCGTGCCTAAATGTTGCAGATGCTCAGCCTAACTGCCCAGATGGCAGACCAAAAGGACTGGCTAGGTGTCGTGAGGAACACCCTCCTAACCAGGGCTGCTGATCACTTGCAGCACCAGAGACAAAAGCAACTGGACAACAATGGAAGAGAACTAAAGGAAGACGACTCAAACTTCAAAAGGCTCTGATAGCTGCTCAGCAACGAGAGCAGCTGGAAAAGGCAGCCAGAGAGGACCTGGAAAAGGAACTCTTTCACAAAGAGTCACTGTTTAAAACAGCAAATTCTGAACTCTTGGACAAAGACGCCAGAATCAGGGCCTGTGAACGTCACCTGGACAACACCAAAGATGAAATTGACATTGCCCAAAGAGAACTGAGACTCTCTTACCTGCAGCAGAAAGAACCACAGCAGGAGGAACATCTCACTTCACCACATGGAATCAGCAGAAGAACCTCCCCCATCCAAGCACAGAGGTACCAAGGGGGGAGCCAAAGCCTTCTATTGGACACCTTACCTGCCCATTTCCTGAAATCCTCTGCAGTCGCAGAAGGAGAAGGATTAATTCAGATGAACCCTGAAATGGCACATGAAGTGACATTCGAAGACTTCCAGCAACAACCTCCACGTCCTTTACACAGCAGCCACCCAGAGGCTGCACAAGGGCGACTGGACATGCCTGCATCGAACCTGTAGGAACTTCTAACACTAGTAAGAGAGCTCCTTGAACAGCACTTACCTGAGGAGTGATCAGAAGCACAAACTTCTGACCACTCACACAACACCACTCAGATCTACTCAAGTCGCCACCGCCCCAAGAGCAGCAGGACACAATAAACTTCAGACTCCTTCTGTCATCAACCCTAAATCAGTCCTAAACACTCTTCACACTACAACTTCCATAACCTCTTCATGCAACCACCTGCTTCACAGGTGTCCAAATGACAGGTGACACACTGTCAAGGCACCTGATGCCTCGATCCCTGCAGCACCAGCTCAACGAACTTAGCTTGCCTACTGTCTGCATCAACAACCATGGAACGACCACCACTCCAGGAGACACACACAACCAGGGCCCATCACAGCCTTTCAGCCTTGGGTGCCAGTGATGTGTCTGATCTTTCTGCACCTTCAACGTCGCTCACTGTTGCCATAAGAGAGACAACAACGAGCGAAAGGGGGGAATTATGTAATGACTGAGACAAATGAGACACAGTTATTTGTTAGTTAACCAATAGTTTTAAGCTCACTCTGGGGTCTGGCTTCCATCCCCCGAGAAGTTCTCAGTTACAAGTTTTATTGCACCAATAAATGCCGCATGGAGAGCAGAGAAAAGACACACAAAAATATGCATCTTTCCTGCATTATCCACACATAACACAGACTCTCTTGCATTAATGTATAGACAGACTGTTCTATAAATGAACATGCACAATCCCAGGAAATGAAATATTATCCATTATTACCATTGCTGTATTACAATCATTGTATTCACGTATGTATGTGTATGAGGATGAAGGTAAATGCTTGTGTATGCGGTATGTCCATACCTGCGCAACACATAAGTATTACAAGAATCTTTAATAGTTCTTATTCAAAGGCTCAGCTTAACCCTCTGGAGTCTGAGGCTGATTTGGGGCTTGGAGAAGTTTTGACATGCCCTGACATTTGTGCTTTTTTCAGTTGTTCATAAACATATAAATGACAAAAGTGCCATTACACTGTATTCAGCACAAACTAGGCTACAATAATATGTGAGGAACATGTACGTACATGTTTGTATTTTTGAAGGAATAATGTTTATGCGTGGTTATTGAAAAAACAAAAAACTTAAGTCACTGAAATAAGGCCAAAAAAGTATATTACATCTGTGTTCATAAGACTTCTGGGTATTGGAGGTTGTAGACTAGAGTTTTTGCTTCAGAATTATGTAAAAATTATGCTGCCTACTCCTTCATAAAACAAGAGAGATTTAAATTTTCTAAGACACTTTTGGTCAAGAAACACAGTATGCATGGAGGCGTGAATCCTCATGTATAATGGGTGATTCTCACCTGAGAAGACAAAAGAATTGAATAATAATGACCTGAAATGACTTGCATATTAATGAGGCCTTTCAGTCAGGTAGGCTGTGAAAAAACCCTCTGTGATCATGCTGATAACAGGATTAAAGTCCACTCAGGACAAAAAAAAAACATGATTTTTGTGATCTCATGCATGCACGTATTATTGCACATGATATGAAGAAAATTTTGTATAGGCCTATGTTAAATTACACTACCAGTCAAAAGATTGAACACATTGCCATTATAATGTTTTTAAAAGAAGTCTCAAGTCTCTAACCAAATAATGGTTTTCTATTTTAATATACTTTAAAATATAATGTATTTCTGTGATGCAACGCGTCTGAACATTCCTACCTCTAGGGCATTTCATATAGGCTACTATATTTGTTATATTATAGAGCCTAAATGTTGATGTGCAGTTGACAAACTATAGGCTACATCATTAAAAAGATCTAAGACTCAAGCTTCACATTTTGACTCTTAAAATCTTATATTGACCATAATTTTTTAATATGCTTAAAAGCATACACATTTGGAGAAATATTGATGGATTCTCATATGTTTATATCAATTTTCTATACAGAGGAGTAATATTTATTATTCTATATTTATTGTCATCATCATGAGCGCTGGATGCTGTGTTTTTAATTCATACTTGAGCCGGAGGGCGCTCTTGCCCCTTTTGTCCACAAATGCCTCAGTAAAAGAAGAGGCATATCATGTGAAAATCAAGGAACTAACAGAGGCAAGAGATCGCTAAATATGGCTATTCAAAACACTTTTGAAGACAATAAATACACGATTGAGATGACGAATGCATGTATTGACTGAATTTGCGTCTGAATAGCGCTGGCTCCGTGGGTGTGGCCGCATTAGCGGATAATGAGCTGAATCACAGACTTCTGACATGGCTCTCTTTTCATACAGATTACATAAACACAGAAGGTTTGTTTTCGATTTGACTTATATGTTTTAAAACCTGACATCTTAATGTTTTTTTTAGACATAAGTGTAATTTTTTTGTCATTAGTATTCACTAAGTTACAGTTCATTTTCTAAGAACTATCAGATTGGAGTTCGTTCAGAGGGAGACGAGAGATCACGCATCATGTTAGTTTTCTTTATGTTACAAAAAGCACAACATTTTGTTTTTACTCTGAGTGTACACAAATGAAAGAAGATATTCCACAGATTAAAATGGCTGTCAGGAGACAAGAGGTGCAGGCCAACCGATGTTGGCGACTGAATCCCCAGTACACCGTGGGGCAGTGGTTCTGGCTTTCCACCAGGGACCTACGTCTATGACTCCCATGCAAGAAACTCAGTCCCAGGTTTGTAGGGCCTTTTCAAATCATTAAACAAATTACTCCTGTCTCATTTCGGTTAAATCTGCCTGCTAACTATCGTGTCTCTCCCCACTTTTCATGTTTCGCTGCTGAAACCATCCGGGGGTCCGAGAGGGGAACCGGAGGGAGCTGAGGGCCGGCATCCCCCACCACTGATGATTGAGGGCGAGGAGGCCTATCAAGTTCGAGAACTGCTTGACTCCAGGCGTCGGGGTTGGAGACTACAGTATCTGGTCGAATGGGAGGGGTACGGCCCGGAGGAGCGATCCTGGGTCGACGCGGATGATATCCTGGACCCTGCACTCATGGAGGAATTCCATCGGACGCACCCGGAGAGACCGGCCCCTCGACCACGTGGTAGACCCCGGCATCCACCTCCTCGCGTCTGGAGCCGCTCGCAGGGTGGGGGCTCTGTCATGAATAGCGCTTCCCCGGTTCATCCTCCGGAGCGCCGGAGGGAGCCATCACCGGAATATTGATTCACGATCATTCGGACTCCAATTCCCATAGGCCCTCATTCCTGGGACTGATTACACTCACACCTGCACTGCATCACACACGCACTATTTAAGACACACATACACGCCACATATTCACGAAGTCTTGATTTGCTACGGAGGTCATTTCTGAGCGTTTTCTGTGGACTGATATCTTGTTATTACCTGGACTGTTTGTTACCTGAGAACCTCTGCCGCTTGCCCTGAACCTTGCCTGTTTACTGGACTGTGATTGTTTGCTGCCTGTCTTGATCCTTGCCTGTGACCCGACTCTGATTCCTGCTGCCAGCCTCGACCCTTGCCTGTCCCTGTTTACGGTATTGCTCTGTCCCTGTCTGTACTACTGCTGTCTCTAATAAAGCTGCAAATGGATCCACTCTCTGTTGACCCTTCATTACACTTGTGCTCTGCTTGCCAAATTACTGCCTTAAACTAAGATTTTGCTACCTTGCTCATATCAGTAATCATAACTTTATATTATTACCATTGGCCACAGGATAATATTTTGTCCAGAATTGGTAAAATACGTTAACCTAAATTTATAGGTGGGTGAATAATTGATAAAGTGTTAAATATTAATTCTGAATCATTTACAGTTAATTCAGTTCTTATTCACTGTAATTTAATTACCTTTGAGTTATAATTGATCGAGTTAATTCTTACAATTATTACAACTTTTTTTTAATTACAACTGTTTTTATTCAAACCATGGTGACCTATGAAAGATAAGGTGAATTTTATGAATTAATAGATGTTTTAGCTCGATTTAGAGATTTTTAACATAAATAGTTGTGTGTGAAAGCTTTACATTAGTCTGATTACTGCTCCTTTGAACTTTGATGAGCCTGGCTTTAATTCAAATAATGTCTGACTCAATGAATTCCTTGCAATATTGCAACATAGATTGTATTGTGTTGTGTAACATAAGGGAGTAAAAAAGTGCTGACCAACTTTCTGGTCATACATCAACACTCTTGCATTTACTAAATTGCATTGCATCACTTGCATTTTTTGGATGAGTTCTTTAGTCTCACAATTAGTAAATCTTATAGTAATACAAAAAATTTTGGGAAAGTTAAAGAAACTCGTAATTTAAAAAGTTGTCAAGTTGGGTTTTACAGAGAATCAATCTAAACGGGTCAAAAACTGAATGACTATGATCTGAAAAGAAAAAATTTTTTTTTCTAAAACACAAGTTAGATGGAGATCTAAAATGAGATGCTCTTAAGACCTGTTCACACGATTATTCAAAATAATTCACAAATAGCCAATTTATGTATTAATATAGAAATATGGACGTGGAGCTGTTGTTGATAAAAGCCGTTTTAAAACTGTAGACAGAATAAAAGTGTGATTGGTGAGCATATAAACAAATTGATTTTAAACATTTATCAGTCAACAATGTAATACAGCACAGATTTCTGAAGAAGAGATGTTTGAAACGAGATAAAGATTTAAAGATAAAAGATTTGTTTCACAGGAATGAAGACTGAGGTTTTGAGGCACACCCAGCTTCAAAAGCCCCACATTCAAAATGTAGTTGTAATGACTCATCACTCGACATGGGATCCATTTAGCAAGCTTTAATAAAGTACTCGTGATCGTACAGGCAGGGGTCAGAACCAGCAAACACAGCAATGGAGAACAGGCAGAATCGTAGTCAGGAACAAGCAGTGGATCAGGGTCACAGGCAAGAATCACAGTCCAAGGAACAGGCAGAGGGTCAATAGGTAGGCAGCAATGGGTCGATAAACGATAAACAGACAAAAATGGCAACGGGAAATCAAACAGGGTATAAACGCTCAGTAATGACAGCCGGGGCAATGATCAAGACTTTGCATTGAGTCTGTGTATGATGGCCGCTTAAATAACAGTACAAACTAGCTGCAGCTGAAGGGTGATCAGAGTCCAAGGAACGGGGCTTGTGGGAAACGTAGTGTGAGTCAGTATAGGTGAGTGAATGGATGCGTGTGTGTCAGTATTCCGGGGATGGAGCCCTCTGCTGGCCAGTGGAGGGAATCACGGGGTTCGTCTCCGTGACAGAGCCCCCTCCCTGCGAGCGACTCCTGGCGCGAGGTGGCACACGACGTCGGGGTCTACCACGTGGTCGAGGGGCCGGTCTTTCTGGATGGTTGCGGTGGAATTAATCAATCAGGTTGGGGTCAAGTATATCCTCGGCATTGACCCAAGATTGTTCCTCTGGACCGTACCCCTCCCAGTCGACCAGATATTGGATGATGCGTCCCCGACGTCTGGAGTTGAGTAGTTCTCGCACCTGGTACGTCTCCTCGCCCTCCACTAGAACGGGCTGGGGACTCTGCTCACGGGACCTCCCCTCTCCCTCCTCACTGGGGTCAGCAGCGGGCTTGAGCAGAGAGACATGGAAAGTGGGAGAGGGAGAGATGCGATAGGTGTTAGGTAATGCAAGACGAAAAGACACAGGTGTAATTTGGCGTGTAATTTTGAATGGACCCACGTACCTTGGACTCAACTTTTTACAGGGAAGTCTGAGGTGGAGGTCCCGGGTGGACAACCAGACCCATTGGCCGGGCTGATACTCAGGTCCGGGGCGGCGCTGGTGATCGGCGTGTTCTCTTTGGCGGCGAACCGCTTGTTGGAGATGGACGTGAGCCTGATTCCAGGTCTCCTCACTTCTGTTGAGCCAGTCAGTGACAGCCGGCACATCGGTGGGTTCCCCAGACCACGGGAACATGGGTGGTTGATAGCCCAAGATGCATTTGAATGGAGTGATACCGGTGGACGGTTTGACCAGGGAATTCTGGGCGTACTCTGCCCACAGAAGATACTGGGCCCAATCCTCCTGGTTCTGGTTGCAGTATGATCTTAAAAAGCGAGTGAGTTCTTGATTTAATCTTTCGACTTGCCGATTAGCTTGAGGATGACAGCCGGAGGTCAGGCTTACGTTGACGTCCAGAACTTGGAAGAAGGCTTTCCATAGTCGGGACGTGAACTGGGGACCACGATCCGAGACGATGTCCTTGGGTAATCCGTAGAGGCGGAAGACCCAGTTGCACAATAATTCGGCAGTTTGCATGGCAGTCAGGAGCTTGGGCTGAGGGATCAGACGACAGGCTTTAGAGAATCGATCTATGACAGTGAGAATGACGGTGTTACCTTGTGATATGGGAAGATCTGTGATAAAATCGATGGCTATATGAGACCAGTGGCGTTGTGGAATGGGAAGTGGTTGGAGTAATCCGGCTGGTAGCTGTTTTGGGCTCTTGTGCATGTTACAGGTCTGACAATGTTGGACGAAGGTTGTGGCATCCTTGACTAAGGTCTCCCACCAGAAGCGGTTTTGTAGTAAATGAATGGTGGCTGTGATACCAGGATGACCTGACGAAGGCAGACAGTGAGTGAAATTCAAAAGCATTATGTTGTTGGATAAGGGTCATAATGTCCCACTGAATGGGTGCTACCACTACCTGAAAGGGGAGAATGGTTTCGGGTTCACTGGATGTCTGTTCCTCCTCGAATAGGCGAGACCTTCGTGTTCTTGGATCCTGGGCGGTAGGTAACCGTGAAGTCGAAACGAGTAAAGAATAGGGACCATCTAGCCTGGCGTGGGTTGAGTCGTTTGGCTGTACATAGGTACTCCAGGTTCTTATGGTTGGTGAGAACTGTGAAGGGGTAGTTTGCGCCTTCTAGCCAGTGCCTCCACTCCTCGAAGGCAGTTTTCATGGCGAGGAGTTCACAATCTCCCACATCGTAGTTGCGCTCAGCTGAGTTGAGCTTCTGGGAGTAGAAGGCACAGGGATGGATTTTAGACAAGGGACCCTGTCGCTGAGAGAGAACGGCCCCCACTCCAGTATTTGAAGAATCCACTTCTAAGATGAAGGGGATCGAAGGGTCAGGATGGCGGAGTATGGGTGTGGTGACAAAGCGCTGTTTGAGTTCTTGGAAGGCTTGATGGGCTGCGTCTGACCAGATGAGACGATGAGTACCTCTCTTGACCATGGAAGTAAGAGGGCTTACCACGGTGCTGAAGTTCCGGATGAACCGACGATAGAAGTTGGCGAACCCTAGGAAGCGTTGTAATTCCTTCAAGGTGTTGGGTTCGGGCCATTTGAGGACAGCGTTGACTTTACTTTCATCCATGGCGACCCCCTCTGGGCTGATGATGTATCCAAGGAAGGTGGTTGACGTGGTGTGGAACTCGCACTTCTCTGCTTTGGCATAAAGTTGATGGTCAATTAGGCGTTGTAGTACAGCTCTAACATGGTGAATGTGTTCATCAAGAGTGTTGGAATATATAAGGATGTCGTCAATGTATACAATCACAGACCTGTTCAGCATGTCCCTGAATACGTCGTTGACGAATGATTGGAAGATTGAAGGACTGTTGACCAGGCCGAATGGCATAACCCGGTATTCATAGTGCCCACTGGTCGTGGAGAAAGCCGTCTTCCATTCATCTCCCTCTCTGATGCGGATCAGATTGTAGGCGCAGCGTAGATCCAATTTGGTGAAATATTGAGCAGTACGTAGTTGTTCAAGGGCTGATGGCACTAGGGGAAGTGGGTACCGAAATTTCACGGTGATCTCATTGAGGCCCCTATAGTCAATGCAAGGTCGAAGACCCCCATTTTTTCCGCACGAAGAAGAAGCCAGCGGATGCGGGTGAGGTAGATGGACGAATGAATCCTTTCTCCAACTCCTCCTCTATATATTTAGACATGGCTTCAGATTCTGGTTGGGATAGAGGAAAGATGCGACCCCTGGGAGGCGAGTGACCTGGAAGGAGATCAATGGCACAGTCATGAGTACGGTGTGGTGGTAGGGTATTGGCTTGTTCCTTACTGAAAGCAGTAGCGAGGTCGAGGTATTCCTTGGGCAGGTTGGAGATGGCTGGGACATCCGGGTTGACCAAGACGGCGTGAACAGACATGGGTGTGATGGTAGACAGACATGATTTCTGACACGGGGTGCTCCACTTGGTGATTTGTCCCTCTCTCCACGAGATCTGTGGATCATGGAGCCGAAGCCAGGGTAATCCTAAAATAACTGGAGTGTTAGACACAGGTAGCACGTAGAATTGAATACGTTCGTTATGAACTAGACCAGTTGACATCGGGAGTTCCTGGGATAAAGGTTTAATCAGTCCAGTCCCCATCTATCGTGGCTACAGAGAGGGAAGTTGAACATGGAATTAGAGACACATTATTGGTCTTGGCAAACTCCTCTGATATGAAATTACCAGCCGCACCTGAATCCAACAAAGCAGCGGTAGCCACACGAGCTCCATTAATCCATAATATGATTGGAACAGTTACACAGTTTATGGGACTGACAGAGTTTAATGTGGCACTCACCGATTTAGTGGCTGCAGATGATGGACGTGAGGGGCATGAAATCCGCTGATGACCTGGTAATCCACAGTACAAACACAATCGATTGGTGAGGCGGCGATTTCTCTCTTCAGCTGATAGGTGGTAGGCATTAACTTGCATGGGTTCAGGGGTTTCTTTGTGACACGTTGATATAGCCGATAAGGGACGTTGTGAGCTTGCGCGACGTGCACGCTGCAGATTATCGATGGTAATAGCTAGTTCAATGAAACTGTTGAAGTCTTTATCCTCATCACGGCATGCTAGCTCTGTCTGCAGTTCATGAGTAAGACCCTTTCGAAACAAGACTTTAAGCGTGTCACTCACCCAATTAGTCTGTGCAGCCAGTGTGCAAAAGTTCATGGCGTATTCAGCTGCCGTTAATCTCCCCTGTGATAATTCCAACAGACGTTCACCTGCTCCCTTTCCCTCTCTGGGGTGATCAAAGACCTCACGGAACTGTTTGAGGAATTCATTGAATGAAGCGAACGCTGTCCCGTCAGCGCGCCATACAGTAGTGATCCAGTCCAAAGCCCTTCCCGTCAAGAGTGAGCAAACGAAAGCGATCTTACCAGTCTCTATGGTGTAAAGGGCGGGTTGTTGCTCGACGAACAGAGAGCATTGTAGTAGAAAGCCTTTACACTTGGTAGCGTCACCATCGAACTTTTCAGGGAACGCCAGGCGAGGGTTCACATGAGATGGCGTCTCTGCCGCGTGGGTAATGGCGACCGCTGCGGGTGGTGGCGTCGCGGCGGCAGTGCTGTGGAGACTTTGAACGGCCTTAACCAACTCCTCTGTTACTGAAGTCAAACGATTTAGCTGGTGTTGGTTAGCAGCAATCTGACTTGCCTGGGCAGCCATGTTGGATGGCAGGTGATGGTTGTCAAGGTTTGGCTTTCAGATGGGAGAAGTGAAACCTTTGGCAATCCAGACGGGCCATATCCAGAGTACGTGTTTAAACTTGGTGAGTGATTCACCTCACTGTCCTTGTGGGACAACGAAGAGGGAAGACGTCTTGGAGCCATCAAATCCAAGACAATTTTTTTTGCAAAATTGACAGATTATTCACTACCAACAGAAATCAATGTCATTTCTGGATTTTGTCTAGGAATTGAAGGACAATGAAGGGCAGATGTACAATATTAATTTAAATGTACAATCTGTCTTAACATCACAGATCAGATTCTTTAGTGTTCACTTTGATACCATTGTAAGTGATGCCTTTATTGGCCCTTGGTTTCATATGTAACACATTGCCATTCTTGCAAGTGATCTTCACTATGCCAGTGTAAGGCAGGTCAAAAGTGGCTCTGCTAATGGTGATGAAAACTTCCACCTTCTACAGTAGTAGACAGAGTTTCAGTTCTCTCATCTGTCTGCTCCAAACTAGAAGTGCTTTCTGCTCCAATGCTGAAACTGAATCTTTCCACTTCTACAACCTCTGGAATCCCAGCCTTCACTTCCACACTAAATGTTGATGTAATTAAGTGTTTTGAGTTGATATAAAAGTAAAACAAAGACTGAAACATTTATCACGATAAAGATATATAAAACATGGTAAAGACATAGTTTTTCAGGAGTGTTTGAGGAACACCTAGATTCATCAACCCTCCACCTTGAAGATACAGTGTTGAGATATGTGAGAAAAAATACTGGGGTTAAAAGTTCCAGTGTTTACAGTAATTCAGATTCATTTTCATGTGAAAGTTACATGTCCTGATGGCCATTTGTTTTGACATTTGAATATTCTACTGCTGTCATGAAAAAGTCTATCTTGGTCTTTAAAAAAACTCTGAAAGAATTATTTTGTCATTTGTTTCCTTTAAAGCAAACATCCTAAACATTTCTTTGGTCTGTGATTTGAAAACACTGTTTTGAATATTGAAACATGTTTAGGAAAATGTTCATGTCTTGTAGGTGCCATTGTACATTATTATGAAACAATAGCCCAGATAGAATAGAATAGAATAGAATAGAATAGAATAGAATTTTTTGCCATGGTTCTGTTTTTAGAATGGCAGTTCAATAAGTTAAAAAAAATCTTGAGTGAAAACTTAAGTGTTTTTGTTGAGTATAATATTAGTATCATATAATATTATGGCTCATATAATATGATATAGTAAGAATATGAAGTTCATACTTGAGATGGAGTTCATACTTCATAGGCCCAAACTCAGCAAAATATGTGCAGATGTTGCAATTTATATGGACAAAAAAATTTTAATAAATTAACTTTTTATAAGTGTTAGGTGTGTTATCAAACATGGGGGAATGTCAAACAAAAACAGAAGAATACCAGAGAATAATCAGTAGACACAGAAGATCACAAACCAGACATATAAGAGAACTGACAACAAACTGAACTAAACAGAGGTATATAAACAAAGCCACTAAATGACAAGCCTGCAACCATTAGCCAAAAAAGTGTAACGGCTAATGCTAACGCTGCAGCTGCAGTAAAGACTGCCAATACACAGGAAAGGAGAACAGAGGCCATTACACGATAGACTGAGAGGTGTTGTACGTGATTAAGTTAGCCGTTACGCTTTCTCCAATGGTAAGATATACAGACCCTCTCATCTCCCTATAATAATACAATCTCTGATATAAACACAATAGGTTGCATCCAAAAGCTGATGAGCTGATTATACAACACCATTTTCAAAAAACAGAAAACTTTTTAAGCGTTTTGGCCATTCATTTACATGACAATAGCGTTTTGGAAGCCTGGGAACACAAACATTTGAAAATGGGTTTCAAAGAGCAAGTTTTTGAAAACGATACTGTTATCGTCTCTGTGTAAACTACAAAAATGAAAATTTGTGAAAACGGTGACGTCATGCGCATGCGTATTAAGTGTCCAGTCTATAAGTGCATAGTGTTTCTTTACAAAGTGACATCACCAACTACTGGCCTGGCATGAATAATAATACAGCATTTTAGTCGTTTTTGTGGATCCATGTGAACGGGGATCATTTTGACAATGTTGTCACCTGTACATTAAAAAAAACAGTTTTTAATACATTGTCATGTAAACGTATCCTTAGTCAGCTGACTTGTTGCCTTGCTGCCTTATCTGACTTTATAAGCAGCATTTGTGCACAAAGATACCTCACAAATCTTTGGACAGACTCCTGAGGCAGCGTAACGGTTTAATGATCTACAGCAAAATAGAGAAAGCTTTGGTGAAAACTAAGCAAATATTTAATTACTACAATGGTGATTTTTTGCTAGAAATGACATCAGAGGTTGAAAAAGTTGGTCAAAAATGGACATTTATACACAAACTGACCACCAACTGCACCTTTCAGATGCCATATTTATTTTTTAACATAACTGCCACATAATGGAACACACAGGATTGTGGGATATCAAAGGCAGCGAAGGATACATCTATGCTGTCTTCAAAAATTGATCAGATGAAGTTATCTCTTAGGAGACAGGAAGTGAAGCTAACATTGGATTTGGACGTGCCTTGATGCCTTCTTACCTTGAATGCAGCATTTTTAAACTTTCAGACACAACCTAGGTCAACAAAGGCAAACAGGAACTGGAAAAACATGAAACTAAACCAAAACAGAGCATAAACCTGACAATAACAGTATAACAGACTACTTTCATAAAATGCATATAAAATATCAGTCATCACTCTATATCTCCCAATAATTTGACTTAGTAAAATTATATTTACATACTAGTTTTATGATAAAAGCTCTGTAGTTTTTATTGTCAGGGACAAAACATAAAATTTCAATGTAATATAATGATGATTGATATATAAAATGATAAAATACTCTAATTTTAATATGATTTCTTTAAAAAAAAATGATGTATGGAAAATCAAGATTGCTTCAGTGCAGTGTGTTCATCCTTAAATATTACCAACAGTTTTAAAAGTTATTACTCTATAAAATCATTAAAGATTTCACAGCAAAAAGACACGTGTATCACAATCTGAAGGAGGATGTTTTACAATTATCCTAAAAGGCCACAGAAAGCATTTAGTAGACTGTATACAGCACATTTTTCAGCGGTTTTAATTATGTTGATAATTTAGAGGCCTTAGAAATTTCTATGGGCAAAAATGCAAATCATGACAAACAACAATGAAGTAATCTAAACATGTTGCTTTTTGCTGTAAAATCCTTTTATATATTTCATAATGTTTGTCTGTTCATCGCAACACTGAAGATTCTTTTAAAAATCTACTTTTGAGTTCCACAAGATAAAAAGCATTCAGCTTTGGAATGAAAGAATTATGACAGAAATTTCATAAAAGGGTGCACTAACCTTTATAATTTGTTATTTTATTCAACTGTAGTCCACTAAGCACTAGGTGGCACTGTTCTCTTCATTTAGTTTTGTCTCGGTCACTTTCTCTCCCCAATTATCCCTCTTTTCTGTCAGTCGGTGAGGCATCATCTGCTATGGGTTAAAAGTAAGGTCATATACACAGTTTTAGAAAACAGCTGAATGGGTGCGCGCGTGCGTATGCGGTTATGCACAATGTAAAACTCACAGGTCTCAGGTGAGGTTCCCAAAACAACCAGAATCGCATGACCTCTAAGTGACTTAAGCATGTCTGTGGGATGTGAACACACGCGCCTCAGGGCCTGTAAACAACGCGGGAAAGTAGCGAGGGGCGCAAATTCAGGTCATATGCGTCGTTCCGTCATCACTTGAAAATAACAGATGTGTCTGATGTTTTTCCCGTTTGTTAACTAAACTTACACTCATATTCGGTAATATTATTGTATGGCTTTGATTTGCTCATCTTAAATAATCCATAGTCGTATTCAAGTGTGTTGTCTTTAGCATTAGCTCAGAAGTCAAAAGTTAAACTGCACCTGTAGCCCCCTCTAGTTAAAGAATTACGCATGCTAATATGCAAGGAATCGTGACGCATTTGAATGTTCTCCATCTGTTTGTTTAATATATCATTACTCTTGATCATCCTACTGGAATTTGTCAAGATATACAGCTTATATTGAGCTGCTAAATAAATAGACTTTATATTGCAAACAGCTGCTACTGAATAACATTCCGCACGCTAAAACGAAGATTTAACGATTTGTTGTGTGTTTATGTTTACGCCATTTTATTAGCAGCCTACTAGAAGGCTGGTTTATTGCATCACATTCAGCATTCAATGTAAGTTTGCTAGGTGTGTTTGATGGCAGGTGTGACTCTCTTCCTAAAAATCACAGTCTAGCACTGTCTAACACCATCTACGTTTCTGCCGCACGGAAATGTATTTTTGACTAGCGGAGGGTAACGGAGACGGAAAGCCCTCCATTTTGGTTTTATCTCAATTACCTGCATGAAATTTTGATGCTGGCATTGAGAGTGCATGGTAGCAATTTGGTTTCTATGGAGCAGATTAAAGATTGATCATGTATATATAATGAGGTCTCGCCTGCAAGGCTAGTGGAGGTGGGAGCGTGAACGTTCGTGTCTGTGAGCACGAGTGCTGCGACCAAAGGAAGACACACTAGCCGTGTTTCACTAGATAGCCTACTGAGACAAAAACCAGAGAGCTTTGCTCTGAGAGGGCCTGGGTCTGGATCAGTTCAGCCGTATAAAGACTTTATTTTTACTTTGTTTAGAGTCCCAGACCCCCATGCTTTAGGGGGTCATGGAATTTTTTTAATTAAACAATTAATTTGCTTTCATTTTTATAGACTGTGTTCCTATGACGTCTTCTCCTTTGTTTAACCACAAACCCAGCTAACAAAAATATGTTCTAAGAACGTTTTGCTGACGTTTCCATTAAGTTAGGCTATGCGAACGTTGTGGGGAATATTATTTTTATCATTTAGCAAAGATGATGGGACCGTTACTTGAATGTTCTCTAAACGTTCTGAAGCAAGTCACCTTTATTGAAACATTCCATGAGCGATGTATAGTCTAATGTTTTTGTGCGTGTTCAGAACATTATTAAAGACCAGATAACTTTGAATGATTATTCTTGTTGCTGGAGGAACTTTAGGAACTTTGATTCTGGAGATGAAAATAAATGAAAAACTTAAATTTGTTTTTGGGGTCTCTCTGATTCCAAACAGACACTACCGAATTTGACGGGAAGTTAATGAGTAAGAAAAATGATGCATCAACAAAGACAGCGCATAAAAATTACATGAGACTTACAGCGGTAGAGTCAGGGCACCGAAGAGCCAAAGAAAATGTGCCTGAGGAGGAAGGGAAGTATAGAGTTACACTGGTAACTCATTGGATCTGTGGAGGCCTGTGATGGTGCTTCTCCAGGACGTCTGCTCAGATAGCTTTTGTTTTGATGTATCAGTGGCAGAGGTTTCACGTGTGCTCGTCTGGGCAGAGGAGCTCGACCAGGGTACAAAATGTCTCCTGGCAGTGCCCGCTGCGCGGTATATTTTATGAGTGATTTCACAGCACATGCTCTCAGTGAAAATGGACTAATTACGCAGAGATAGAGCATGCACGGACCAAACAGAGTTAAGGATCTGGAGTAATTTTTTTTTTTTTTTTTTTTTAATTTAACATGCACATGCATGCAGTTTTTTTTAAAGATAAGATTTAAATGTGCATACATAGCCTATGCAAAGTATTTTTCAGGCAAATAAATGCACATCAAATAGAACGCAAACATGGCAATTGCATGGCCATTTCAGCAAAGATTTAAGCAAAGATTTTGTTTGCCGACAGTCAAACTGATAAGGTCAGCGAACATGCATCCTGTCAGTTTGTCTGAACAAGACTGATCCGATGTAAATACGCATATGACTCGTAGCAATAAAAACAAAACCTGCGAAGAGGATGCGCACACAAAGATGCCTATCCATTACTGCAATTTTCTCGCAGGGTGAATAGTTCACATCGCATCACATGAACCCGAGGATCTGCTGCTGTTGCCATAGAAACCCGCTACTAGACGCAGGTCGTGCAGACGGTTGACTTTCTGCTGTAGGTTAATGCGTCCTGACTGACACCGGACTGCAGTGAACTGTCGCACCTGTCCTCCGTTTGCGAAACTTCGCGCATTGTTTCTAGGGTGTTTCACTCACATATCGATGCGCAAAATGAGTCCCTCAAGTCCAAATATTTTTGAAAATATGCCAAAAATAGTTAGTGGGGGGAAAAAACATTCACTGTTCAACACAATTATATTGTGCATCAGTTCATCGCAGTGTAAAAGAAAGTGTCTGTTTTATTTAAAAGGGGGGAAAAATCCCCAAAGCTCTTATAAATCTGTAAAGGTCAGTAAAGTTATGGAGACTTATTTGAAAACGTAAATAAATGGTCTTGCTTGTGTCTCACAGACTAACAAATCAAATTTCTTGATTTCAAATGTACTAATTTTTAAAAAACATTTATTGAAAAAACAATAAAGTATGATTTTCATATGATTTTCAGTAGGCAATAGGCTTCAGTAGGCTCATGAAAAAATAAAATGTAAAGTGTGCAAATAAAAAACATGACACTTTTATGAGTACACTGTACAAATCTATTTTAAGGCGATATTCTGGACAGTTTTTGATATTTAAATCTAAATAAGCGTTTCATTAAAATATCTTCTAATTCCTTTGACCCGTATCAATTATTCATGGAATCTCAGATGTAGAAAAAGAGGAGATTTTATAGACGGACAGAGAGTCTTTATGCGCCACTTCAGTTTCCAGAAAGCGTCTAGTTGCTTCTGACAGAATCACAGGACACACGCGTGGCGAAAACAAGGTAAAGCTGAGCAGAAATTTGTTGTTCCTTTTTATAAACAGTGTTTAAAAAATCTACAAATAAGCTCGCGTAGAATAAGTGATTTTGATGTATATTTTCTTTTTTATTGCGTTTTTGAGTGTAATTTTAGGAGGAATATTTGTTGTAATAATAGCTAATATTTATTTAAACTTGATTTTGTAATGTTTTTTTTATAATGGGAATGTTCCTTAGTAGTTTATTTGTTTGTTCTGTGTAATTTTACATTTGTCTTTATTTGTTAGTAGAATTAAAAATGTGTCACTTTGATATTCTCCCTTGTCAGTAATCGAGCGGAATCTAGGACCATGAGCTGCAGTGCTTCATCTCCCCTCTCGCGGTACATTCACAGTTCACGGGCGCCTAGATGCTAACGCGATGAGACAGGGGAACCTTTACAGCAACAAACGGGAGTATAGTATCAGGGAAGGCTGACCGAGCCGTGAACCGCGGCCCTAACACGGAGCAAATTAACATCAACAAAAAATAGCACTGCGTTTTCAGATCGCTTATGTGCGAAGCAGCAAATGCAGCCCGCGGTGTCAAGTCCTCTGCACGGGGATGCATAGCAAATCCCCCTGCTTACCTGATCAGGTGGACCCGGGGTCACGACATTAGACCTGGATAGACGGATAGAACCAGAACCTATCGATTTTATATAGATGCATGTCTGTTCCCAGAACACTGGCGTGTTTGGAAACAAAACTTCAGTTTTATGTCTGTTATGTCTGAGACCTCAAAAAAGTTCATTAGCAGATACCCAGCTAACAAAAATATATACTGAAAACGTTTTGCTAACATTCATGTTAAGTTGTGAAAACGTTATTTCTGAACGTTCAAAACGTCCAGTTCTTTTAAATGCTTTAAAAACGTTTTTAACATTCTATTTTATCATTTTGCAAACATTATGGGAAAAAAATGATTTTGAATGTTATCTCAACATTATGGAATAAGTAGTAACATTTAAAAAAAAAATGTTAGACGAACGTCCAACTAAATGTTTCCATGGAAAATGCACCTAAATAACGTTTTTATGCTAACATTTTGAACACAGAATTAAGATTTATTAAGGTTACTGGTAGAAGGTTTGCTCATGACTTTGAGAGAACCATGCCAGAACGTTCTAAGAACTGGGTAGGCCTATACACATTTAAAATGTTGGACCAAACTACTGATGACAACTTGCTTGTTTAAGCAGATTGCTATCTAGAAGTTTTATGCCCCTTTCACATTTTTTTTTCACAGTTTATGATGCCCTACATGACCAGGAATGAGTTTTAAGAAAATAAATTGAGTGACTTTTGATTTCCACATAAATGAGCCACTGAGGACATCAGTAAAGCTTTTATGTATCATTGCATTCTTCATGCATTTTATTGCAAACTGCCCATTAAATATATATATAGAGAAATTACAGACACATCTGATACTGACGCACAAATTGCAGGTGGTTCAAGCGGGCATGAAAGAAAAAACTACGTTCAACCTCTTAAAATTGAGGCATGATTTTAAGAGACGGAGACAATAGATCACAAGCATGTTGCAATGAAATACAGTGTGTGATGTTTCAGCTAAGAGAGTACGATCAGAGGGCTGGTAATGAAATAGAGATAGTGACAGGGAGAGAGGCAGATGCTTTGAAAAAAAGCACTCCATTAAGTGAAGGCAGAGCAGGGTGATGGGTTGGGAAGGATCTTAAAAGCCTCTGCTGACTCTTGCGAGGTGAGATGTCAGTGCACGTTTAAGCGGAGCACATCTTACCCTCCTGAACCAACCCAGGCCTCTGACTCAGGACAGCTAAACCTTCAACAGTTCACATCTATACTGGCAGAAAACTTTGCTTACAGATGAAAACTCCTTTGTTGGAAGGATTGGTAGAATCTTCTGTACAGCATCATGGGTAATGTAGTTTTTCACCACAAATTCTGCTGTTAAACAATTATTTTAAAACTAATTTGTAATAATGCAGGCTGATGACTTCAGCAGAATCAAATACAAAGTTCTGTCATGAAACTCTAGATGGCGCAGGCTGATAGGTCCTTAACTCAATCTGCTTGCAATCACATCATTCTCTATAGGGCACAGCTTATTGGTTCCTGCTGTATTAGTAGCCAATGAGGTCGCTGCTCAACCTTCAAATACTTGGTCAGCATTATCAGTGCAGTGCGCTTTCAGAAACCCTCCACCTTCCCCAGCTCCACCTGTATAGATCTGCTACGGGTAATTCATGTATGCTATATTGTACATATTCCTCCAAAACCAAACATATTAACATATCATATCATATGTCATATCCATTACCCATGCTTGGGTTTCCAGCCCATCATATGTATTTTTTAAATGTTTTCTATTCATTTTACAATTAGCTTTTCTTTTTCTTTTTGTGATTTGCTTTTAATTTTTTGCTTATGTGTTCATTATTTATTTATTTATTTGTTTGTTCATTTTTTAATTGCATTTGTCCTTTAGGACAAACTGAGGTGTCACTTTTGCAGTCGTTGACTTGTGACATCACAGCCTGTGGGCTTATTAAACACTGAAAATACTGTCTGGAGCCAAAAACCTGAAGCCTTTTCTCCATAGCAGTGTCTCTTGGCTTTTATTCACAATCATTATAAGATGGTGGTTGAGATTTCTTTCAGTAATATCTCCAAAAGTTGTTGTGCATCACTGTGGTTTTTGTGCTATTGTATTTTTGTTTAGTTTTTTTTTTTTATGCATTGTGTGCACAATGCACATACAACTTCGGGTGAATTGTGTAATTTCTGCACCATGAATGATGAGTGTTTTCAAAATAATGGACAAAAATTTGCTAGTTGTAATACTCAAACAAATACATCAATATTTTGATAGCGCCGCAGATTCATATAGCACAAACTATTGGGGGAATCAACCTATAAATGACTTATATTAACAGGCAATAAGAACATATTTTAACTTGCACACTTCACCTTTAAAGAAAACCTGTTCACCTGTTCATAAACTCCCTTTTTATCACGGATCATTTTTGTCCATCTCTTTCAAAGTGCAAGGTCATCTATAGTAAAGAAGCAGAAAGAGAAAGAGAGAAAAATAAAGTTCTTTTAAAGCGTGTAATGCATGTAAATGTAAATGCTCTATGAATGTTTTTCACACTTCCCTGCTGTCCGTCAGATTAGTACTTTCCCAAAGATCCATTACTTTCACAATTTCCAGAAAAGCCCTGGAAAGACAGATTGATAAAGGCAAGGCTACTGGTTATTTGACTGAAAGGGCACAACCTGAACATGACATACCTATGCTTAACCTTTGTTCCTGGGTTAGGCAACATGCAGAATGTAAAAAATAAAATACACTTTTCAGTTAAAGGTGCAGTAAGCGATTTGTGAGAAACGCTACTGATATTTGAAATCACCCCGAACAAACACCCCCCTCCCTTCATTGCTCCACCAAAAATGCACAAACATCCAAATGATGTATCTTTATCATTGCTGAAGCGAAACAAGATAATGCTTCGTGAAAAATAAAGCAAAGATGATGAACAAACAACAAGGAAGAACAAAGAAATGAACATACAGCACACAAGAATATATACAAGCAGCATATCTTGATTCTGTGAAACATAGCAAAACCAGTGTTGCTCACATATGGAGCAGAAACAACAAATTGTTTTCGGAAAACATTTTTTAAAACATTTGACCATAATTTGGGGTAAAGCATCTCCAAAATGTAGTGTTCTTCAACATTCAAGTATTAAAACACTATACTGTTCAAAAGTTTGGGGTCAGAAAGTTTTCATTATTCACTGAGGATGCACTAAACTGATTAAAAGTGACAGTAAAGATATTTATAATGTAACAAAATATTTCTATTTCAAATAAATGTTGCTCTTTTGAACTTTCTATTTATCAAACAATTCAGAAAAAAATGTATCATGGTTTCAACACAACTGTTTTCAACATTGATAATAAAGAAATAGTTCTTAAGCATCAAATCAGCATATTAGAATGATAATGTGACTGAAGATTGGAGTATGATGATGAAAATTCAGCTTTGTTCAAAGGAATAAATTACACTTTTAAAAATATTACAAAAGAAAATGCCTATTTCAAATTACAATAATATTTCACAATTTCACAGTATTTTTGATAAAATAAATGCAGCCTCGGTGAGCTTGAGAGACTAATTTCTAAACATAACATTATCTTTCCAACTAAAAGTTTTGAACAGTAGCATATATATTCCATTTTAATTCTACTTTAAATTTAAAATACAATTCCTCATCCAGTTTGCAACTTCAATTCAAATTCAGTAGCTGATTTGGAATGTAAAAGGCTCAATTCAGTCCTGAATGTGGCACGAGCCTCGTGGGCATGTGGATGTCTGTGTACATCTGCTCCTACCGGATCTCATCGCTGAAAGGTAATCCATCTAATGTGGAGCAAACAGTGTCTGATACTATCTACAGCCCTAGAGAGAGAGATTGAGAAAATTGAACGCATGCATGCATTATTAGTCATAAATGCTAAGTGTGCCACGTGCCAGGTACAATAATAATCTAATGGTAGTGTCAGACCTCCCTTCTCTCTCTTTTCCTCTGATCCAATCATATTCTTCTACATCTTCTCCACCAATCATATCGGCCCTTCACACATCTCAACAGAAACCAAAAGACCTCTAAACCCTGCGGGGGAACTTAAAACCCTGCAAATCAGGTCACCTTGGACAAGAAAACAACTTTCATAAAAAAATTAAATAAAAAAATTGCTACAAATAAATAAATAAATAAAATAATTCAAACTTTACTGTTTTACACTACAATATATTTTACAATAAAGCCAAATATGTTAACACAGGGGAGGCGAAATTTTTATGACAAAATTAAGTTCTCTCTGATATTTACGTCATTGTCTGAATTCATGGGTGAATTCACCCATTTTCAGTCCCTTCTTTCCATATAGAGGACTCCAATGTCATTCGCTATATCCACCTTATTTTGCAATGCAGAAGTACCAGTTTGCAGCATAGCAAGCTGTTTTGTACAGCTAAAAATACCTGGAAGGAGATGACAAGGGAAGCCAGACATGTTCAATTTACAAATGGCCGTGCTGCTTTTAGGTGAAAAATTAAGTGAATATGGAATAGTAAACGATTTCAGACACAGCTTATGTCTGAACTGTCACCTAGCCTCACAATTCTTTAATTTTTGTTTTCTGATATTGAATTGTAGTGAATTGCAATTCAATAAAATAATTTGTGAATCACTTTATTTAAATTGTAGGTTCTACATGCGAATAAACCATCTTGATAGCAGCTATCTATCAATCAACTGAAAATCCCACTGTAAATTTGTCATGCAGAGTCAATAGATCAGCATGTTTCTGTCACTGTTGATTATACATTCCCATTGATTGGCTCACACCACATTGTCCATGGTGTTTCCTGTTGGTTGACCTCAGGCTGACCTTACGATTCATGCTCTCTGACCTGAATGGCAACCTCAGTGCTAATGCTCTGTGACTGCAGGGACAGTGTTCACACATCTAAAGCCGATCATTCCTGGTGAGAGCAGGAGAGTAATCTGGACTGGCTGGTGAGTGTTCGGTTGGGGCAGGAGTGTGATTTGTTTGTCACAAGTGTTATTTTAATCTCTGCTTCCTGTCGCCACTGTTCACTGCTTTGACTTTTCTTTCATTGGCTATGCAGTTTACACATTAGCTCTCATACACTCATTGGCTATTACTAGTTTAATACTGTATATACTGTAGTACACTCTTAAAAACAAATGTTCTTTATTGTCTTCGATGGTTCCATGAAGAACCTTTAACATCCGTGGAAATTTTCCATTCCCCAAAAGGTTCTTTATAGTGGAAAAAGGGTCTTTGGATTTTTAGAATGATTTTTAGAATCTTTTAACAATATTCACTGAGGCCTGTTTACACTAGTTTTCGTTTTAAAATGCATACATTTTAAAAGCTACGGTTATACCTGTCATTTACACTACGCCGGCATTTTCGAACCTCGAAAACGGAGACTTTTAAAAACGCTGCAGAAACGCCAGGGTTGCTTTTCAATACAAACGGACCAAAATGGAGACTTTTGAAAACAATGACGTGGTTGCCCACATTGTCCTCTGTGTATCCTTGACGGCCGTGAAAACAATAACATGGAGACTGAACTGCAATCTTTGCTGGCTTTGTTGTAATTTTTAGCAGTCATTGTGCAGTTAAACATTTTTAATACTGCAGCTGCAGCTTTGTTCATCTTCGGAACACAAATTAAGATATTTTTGATGAAATCTGATGGCTCAGTGAAGCCTCTATTGCCAGCAATGTCACTGAACCTCTCAAGGTCCAGAAAAGTACTAAAGACATATTTAAAACAGTTCATTTGACTACAGTGGTTCTACCTTAATATTATAAAGCGAAAAGAATACTTTTTGTGTGCCAAAAAAAAACCCCAAAATAACAACTTTTCAACAATATATAGTGATGGCCAATTTCAAAACACTGCTTCAAAGCTTTACAAAGATTTTGTTTCAAATCAGTGGTTCGGATCACATAAACAAAGCCTTGTTTACTGAAATCATGTGACTTTGGCACTCTGAACCACTGATTTGAATCAAAAGATTCGTAAAGCTTCAAAGCTTCATGAAGCAGTGATTCTTTATTGCCATCAATGACTCCATTAAGAACATTTAACATCCATGGAAAATTTCCATTCCACAAAAAGTTTTTATAGTTTTAAACGGTTCTTTAGATTCTATGAATATTTTTTATACTAAGAAAAAAATGGTTCTTTTAAGAACTGTTCACTGAAAGGTTAATTGGGGAACCAAAAATTGTTCTTCTATGGCATAGCTACGGAAGCCCCCTTTTAGAAACTTTATTATTAAGAGTATGAAGTGTATGTTTTGATATGAAGACCAGGAACACACACACCCTTTTAACATCCTTGACACGCCCAAAAAATAAATCTCAAGTGACAACCTGCCCTGGGCGACTTCACACTCACCTTCTTTCTTCTTCTCAGATGCATCTGCTCCAAAATGTTGTGACACACACCATGTACCAACACATGCTCAGATCAGTCTGGATAAACCTAGAAACACACACATTTGCGAACTTATATTTGCAAATACCTCAAATCACAAAACATCAAAATATTTCAATGCCACATATTTTAAGATAATTTGTATTTGACGAAAACATGTTAATTTGTTCCTACAAAAGTATGAAAGCAAGGCATGCACTTTCACCTGTATGCATCAGCCAATGTCACAGTGTTTTGAACTTCAGTGCTCATACCTAAAGCTTTAGTAATGAGTTGGAATAGATAAATAAAATAAAAAATGCAGAACTAAGTAGCAGTTTTGAAAATGTATGTTTAATTAAAATTCAATAGATGTTTCCATCAGGGTCAAATTTCAACGTAGGCGAAGTGCATGTTAGGGTGCAGTGCAAAACACTGTGATGAGAGGATGGAAATGAATCTTTTCGAGGGCGTTGATATGTTATGGGTTTTTGATAACATGCTGAAATGCTTAAGGTTAAGGGGTTTGTTCAAATGTAGTTTTTGTGTTAATAAATTATATTAAAGAACCACAACCTCAGATTAATTAAGTACCCTGCATGTTTATGTTAAAACTGTAATCTCCATAATGTGATGTATATATCTGGTGTATATTTAAATAATATATATTAAAGCACTCTCTGAATTCTAGAGCAAAAATGGTTTATATTTGAGCTGTGAAGTTCCTAAATCATCCTTTCTGAGCTGAAACTACATTTCTAGCTGCATGTATTAAGTGAAAGTTACATGGTTTTGCATGAGATTAAATGGTCTAAATTATTTTCATGTATCAGCTTTTCAGAGCTTAACTATGTTTTTAAATCCCAGACCTGTTCACAGTATTCTCTCTCTCCTTCTCCACATACACAATAGGTAGAGTGAGAGAGATGAATCCTTTGGGATGTCATGGAAGATGGGACACAGATGGGATGTTTGTCCTGACGCCTGTAAGAAACACATCAAAGATGCATCCTGAAACCCACAGGAGAGCGAGGACACTATCTCCTTTACTTTTCTTCATGAAATGCATAATTCACCTACAATAACACAATTCAGCCTTGCTGTGAAAAGCATAATACTAATTGACTAACTTAAAGAAAAATAAGTGATCTACACAATTTCTGCACTATCAAATCATCCAATCATAAATGCCTTTAATGAAAAAGATTTACATTTCCTATATGCAATGTGATATAGCAAAACTCACCACCTCAATGCTAGGGAGTTGAAGACGGGCCTTGCTAAGGTATTTTGGGTGGTTGCAAGTTGATTTCTTGGGTGTTTGCATGTTTTTTTGGCACATTGTACGCGTTTACTATAAGGTATTGTTGTGCAGTTACTTTCCCTTTCTGGACACATTTCCTATTGAAACCAGAAGTTTGGGAGGGACATATGGATATTACTACATATTTTTTTAAATAAATAAAAATAAATAGGCAGTAAGATTTGATACATCACAGCCACAAACCAGTGTTATTTTCATAATTGACATACTATTATAGTTTTTGATAATATTTTGAATAAGATTTTAAATAAGATATTATTATTTTTAATAATTCTCTTGTTTACATCAAATTCATGCTTTAATTGTAGACTAAACATTGCAGGTTTAATCAGCCCTGTCTGTCTGTTTAATGGCTTGCAACCATAAACAGCTGTGCTTGGCTTCAAAGGGCGTCTTCGACAATGATATTCTATAAAAAGACAATCTTTTTTTTTCCTTTTTTTTTTTTGCATTACAATTTTGACATCCAAGACACAAGAAGACATTTTTTTCTTTTATTCCATGGATCTTTTTCCGTTATTTTCTTCTGCCTCCACAATGTGCACGCAGCTGATGTCTACTCCCAAATGGTCTAAACAGTGCATATAAAAAGTCTACACACCCTTGTTAAAACAAATGGTTTTTGTGATGTAAAAAAATCAAACAAAGATAAATCATATCAGAACTTATCCTATCCAAATAGACTGAGTAAGAAAATAATTTCCGGGGTGTGCACACTTATGCAGTTGTATGTTTCTCTCTCTCTCTCTCTCTCTGAAATGTGTCACTTTGGTTTCAAGTGGCATTAGTTATTTTTATATTAAAAGGTACACTATGTAACTTTTAGCACTCTAGCAGTTAAAAAACAAAATTGCATGCATTTTGCAGAAGAACATTGTTTGGGTTGTGCTTCGGCTCTGCATGACTGTGCGGATGAATATGGTTATCCTACTGCTCATAAAACATTCACTATAAGCTTAAGAGATATAACCAGTTTAGATGGAAAGGATCTCATGCTGACTAGCTTAAGACGTTACTGTATCTATACAGTATGTATAGACACAGTACTTCCTTGAAAATAAATTTCAACACAGCGCTACAACAAACATAATGAAATGACCCTTCACAATAGATAATGCTTTACAGTGATCTCTGTTAGAGAGCTACATATGGCAATTTATCCATTCAATAAAATACCTTACTCACCTGCTGAGTAATAAAAACACCATCTCCATGTCGTTTTTACAACATTTCAAATCCCTTGATTCTCACCATCTCTGAAAATCCTTGCCCATGTTGATTCTTGTTTTATTACGAGATCAGACATGTTTTCTTTTTGCCTGCAGACTCTCATTTGTTCGCAGTTGATTTAAAATGGGTGATTCCTTGGAGGTTTTAGATTTAGCTGCTCCATGTCCACCTTTCTCTCTCATTGTGACAAATAACCTATGCCACTTTGACACCATACATGCTTCAAAATAGCCGGAGCAACTGACGAGACACACATGGGTGAGTGACATATGCAGTTTAGCATGAAAAGCATCCCACTAGTTCTAAAATATAAACACTTATAAAAGGCTTACCATAGTGAATCAGGGTAAGACAAAAACACATTTTTGAAGAAGGATTGATGGTATATTGACACATTATTTAAATTTTGTTAATTTTGGAAAAAAAAGTTACATTGTCCTTTAAACATGCAAAAGTACTGATATGGTTTGTCTTTCTTTAATTTTTTACATCACAAAAAACAGCTAACAGGGGTGTGTAGACTTTTCATATCCATTGTAGATGACCTCAAAGCCAACAGATATTAACTAAAAGCCACAAAACCACAATATTGAGGTCTTAAAGGATTGACTCTTCTTTCACTTCTTTTTATTGCTTTATATGAAGCAGACTGCATTAAATAGATTTATTGATCTCATCCTCTTCTACCTTTTCTATCAACACTTCTCCATCCTCTCTCTCTGTGTCGTTTAACCCTGTGCAGTGCAGTGTGTCCGGGTGGGGCTGGTGAATGGGGTCGTAATACGGTCACTGCGCATCACCAGGCTACGCTGCGACTCAGAGCTGCAGAATATGCCAGTGTGCATTAGTGTAGGGCTGAACAGAGAGAGAGCGAGGTGCAGTATAAAAGAAACAGGAGGATGAGAAATGCAAGGAGACTATGAGAGAGGGACTGAGCGAATATCAGCACACATGAACTCGGCTCAGAATGAACCCTGCAAAATGGGATTCATCAAATATGAATGTGCTTTGTGTGGATCTTTTGATCGGCCTTGCTGCTTGCATTCCTGTAAAGTTCAAGAAACAGCCATCCATCACAATTATTTTCATATTGAATTCAATTTGAAATAGAAACAGATCCTGTTTACTTTTTTTCTAAATGCACATTCCTGGTCTTAATGAAATTCATTTGTCAGTGCACTACTCCAAAAAAAGTTTGTCTCCTTAAATCTTTCATCACAATAATTGACTTTTCAGATGACGTCATGACTGCTTTTTTAACTTTTCAAACATCTGATTGCATTCTGGTTCTGAACAGCAACTTGTCAGGGTCAGATCACTTCATGATGGTAAAATCAAGTCATATCCTACACTTTTTTCCTCTTGAATTTATAGTCTCACTCAGAAATACATCAAATTAGAGAAGTGAAATGGGTTTTGAACTGTTTCAAAAGCTAGAAAAAAAAAATTCCTTGCCTGTGCATATCTTGACAGTACAATATACTATTATAGTTTTTTATTAATATTTAGAATTAGTTTTTATTTTAAGTTTAATTCTAGTAAAGTTAATGCACATTTTTTATAATTTTTCAAGTTTTTTATAAGCCGAAATAAAATAAGTTTAAGGGTTTTCATTTTTATTTGTTCTGGTAATGTTTGTTTTATTTCAAGTAATTCAAATGTTTTTGTTATGGTTTTAGTTTTATTTAACTATAATAACCCTAGCACAAAGTACATGAACAGCATTTTTTACAGCATTTATTAATCTAGGTTTTAGTTTGTTCACAGGACACATGCATACAACTAAAAATGTATTAACATATGTAAATTAACATTAACCAGGCTGAATAAATGCTTTAAAAGTATTGTTGCATTAACTAATGTTAACATCTAAAACCTTATTGAAAAGTGTTACTGATTCAATTGAGTGTTGTGTCCATATGTGTCAGAGGAGAGAGACTATCCTCGGGCACATCTGGCCTTTGCAGTGTTTGTTTTCATTGGTGTTCGTCCATTCGTGCGCTGGTGTTATAGCTCCACCCACATGCGACTCATGCGTCCTTATTGGTCTGGACAATGCCCAATAGTAATGCACAACAGCTGGCAAGAGAAACCCATGATCTCATTTTCATGAAACCTTTGAGCGGCTTCATCAGCCAACATTTGTCTCATCTGTAAACTTTACTTCCTCCAATTCCCATTTAATCTCACTGCACACTGCAGTTCTGTGACCAGAGGCTCGATCTCTTCAGTGTCCCTTCGCACCCTTCAGTCATCCAACATAACTGATCCCAGATCAGAGATAAAGCACACAAAGGTCCCGACCCTCAGCTTTGCCTTGAGCTCATATGCTCAGCTACATGACCTTATGAAAGCAAAGTGAGCTGCCTCTTTTCAAAAGATGTGACATAGTTTGAGGGCAGTTAAGATGGAGTTAGGATCAGTTTCTATTGACATTTTGTCAGAGTGACCCCTTCCTGTGCCTTTGGGCTCATGGCGGCCCAGAAACTTTGCAGTTCAGAAGTTCACAGTAATCACGACAAGTGTTCGAGTAGGCTTATCTTTTTTCATGTTATACACACATACATACACACACACACACACACATTGGGTTTCCATGTTTTACTGAGATTTTTCACAGACATAATGTTTTTCTAAACTGTACAAACAGTATAGTCTATCCCCTAACCCTAAACCTACCCATCACAGATTTTTTTTGCATTTTTATATTTTCAAAAAACATCACTTAGTATGATTTACAATATATTTTCTTCATGGAGACCAAAAAATGTCCCTACAAGGTTTTCAGATATTGCCATCTATGTGGGAACATTTTGTCCCCATAAAGTAGGGTTTACCTGAATCTCACACGTACACACACATACTGTATGTAATTGGGTCATTGACAAATAAGGTTTTCAAAAGTGTAAAAAAACATAATGGAGGTATAATTAATGTTGAAGTTTTATTAAGTGTTAACAATGAGATGTGTTTTTTTTATAATCAATTAACACTGATTTTGTAATTGTTTACATGATGGACAAATTTTGTCACCAAAAAAGTCATTCGTTTTAACCAAAATTCCAGTTTTACCGAATGACACTTTTGGTTATACCGAATGACGGATATTTTCAAATAGGTGCGTCCCAATTCATGTACTTATGCACTATTCTATGACGTTTTTGAGTATAAATAGTGTAAGTAGTGTGTTCACACTGAAAATTCCAAAAAGAAAAAGTACACTTTAAATACCCGGATGATGCATTAAATTAATGGAAAAAATGAATTGTGGAATGTTGGACACTTCATGCACTCAACTGTTGTAGCTTTAATTATGTAGCAGAGGGGGAGGGGGATCAGACTCCATTGTTAAGGCAGGAACATACCAAGCCGACGATCAGCCGTTGGGCAGTTTTTGTTCATTGACCAACTAAGTTTTCTCAGTGTTCCGCACCGTCGGCTGAAGTTGGTCCTCGTCTGCTTTTTTTCAGCCGATTCGACATGTTGAACTGGCATCGGGCCATCTGATCATTCTGATTGGCTGTTCAGCTACTGCCACCTGCTGGTTCGAAAAGGCATTTCATCTTACGCAGGCACAGAATGGACATGCTACTTCGCTGTCGAGCGTTGGTTTGGTGTGTCAGGCCAACTTTGGACACAGTGTCTTGTTGAGCCAACCCCGCAGTCTGCTTTCGTCACCACTAGTTCGTTGGCATCGGCTTGGTGTGTTCCTGCCTTTAAATGGCAAAATAACCATATACAATTCACGCACTACATGGATGAGTACATAGTGCATAGTGTATAGTGTGTCGTTTGGGACACAATTAATGCTAACAGGCTGATATCTAGCTAGCTAGTAAAAAGGACAATCAAACATTTTATGTAAGTTTTTAAACTATTACAGCATTTACCATGTTTTATAGCGGTTGTACTGAATGACCTGATGTTTCGGGACATGCGTATGAGCAAGTGAAAACATTATTTTTTCAAATAGTTAAGAAAGAGTTAATTACTTTGCTTCATGACCATGTGGTCCTTTTCAGGTGTCTGAATGATGTCACATCCTGTCAAATTATAATGAACGCATGACTTGATCCAAAATGGTCCCTTTATATTGGTTACTCCAAATGACATCAATAAAATTAATTTTCCCGGACATACTTTCTCATAACAAAGCAACGACTTCTACACATAATTTTAATACCATTTTGCACTATGTGGATATATGATGTTATAAAATCATGCCAGAATAAAAAATATATACATTTATTACATTTTAAGATATTTTAATCACAAATGAAATGGCTGTACTGGCCTTTGGATGGTTAAACCGAATGACCTTTTGACACTTCAAAATCTTTAAAATACCTTAGGAAAACATAATTAACAAAACCAATTAAACATAACCTTTTGGATTCAATAAAAGAGATCTAGTTGTACTACCTTACATACTTTGGATGTCATATCTTTGTTTTTTATTATTAAGGCCTTTGGACAAAAAATTACCCATCACATCGTTAACCCATTTACTGAAAAAATCCCCCAAATGAAGATAATTAAAATACATTAAATTATTGTGTCAGAAAAAACATAAAATAGACAAAGAAAATAGTTTTAACTTAGAATCAATATTTTTTTATTTCCAAAAAAAATATTATAAAAAAAATAAAATTAAATTCTAATATATATATATATATATATATATATATATATATATATATAATATATATATATAATTAAATTAAATTATAAAAATTTATTAATTTTTATTATTTAAGCACTAAACGTCAAATTGACAGCCATAATAAAATTAGCTTTTTTCATTATTTAAAGAAATGATCTGATTTAGTAAGCACAAAAGAAACAAGCAGGGCTGTACTTTGAAATCTGACATCAATTATAAAGCAACAATTAATATTTAGACAATTGTATCATTGATATTTAAACAAAACTAGTTCCGGACACCTGCACTTCCTCTGAACATCGTTGAATGCCTGATACCTCTCGGTAGAAAGCACTGATCACTGAGACATGGACAACATAACTATGATCCATATCATCCCAACTTCTGCAGATGCAGAGAGGTGCATTTGGGTAAAATCAATAAAAAAAAGATTAATCTCTGCATGCAGGACAAAGGGAAAGTAAAAAATGTATTTTGGCAGATTTATCTAATCTTTTTCAGGAGCTGTCAGTTTGCTCAACAAAGCTTTCTGCACTTCGATGAGCAGATGTATGAGCATGTGCACTTTGTATCTATGTAATTCTGTTGTCAAAAGGCCGAACTCAATGACTTGATGAACTTCACCTTTTTTAACTTGGCCATATATGCACATATCCTACAAAAAAGCATGTCCAGTTCAATATTTTTAGTAGATGATGGGACCTGACATGACATTTTCAGGCAGCAGTATTGCATGCTATTCTTCATCAAAATCTTCTTTTGCTTCTATAAAATATTACAGGCCCAAATGTATTTTCCATGACATATTAACCGAGACCGGAATATTTGTGCTACTTTTGAAATTAATTTATCACACTGCCTGACTGCAGGTTAATTTAAAAAAAAATGCGATTGAAATGGTGAAAAACAATTGATGACCAGTCTCAACAGATTTTTACCGAAAAATAACCAAATGTTAACCTACAAATGTCCATGTTTGTCAACTACCCTGATGCAAATAATGTGGATCATGGAATAAACTGAATTCAGCTCGCTCAGTTGAGTTTGACTGACAGGAGAAACTGAAACACCATGGAAACAGCCGCAGAAATATCAACAAACTCAACGGCCATGAGGTGAGTTTCTGCTCGATGCTAAATTGATCACACTTTACCAGAATTATAGCGAAGATTTGTCAGTAATGGATGGAAGCACTATGTACTTGAACCCCTAATTAATAATAATAATAACTTCATTACATCTGTTTATCCTTAGTGTTAGTCGAACGGATGATTCCGGATCGCTTGTTCGGCCGATTCGTACACTTTCGCCGGAGAGCGACATGTTTCACGCCGCCGCGTGCGGAGCGCGTGAATGGTTGAGTTTGACCCTGAAGAGAGCGCGCAAACCACTGCGCACTGACAAACACGTGCGTTTTTATATACTTATCCACAATGTTCTGTTGTTAATTCAGCTCCAACCACTGAACATTTTGGGCCAGTTGTTCAAAAGTAATCTGATCGGATTTCGGCCATTGGATTGGATCAAATCTTGAAAATGGGTTGTTCAAAAGGAAAAAGGGATTCTGAAATCAGATTAGATCACGGAATCCAATCCTAGTTTTAATCTGGATCAAACCTTCAGTTTGTGTTGTTCAAAACTTGTCAGTAGGATTTGGATAACTTTGATAAAAAAAAACAGGATTATCCTGATCCTAACAGGGGGTAGGATTTCAAGGTGGATTCCAGGAGGAAAATGTAGTAAAACTTTAAAACTGGTCAAAAAATACAGCATTTATATAATGTAATATACATACACATTTTTTTATTTTGCTCTTGATTAGTTTAACTGTTAAATAAATTAGAAGTAGACATTAGCCTATATATTTAGCCTTTCGGTAACCTACTGTAAAGTAAAAAAGATTTTGGTGCCATAAAACAATCCCCAAACAGCTGTAAATATCCAACAAAAATATTATATTTAATTCAAAACCCATATTCTTTCTATCATCATGTCCCTTTAGGGGCTGCGTAGAGCACTGGAAATCCAGATTTGGTAATCTGGAAAAGTGTGTATCTGGATCACAGTGATCCAATCCAATTTTTCTTTGAAAAACCAGCACAAAAGTAAGATGGATTACCTGATCCTGGATAGCAAAACATGGGATTTCCAAATCCAGATCATTCTGATCCAGATTAAACTTTTTGAACAACTGGCCCAATAAGACATTAAAGATTGATCAAGTAGGCTACTGACATTTGCCCTGTCCAAATATCCCCACTTGCGATCTTGGCCACTTGAGAGCTCATGCACGCAACAGGAAACAAGTGCGCAAGACTGTCCCATGTCTTAAAAATGCCCAAGTGTAGTGCCCTTAATGCACACTAAACCAACACTATCTTGAATACCCGCTTCGGAGCGGTATTCGAGGCTAAGCGTATCCCACCATGCATTGTGTTCGGGACCTCACGAACAACAAAAAAAGCGAGATGTTGAGGAAAACATTGGACTGTAAGTTAAATTAAATTATATACATATAATTTGGTAGTAAAACAAAGTGTTGCACATTTTATTGGTGTAAATATGGGCACTGAATAAACATTTAGAAGTCTATTTTAAAATGCAAAGTATTGAAAATAAAAGTTCTGTAAACTTGCATTTTTTGCAAGACAAGTGTGTCCCATCAGGTAATCAAAAGTTCTACACCCACTTGCAGTCTTGATGCCCACTTGAACACTTAGGCCAAATACAGGAAATATGTCATGTAAGTAGACAAGTGGTCAAGTGCAAAGACCGCAAGTGTGGGTATTTGGACAGGGCAATTGACTGAATGTTCCGCTGGCAGATAATGGCCAGTGGTGATGTCAGCTGGGTCTTCTTTCTGTCTCTTTTCCTCCTTTTCTGGATCATTTAATCTTTCGTGACAGTATGTTTTATTTGTACTGCCTCCAGATATACAAAGGACCCAACAAGTATTTGGATATTTAAGCCACAGTTAAAATAAATCAATGTCATAAAATATATGCCTTAATAATAAAAATAATTTTAAAAATTATATAATGCATACCTATACGATTTTAAATATCCATAATTCATGATAAAATATCAAACCAAGTAATTGATTATTTTTGCATTTTTATTATTGATTTATTTTTATTTTTTTATTCCTTTACCAAGTGATCCTTCTTGTAGTGGAAGTGTGAAGTTCTCCTCAAGTTTTAGCAGATGTTGTTCATGACATTTTTTTGTTCATTCAACACTTTTTATCTTTATTTTAAACACCTGTTTATTACATGTATTGATTTAAGTGTCCAGATATTGTTGGGTGCGACTGTATGAGATGTGTGCATGTGTCAGGGTCTCACCGTGCTTCATATAGCAGCGCTTCATGGACACTTGGACTGCATGGAGCTGCTGGCGGAGGCTGGTGATTTCGTGGATGTGAATGTCAGTTGTCCTCACGGACGCAGACCCCTACACATGGTGCTGACAGCTCAGAGCTGACAAAACTCACACACCTGCCTCATTTACCTGCTGGAACACAAAGCCCAGACTTGTGACTGTGTATGAACCACCTCTGTTTTACCTAATCATGGATAACTCTAATGAACAGGAGCCACACAAACAAATAATGGCATAAATTAATATTTGTAAATAATATAAGTATAAACTGACCATTTTTTTTTAGCAGTTTACTTTTATCAACCAATTTTAGTTATTATATATTATTTACTTTGGATATATTTTGGAGTGAAACTGAAAATCCATGGATTTTTCCATTGCACAAAAGGGTCTTTATAGTGTGAAAAAGGTTCTTCAGATTATTAAAATGTTCTTCACACTAAGAAATAATTGCCCACTTAAATGTTCTTTGAGGAACCAAAAATGGTTCTGTGGCATCGATGCAAAAACCTAGTTTTGGAACCTTTATTTTTAAGAGTGTATAAAAATACACAGCCATATACATACAGGCTACTTTGTAAAAAAGAAAGAATTTTAAAAAAAGAATTACCTTTCATGAAATGTGTCATGTAGTTTTTGTGAATGTAAAAGGTCTGCAAAGTTTTAAAAGATCAAAGTGAATAACAAATAAAGTTCTAGTCTCCTAAAAGAGAGATTCTGAACTGCCAAAATGAGTTACATATCTATGTAACAGAGTAACAAATTGGTTCCCCATGAACAACGTCTATTTTGACCCGTCCTCAAACACTGTAGTTTCTGCACTGCAGATCCACTTTGCTGCACTTCAAAAGTAAGAGGACTTGTGCTGGAATTGATATAGTAAAACTGACACCATCATTCGTATCACTGTGCATCAAGCACTGAGGAAGCCTCCAGACCTGGAATTCAGATATGGTAATAGGCGTTTCATTTCTGACGTGCAATGTAAACGGAACAATCACAAATCATCTGACCAATCAGAGCAGAGGAAGCTTGTGGAAAAGAGGAGTTAAGAGAGACTGAATCTTTAAATTTACTCTTTTCTGACTCTGAGAAATAAGGTGTTGTGCAATGTACAAACCCAATTCCAAAAAAGTTGGGACACTGTACAAATTGTGAATAAAAAAGGAATGCAATAATAATTTACAAATCTCATAAACTTATATTTTATTCACAATAGAATATAGATAACATATCAAATGTTTAAAGTGAGACATTTTGAAATGTCATGCCACATATTGGCTCATTTTGGATTTCATGAGAGCTACACATTCCAAAAAAGTTGGGACAGGAAGCAATAAGAGGCCAGAAAAGTTAAATGTACATGTAAGGAACAGCTTATTAGGTCAATTGGCAACATGATTGGGTATAAAAAGAGCCTCTCAGAGTGGCAATGTCTTTCAGAAGTCAAGATGGGCAGAGGATCACCAATTCCCCCAATGCTGCGTCAAAAAATTGTGGAGCAATATCAGAAAGGAGTTTCTCAGAGAAAAATTGCAAAGAGTTTGAAGTTATCATCATCTACAGTGCATAATATCATCCAAAGATTCAGAGAATCTGGAACAATCTTTGTGCGTAAGGGTCAAGGCTGGAAAACCATACTGGATGCCCGTGATCTTTGGGCCCTTAGACGGCATTGCATCACATACAGGAATGCTACTGTAATGGAAATCACAACATGGGCTCAGGAATACTTCCAGAAAACATTGTCGGTGAGCACAATCCACCGTGCTATTCGCCGTTGCCGGCTAAAACTCTATAGGTCAAAAAAGAAGCCATATCTAATGATTTCAGAAGCGCAAGCGTTTTCTCTGGGCCAAGGCTCATTTAAAATGGACTGTGGCAAAGTGGAAAACTGTTCTGTGGTCAGACGAAATTTGAAGTTCTTTTTGGAAAACTGGAACACTGTGTCATCCGGACTAAAGAGGACAAGGACAACCCAAGTTGTTATCAGCGCTCAGTGCCAAATTCCCTCCATAGGCCCATACCAATCACGGCCTCCTAATAATCCCCATCCATTGAATTGGCTCTCTCACTCTCTCTCCTCTCCACCTTCAGCTGGTGTGTGGTGAGCACACTGGCGCCGTTGTACTGTGGCTGCCGTCGCATCATCCAAGTGGATGCTGCACACTGGTGGTGGATGAGGAGAGACCCCTGATGTGATTGTAAAGCGCTTTGGGTGTACAGTAGTACATATGAAAGCGCTATATAAATGCCTCATTCATTCATTCATTCAGTTCAGAAGCCTGCATCTCTGATGGTATGGGGTTGCATGGGTGCATGTGGCATGGGCAGCTTACACATCTGGAAAGGCACCATCAATGCTGAAAGGTATATCCAAGATCTAGAACAACATATGCTCCCATCAAGACGTCGTCTCTTTCAGGGAAGACCTTGCATTTTCCAACATGACAATGCCAGACCACATACTGCATCAATTACAAACATCATGGCTGCGTAGAAGAAGGATCCAGGTACTGAAATGGCCAGCCTGCAGGCCAGATCTTTCACCCATAGAAAACATTTGGTGCATCATAAAGAGGAAGACAGTTGAGCAACTAGACAGTTGAGCAACTAGAAGCCTGTATTAGACAAGAATGGGACAACATTCCTATTCCTAAACTTGAGCAACTTGTCTCCTCAGTCCCCAGACATTTGCAAACTGTTAAAAAAGAAGAGGGGATGCCACACAGTGGTAAAAACATGGCCTTGTACCAACTTTTTTGAGATGTGTTGATGCCATGAAATTTAAAATCAACTTATTTTTCCCTTAAAATGATACATTTTCTCAGTTTAAACATTTGATATGTCATCTATGTTGAATATTGAAATTTGAAAGGTCCACATCATTGCATTCTGTTTTTATTCACAATTTGTACAGTGTCCCAACTTTTTTGGAATCGGGTTTGTATATTATGAGAAGATTAAAGTGTTTTTTTGACCTTGGATGCATGTAAACCTATTCTAGGAGACCTCTAAAAATTAAGAATCTTTAAAATAGCATAATAAGATCAATTTAAAAATAGCATGTGAAACAGTATGCATTATGCAACAATAAAGATTTACAACAGTAGAATGAGCTCATTGCATGCAATTTTTAATTCAGCATGCCACATGCAGTTCTCAGAAATACAAATGGATGTCTGCTCAAATAATGAAAGAAAATATTGAAAACTGCAGTGGATTTTACTTTGAGTTTCTTGAGTTGAGTGCACTGCATTGTGGGATACAGTATTCCATGCCGTGCACACCGCATAAAGAGTGATAATATACAGGGGTGCAGATAACTTTTTTGGTCTGGTTCTCAAGGGAGCACCTGGAGATGTTGCTTGGTACTCACACTTTACACGACACGCTTATCCTAAAAGCTGCCCTCATCACTTTCCTCCTGACTGCTCTCCTCACTATCTTCTTTTTCTCTCGAACATGGTAGATGATGATAATGTTTTTTTGTTTTATTTTGTTTTTTACTAACATTAATGAAGAATATAAGGCTGCTGTCACTTTAAGAAGGAAAGCATGGACCGAATAACTGACACACATCCGGTTTCTTTCTCAACTGTTCACTTATGACATAACTGAGAGAATACATGACAAGACAGGTATTTTGATTTAATTTTGTGTATGTGTCCGTTCAAGCCCAAGTAAACGCTAAAGAGGAATTAATTCAGTGATAAAGCGCTGTCTGAGGCTGCTTTTACACTGGCACAAAAAATCTGATTTTTTGCGACACCTGACACAGATCGGAATTAGTTGCACACGTGTAAACACAAAAATCCGCACGAGATCTGATTTTTTCACATCCGTTTTGAGCCACTTCCAAATGTGGTTTTAAATCAGATACATATCCGATCTCTGCACATGCGACCTACGTCTAAACACGCATTTCTAATTTGCCTTGGAAATCCAAGCCACCATACGGCGGGTGAGGGCGACACATTTGCTCAGTAAAAGGTAGCTTTTATGTTGTATTATGAAGCAGACGTGCCTGTATGCAATCGCACTAAAAAATTTGCAGCTTTATTATTGAGGTGGGAACTTTATAAGCTATGTCTAGGCCTATATCTTTTCTAAGAAAGAAACTGTGCGCACGCTGCAGACACACACACATTCAGCAGCTGAATTTCAACCTCTGCCCGGTTAATTTTAAAAGTTTTTAATTTTTTGTTAGTTTTTTTTTTTTTTTTTTAAATAAACCAAAAGCTTCACTGGGTAGGTGTTACAGGCCCCATGCAGAAGGCTGTGTTGGCAGATTAGAGAATGTAAAAACCTGAGGAGACCAGAGCCAACGTGTGTGTTGCCAGAATCCCCAGCAATTGTGAGGGCGCCACCGTTTCAAAATAAGAGTCCCGCTCTCACTCCACAAAAGATGATGATTTATACATGACAATTTTCAGCTTCCCATTACATTTAACATACAAAACTTAAGCAGAAATGAAAAAATATATATATAGAAAAACGTTTTCTTCCAAAATCACAATATTCAAAATGTGTACATACTTTAGGGTGTCACATCCTCCCTGACAAAATGATATAGACTCCAGTTACAAAAACACAACAAAATACTCTTTTTTTTTTTTTTCTCAAAAACATCACATCTTTTGCTCAATATACTGGCATTGTAGATGTGAAAGGTCTAAATGTGTTTATGTCAGTGTAAGGTGTAATCTGAAAGGTATGTGGTACCAGATAAGGTGTTGTCCACACAGGTAAGTATGGTAGTGTATAAGATGCTACACTGTTGAGTGTGGTCTGGGGTTGTATTGAGGGTTGACCCAGTGTCTCATATGTGAACATTCTCTTTGGTTTTCTTTCTCGTGCAGATCGTCTTAGTATAACCGGATCTTCTTCCACTGGATAGTCCCTTGCATCACTTATCCGAAGACTCTCGATTTCACTTTCTTCTTCAGTCATTGGTGAGGATATGGGGCAGTGAACAGGTTCATACACTGACTGACTACTGCTTTGGGTATCTCTCCCTTGTGGTGACACGTGTATTTGATCTTGCTCTCCACTTGCAGGTGCTGGTAGTGCCACATCTACCAGAGGATTCTCCTGACTTGGTTCTGGACTTGGCAGGTAAGTATTCCCTCTTCTAGGTTCAGCCCAACTTGAAGGAATCCTCAGCCAATACTCTCCAGTGTCATCCTCATCCGAATCAGTCTCTTCTCCTCTGTGGTAAGCAAGCTCCTTGCTCTATGTCTCTCTGTCCTTTTGTCTGTTTTGCTTCTGTTTTACAGGTTTCCTAGGATCCGATGGAGTTTCCACAGGTAAGTCATTTACCAACAACAGCAGGTTTCGATGTAGAGTGTGTGTTCCCTTCTTACTTCCATTCTCAGGGCTCACCTTATACACTGGGTTGTCTGGGTTGTTCTTTGACCACATAGATGCTTTTCTCCCAGTATGGTCTGAGTTTTCCTGGACCTCCATGTTCACTGAGATTTTTGACTAATATCCTGTCTCCGGGTCTTAGCACTACACCTCTGACCTTAAGGTCATACTGGGCTTTGCCTTGTGCACTTGCCTGCTTGCTGTTCTCGCTTGCTATTTGGTATGCCTCACCCATTCTTCTAGCCCACTGTTCAGCAAATCCTCTGGGCGTTTGCCCCTCGTCTTCTTCAACCAGCCCAAATATCAAGTCAATAGGGAGGCGAGGATGTCTCCCATACAGCAGGTAGAATGGAGAATATCCAGTTGACTCATGACAGGTGCAATTGTAGGCGTGTACAATCTGGGGCAGATGATCTTTCCACTTTGCTTTTTCTTTCTCAGCCATCGTTTGGAGCATCTGCAGGAGAGTCCGGTTAAATCTCTCGAGTGACGCACTCTAGCCAGTTGTCGGAGATTTCGGAAAAACTCATTGGTTTATGTCTGCATGGGCCATACTGAGTGCTGCAATCCAAGCCACATCCTTCTTCCTGGCGGCATGACTCCCATCCCAGACTGCTTGTATCACCTCTGGTGACAGGTCCTCCGTGCACTCTGCAACATATTTCTCCAGCTGCTCCAACTGCACATTGTCCTCATCTGGCTCAAACAGGGCTACTGTGCAAGACTGATCCATTTTGGGTGGTACTCTGCACTTTACCCATGCTACCTGACCTGCTGGTATTAAAATGCTGTCTCGGTTTACTCTCAACCGCCCCCGCTGTCCGCTGTGCTCGGGAGCCTGCACAAAACTAACCAGGGTCTGGGCTTCCTCACTTGATACTGCTATTGCGCTGGAAAGCAATGAAACTAAGGTAGGAACTAAATGCTCTGGTTGGCCCTGAATTAGCTGTTCCAGCACATTAAAGCCAAGCAACGGCCTCTTGATTGGGATGTGGCTTACCAGAAAAGGTACATTAATTGGGAGGTCGGGGTTGTCGTTTCCTTTTAAGTTGATGGTAACGACAGCCCACCCGTCAAAGGGTATTAGATCTCCATTGATGGCATAAACTTCTAACTTTTCTGTCATTCCCATTAGCTCCACAAGAGGCCTTACTTCTACAGTGGGTAAGTATTTGTCTTTCCAGATTCGATCGATCATGCTGACTTGAGCCCCGGTATCCAGCAAAGCGGTCACCGCGAGGCCATTGAGATTACACTGGGCCAATGCTTTCTTCCCTATCAATTTGACAATGGTTTCTTTTTTAGTTCCGGGCGGCGATGGACTGTCAACTCCCTGATACATTCCTTTGTCACTGAGGATTTGGGTTTTACAGCAGGGAGATGCTTGTGCGGGTTTACATTTTACAGAGATTTGATTGCCCAAATGGAGTCCTCAGGGCTTTGGGACATAGGAGACTCGGTCACTGGTCGTCCCTTGGCAGTGGCCGTTTCCTGTTTCCCTGCAGTTTTTGCTTTCGGAGACATCCTCAAGCCTGGTGCCCCTCTTCGCCACAGAGAAAACAATGAGTGCAGTTCTGTTGTCCAGCTTCAACACACCTGGGGCAACCCCGAAGTTTTGCTCCTCGCTGTGGGGGATAACCTCTTACGAAACATTGACAGGTGTGTTCAGGTTGTGGCCTCAGTGTTGACTGGTGCATGGAATCTACCATACTAGTAAGTGCGTCAGTGCAAGCAGTAAGTTGTATTATTGGATCGTTTTTAATTTTCTGACCAGAAGCCTCCTCCTTTACCCCTCTGTCAGGTTCACTCTCAAGTTGGGCAGAGCTTGCATTGCTTTGCTTGGGACGAGTTATTGGACCCAACCTTCGCGCTCGCTCGTTTTCATCATTAGTGATTTTCATCACATTTCTCACGATAGCCTCATCTGTGATACTATGGTCAATCAGCAGAGGTTTAAGCTCACTCCTGACATCTTTATACTTGTGCCCCAGGCCCTGATACACTGTATGGAGAAACACATCTTGAATTGTGGCTGGGCTGTACCTCACATCTGTGTTAGACTGTTTGATAGCAAAGAGAATTATCTGCTTAAGGCCTATTACCCTGTACAGGAACTGTTGAGGAGTTTCGGTCTCCATCTGTTTTGCACACATTAGTTCCTGAAAAACTCTGTGCTGCTTTTGTCCCCTAGGTGTGACTGCAGGAACCTCTTAAGCTCTTCCACTGTCATATCTTCCTTATTCATAATCATTTCTTTGAAGTTACCGGGTTTGATTGCACGTAATATTCCCCTGACCAGTTCAGCTTCACTGAAATTCTCTTTGACTCCATCATCAATCTGTGCTGTATGTGTGGTGTGAGATACTGAATGAGTTTTCTGCTCAGGTCTTCGAAATCTGAATGTCTGACAGTAGGATTGGTGCTAGGATTTGTATCTAACCCTCTAACTTTCCCTAGATCAGATGCATTTTCAGGCGATTCTACATGCACAGTGTCTGTAGTCATCATGTGACCTGTAGAGGTGTGTGTATGTGAAGTAGGTGCAGGGCATACATTAACATCAACATTACTCTCAACCTCACCATGACAGTGACAAGGCTCAGCAGCACCATGCTCTTGTACAACAGCCTCCACAGTCCCTTGTAAAACCAAAAGTTCAGTCATACCTCTGTCCTCTGATTCTAGCAGGAGAGTGCTGTACATAAAGGCATTGATGTATTCAAGACAGCCCTCTTGATCTTCAGTGTCAAGTTCAGAGAAGTCCCTTTCTGGTATTGGACCGATGCTTTTGGCGACTTGGAACAGTTCAACAGCGGACAGGTTGAGTAGCCTTTTCCTGATGTCCCAAACCAGGCCCTTGCATACTCGATCAACCATGATGACCTCTTTTCCACAGTTCCTCAAGCCACTCGCGCAGTCACCAGCTTTCTGGACCCCTCTTCTCACTGAAGTCCTCGCCTAATGGATCACTGGATCAGCGTCTGCACTCTGTTGGCCCTCAGGATCAGGTTTTATGGATCGACTTCCATGGGCATCAGGAGCCGATCCCGGACGAGCCCCCACAAATCTGTTACAGGCCCTGTGCAGAAGGCCATGTTGGCAGATTAGAAAATACCTGTAAAAACAGGAAAGAATGAGGAGACCAGAGCCAACGTGTGTATGTCGCCAAAATCACCAGCAATTGTGAGGGCGCCGGCGCACAATGCTCCACTGCACGAGTCCACCTTTCAAAATAAGAGTCCCGCTCTCACTCCACAAAAGATGATGATTTATACATGACAATTTTCAGCTTCCCATTACATTTAACATACAAAACTTAAGCAGAAATGAAAAAAAAAATATATAGAAAAACTTTTTCTTCCAAAATCACAATATTCAAAATGTGTACATACTTTAGGGTGTCACAACGGCTATTAATTCTCTCGCGTGCACGCTCTCTCATTATCATTCATATTTGAATTCATTCAAATAAATGTAATCTTACCTGCTACTTTATTTCACTTCAGAATTATAGATCTAACGACCGTAGATAAAGTAACAAATGCAAGTTACCTTTATTTTCCATTCTATATCCGTTCAGTCAGATTTCGTGCTGCAAAACATCCATGACACTGACAGCTGTTAATTTATCCATTCTGGCAGGTAATCATGGCCACCTGACGTGAAATATATAAATAATACCCGAGGGTCTACCATGTGCATGTAAAACTATCAATGACAATCATTTTGGGGCGGGAAGTAATGTAAAAACAGATATCGGATACCAGTCGCATCTAAAGTGAATGTAAACACACTGGCCAAAAAATCGGACATGGACAGATTGGATCTGTGCATTAAGACTTGCAACGTAAATGCAGCCTGATTGTCTCTCTCTCTCTGTGTGCGCGTTTCGGGGGTGTGAGGCTGCGCGCACAGATTTTCGTCCCGATTTTCGCCTCTTCTTCCGCTTTTAAAATCATTTGAATGTGTTAATTGGCGAGATAAAACACGTCCAAATGATAAAATTTCACTCTGTGATGGTTAAATTTAGCAGTCACGAATCACATGCGTGCCGAACTATTGGCTCTTATCCGTACGGATTACAGATTAACTGCGATCCATTGCACACCTGATAAGAACACACTCATCATGATTGCCATTTTACCAGAGATGGAGAAAAATCCTACTCCAGTAAGTAAACATGTCCCTGTGAACCGGTCCTCAAAAATGTTGGTACTCAAAAGCGCTTCCCTCCATGTTTTCTGGTGCGCATCGTCTATTTTTATCGCGCATGCGCACCTGCGTACCACTTATGTGCACCCCTGATAATATGACAACATACACATATCATGTAAAATCATAGAGCATCTCCAATATATTAACTGAAATTCATACAGATTAATTAAACATATTTCTAGTAGTTAAAGGATTAGTCCACTTTACAAAATATAATTTTCCTGATAATTTACTCACCCTCATGTCATCCAAGATGTCCATGTGATACACACAAAGTATGTATACAATTGTGTTTTTTTTATTTTTCTCTGAAATTTGTATATTTTATAAGTTACAATTACAATTACAAGTTTATGCCACCTTACAATTTCACTATGCCTGGGTGTTGATTGCACTTATAGGAGGTAAGAGGTTGATCACTGTAGCTTTTCTTATTTTGTCGGGGAGAGTGTGATACACACAAAGTATGTATATTTTATAAGTTCAATGATTACCTTATTTTTTTATGCAGTGTGCAAATTAACAAATGTATATTGGTTTATATGGACAGAAAAAAAGGACTTGATATTCTGGCCCGGGAGTCACGAATGGACTGGTGAACTTTTTACAGGTAAAAGCACGGAAATTATAAGGGAAACTGTAAAATATAGAACAGTGATTGCACTAGTATGATGTATGATGAATGTGAAGTGTGGAATGTGATTTATCTTATGACATTTTGTTTTTCCTAATGTATGTTCTCTCTTTAATATGAGGAAAATTATCTAAATATGCTCCAGTGATCATTATATCTAACTATATAGTTTTATTAATTGTGTGTGGGTTATAAAATGTTTAATCATTCAAGTTAATGTGTTAAAATAGAGCGTTGAACGTCTCGGGGAAGCTCATTCTGTTTTCGTGTTTGGCGCGCTTGCTGACCGGGCACTGAGGGAAGATTAGAAAAGCACACTGTATGTGTTCTTCCATTATAGATACTCGCCTGTGAGGGGAAAAAAATAGTAAATTGTGTTATTATTTACAATATACAATATATTTACAATATATAATATTTTTAAGAAGAAAGTGATTTAAAATATACACTTTTACACTATATATATATATATATATATATTAGAGAGAGAGAGAGAGAGAGAGAGTAAATCTAATTCTAAGTCATATGGTCTTTATAAATATTGGTATTGATGTGTATAAAATGTCTATGGAGTGTTCAGGTGTCAACAAAAGAGTAAATTGAAGACAAGAAAAATGGTAAAATATGATTTATTGTGATAAGTGACATTAAAGTGATGGAAAAAGAAAGAAAGAGACACAACAGAATGTGAAGCAAAGCTTTAAAAACAATTGATTTCTGAAATTGATTGTGCACTGAATAAATATACCAACAGAGGAGTTGTGAAAGAGCAGATGTGACATTCACGGTTTTTTCATTTTATCCTGAAACAGATTCTTGGGGGCTCGTCCGGGATCCACTCCATGTGACGCTGGGAGGCGGATCCAAAGATTCCAGAACCGTAGGGACCAGGCGGCATTGGGGCTAGAGGCCGCCGGCTGCTACATCCACGGAGCAACGAGACAAGAGGGCGTGTGCCAGGCAATCTGTGGGCGCTGTCTTTATCCTTAGGTCGAGGCTACCATGGAAGGGACGACAGAGGGTGACGGATCATGGCGGATCATGCAAGGAAGCAGCTGGTGTGGGACATCAAAAGAGAGTTAATTTCCTTACCTGCTGATGAACTGTTCCGCATCGCCAAAGTTATCGGGTCAACACCTAGACATGGCACCAGTGAACTGGATCTGGAGGACAGTGGGCTTTGTTTTGACCATATCAACACCTTCATGTCCAGTAAACTTTTGCTAGAGACTGACGACCAAGGTATGAGTGAACTGTTGTCATTGCAAGAGATGGTAAAATCAGCAAAACAGATTTGTACAACTACATCTGTTGTTGATACAAACACTCACCCTACACATGTGTTACATCCACCCACCACTGATGACACTTATCATACACCACCACATGTTGCACCTGACTCAGAGGATGTTAAGGGGGCCATAACTGAAACAAACACAGACATACATAAAATGCTTGCAGCATATGAAGAAATTGGCAGAAAAATACACCAGTATATGACACCGACCTAGAACACTAACTTGACTCACACTTTAGCACAGGGGGACGCCACTACAGCACACGTGAACCAGACTGAGCAGCCCAAACGTGTAGCTAATGACTTTGCATTCCCTATGGGGGGGTTTCAGTATATCCAGGCCCGTGAGTTTAAGATACATGGAGCCCAGATTGGAGATCACTCGTCAGACATTACGTTCAACAATGTGTGCAGGCAAATAGACAGCAGCCTAAAAGAGAACTTCAGCAATGCCGATGTTGTCAGAGGTGTGCTGCGAATTATCGAGCCAGGCATTTTTAAAGATATGCTGATGAACAACGATGACATGACTGTAACTGAGCTAAAAGGGTTCTTACGATCACACTTGAGGGACCGAAATAGCACAGAGCTGTTCCAAGAACTGATGTGCACCCCTCAGCAGTTCCTATACAGAGTCATGGGGTTGAAACAAAAAAAATACTCTTTGCTGCAAAACAAGCTGACTCAGACAGGAAGTATAGTGCAGCTACTGTACAGAATGTGTTCTTACATACTGTCTACTAAGGACTAAGCCACCGGTGTAAAGATATTCGTAGTGAGCTGAAACCCTTGCTAGCCGATAGTGATGTAACTGACAATGCTATCCTCTGGCACATTATGAAGATCACAAGTGATGAGAATGAGAGGCTGCGGCGACTGGGCCCACCAACCAGAGCAAAACCATCCATGGCTAGTAGTGCCCAAGTTAGCGGTGAAACAGACAGAAATGTGAAAGCTGCAAAAGGTTCTGCTGCACAAAAAGTTCAGGACGATCAGATTAAGCATCTTACTGCCAGGATTGATGCTCTAACCAGCATGGTAGATGCCATACAACATTCCATGCCAACACGAACTGAGGGTGGCTGCCAATGCTCTGCCAGCCAACTATCCTTTCGCCGAGTGAGCCGTTTGCGATGCTGCCCACGATATGCAGATGAAGGGCGACAGGACTGTGCACATCTGTGGAGAGGATGGACACCGGGCAGTGGGGTGCCTACGACGACCTCAGTGTGGCAGGGAAACGGGAGCCGGCCACTGCAAAGGGGTGACCAGTGACCGCACAGCAAATGCCCCAGTCAGACCTTACTTCCCCGAAGCCGGCCAGGCCTAGCGGTGGAGTGTTAGGACAAGAACACCTGTATCAGAGACGAACAAACAAATCCATAAATGAGATGAGGTCCATGAATCAAGGAGCAAGCATTCTAGGTTCCGGTAAGACCAAAAACGACAACATAATCAAACTGATCGGAAGCAAGGCACTGACGCAGTGCAACTTGAATGGCTTGACAGTAAGGGCATTACTCGACACCGGCGCCCAAGTCAGCATGGTGGACCGTGTGTGGAAAGAGAAGTATCTGCCAAGTGTTGAGGTCAGGCCACTTCGGGAGCTTTTCGGATGTCAAGATGATCTGAGAGTCTACGCTGTAAATGGAGACATTATCCCATTTGACGGTTGGGCAGTCATCACAGTCAACCTGCTAGGAAATGAGACCCAAGTTTATCTATTAATGTCCCATTCCTGGTGAGTAAAATGCCCATTGAGAGACCACTACTGGGTTTCAGCTTAATTGAAGAACTAATCCAGGGGCAGTCTGAGCAACTGATGCCAACACTTACATCACTACTGGCTGGAGCCATTGATATCCCTCGTGAAAAGGCACAAACTTTAGTCAAGGTGATCCAAGCTGCTGAAGATGATGATGGAGACGGGCACTTGAAGGTTGATCCGAGAGGGGTAGTTATCCGGGCAGGACAGGTGGCTTGGGTGAGTGCAGAATCCCTTTAAAGATGGCACAGTCTGACTCTGTGGTCTTGTTTGAGCCCCATGAAAATAGTGATCATTTAAGATTGTTGGACATTGGGGAGGGACTCTTAGAAATACAACCCTAAAGTGACCCTTTTGTTTCCATACCCATTGGAAATAACAGTGGTTGATGTGACCCTGCCCCGTGGCACAGTGATTGGAACTTTACAAAGGATTGAGAGGATATTAGTGGAGTCTGGAAAAACAAGTGAGCCGAGGCAGACAGCAATGATCCAAACTGTGACCACTCGAGAAGATGAGGCAAAAACATTGTGGCACCCACCTGTCAACCTGGACCATCTGGATGAAGGCCAACGAGAGGTAGTTCAAAGAATGTTGTATGAGGAGTCTGGTGCTTTTAGCAGAGATGACAATGACATTGGATGCATACCCAGCTTGCAAATGCCAATCACACTTAAGGATGACATCCCAGTTCAGAGGGCGTATTCCTCAGTACCAAAACCATTGTTTAACAAGGTGAAGAGCTATATACAAGATCTTCTTGCAAAAGGATGGATCGTTAAATCAAAGTCGCCATACGCCACTCCAGTAGTCTGTGTCTGCAAGAAAGATGGCAAGCTGAGGCTTTATGTTGATTACCGTCTCCTGAACAGGAAAACCATCCCTGACCATCATCCATTGCCTAGGATTCAGGATCTGATTGACACCCTTGGGGGTTACTCTTGGTTCAGCATTCTTGACCAAGGCAAAGCGTACCACCAGGGGTACATTGCTGAAGGATCCAGACATATGACAGCATTCATAACACCCTGGGGGCTTTATGAGTGGGTCCGGATCCCATTTGGATTGTAAATGCGCCTGCTGCCTTCCAACGCAGTATATAAGAAATGCTTGATTTGCTCAGGGATGAGTGCTGTATCTTGTATTTAGATGACATCTTATGCTATGCGAGGTCCTTTGAAGAACATGTTGAGAGTATCCGTAGAGTGTTGAGGGCCCTCCAGCATCACAGTGTAAAGCTGAAACCTGAAAAGTGTGAACTGTTCCGGAGTGAAGTCAGGTACGTCGGACGGCTGGTGTCAGCCGAAGGAGTACGGATAGATCCTAAGGACCTGGAGGCTGTCAGATCCTTAACGACCAGGACTCCTCAGACAGTGGGTGATGTGAGGAGGCTGCTCGGGTTCCTCAGCTACTACCGTGCCTTCATTCAAGACTTCTCCAGGGTAGCAAAACCCTTGTACAAGCTGCTGCAGGCCAAGACGGGACACTCACAGCAAGAAAAAAACTAAAGGCCCACAAGTTCCCTCCAGAACATTGACAACGACAGAGAGGAATTACCGATTACACAGTGGCAAACTTGAGTTCCTTGCATTGAAATGGGCAGTGTGCAAGAAGTTCCGGGACTACCTGTTCTACGCCCCACATTTCACAGTGTACACTGACAACAACCCCCTGACATACGTTATGAGCACAGCAAAGCTCAACGCAGTAGGCCATCGGTGGGTCGGGGAGCTGTCTGACTTCTGGTTCGACGTGAAGTACCGGCCAGGGAAAGGCAACATCGATGCAGATACCTTGTCTCGTCTTCCTCTGGACATCGAAGTATATGCTTCAGAGTGCACGGAAGAGCTACCCGCGAGGGCAATACAAGCAGCACGGGAGGGCAGTCATGCGTCAAAGATGGAGGACGTGGCCTGGGTCCCTGCCCTGTATATGTCTACAGGGGGAGGATTAACCACATCAACCTACCACCTGGTTGCCGACAATAGGACCAGATGAACTGATTCAAGCCCAGAAAGAAGATTCTGTAATCTCTCAAGCAGTGATGGGAATAATGGCATTATAAATAAACGGCGTTACTAACGCCGTTACTTTTTTTAGTAACGAGTAATCAAACAAATTACTTTGTCTCCCGTTACAACGCCGTTACTGTTACTGGCAAAAAAAAATGCCGCGTTACTATAATTGAGCTGACAAAAGCGGTTTTCATCCGAGTAAGCTCTCTCTCATAGGACCTGCAAAGTTTTTTCTCTGGTGTGTGCTGCGGTTAGTCATACACAAATATAATTTTAAACTGATAATAATGTACGATGCTCTGTCTCTGTGTGTGTGTGTGTGTGTGTGTGTGAGCATGTAAGCTGAGCGCGAGCTCAAGCCAGAATACCCTTTGTGACATGCTGGATCGAAAATATGTGAAATAAGTTTTTCTAGTCGACTAGTAGTTGTTCATTTAAGTCATTAGTTGACTAATCACATTTATATTAATTTAATTTCTTAAATACTGGAGAGAATAAACTAATAATGAGCGTTTATGTAATATAGGCTATGCACTCAGGCACACACATAATGCTTGCCATAAAGAACCGGCAAAAGTAATGATTATGAATGTGACAAAAAAACAGCAAGAAGACATTTTAATTGTTTATTAAATAAAGTAATGTTTTCTGAATCGGTGTCGGCTGCAAAGATGAAGTTGACATTGCTGACTCTTATCATCTCCGCATATACTGGACGCGCATACAGAGAGAATGTACATTTCATTCGGATTAGGCTACATAATCAGAGTAGCCTAATTATTTTTGTTTTTAGATATTTCAAGCTTTCTATAGATATATTTCTCATGTCTGCGAGGCAAGCAGCCTATAACGCTGAGTTTCAGTTCATTTAGCCTATAAGTTGCGCTTCAGTTCACGCGCCAGTGAATGCGCCCGCGCATCCATGATTATATTGTCTGCTATATTTGCTTCTTATTTATTAAATCCAGGCAATTGGTTGATGAAACATTGATTAAAATTAAGATACAATTTTTACAAAACGAAATTCAATTTAAAGAGAGGCTTTCTATAAAACAAAACTTAATGAAGTGGTCAAAATCATGTCTGACCCACTCCATGACTCCCGATATATTGCGCATCTTATGATGCATCTTACAATGCTGTTTACTTTTCATAATCAAGTAAATTAATTTAAAACATAACATAGGACTATTTAAACATATATATGAAACTACATTTTCTTTAACTAAATTTTTCAGTACAGAGAAATTTCATAAGCAAGAGCAGATCATGAGTCACGAGTCGGACCAAGAATTATTTATTCTTAAACTTATATTTAATATTGGGGGCATTCAAGTTATTTGACATATTTTATTATTTAGTATTTAGTAACTATAACTAATTAATTTTTTTAAAGTAACGTGCCCAACACTGCTCTCAAGTGAGACAATGGAAGGAGGATGGTGTCACTCTCACAGATGAGATGAGGGGAGGTTTAACAGGAACCAGCAGAATGCTGATGTATGAGTGGAACAAGCTACATCTCGAGGGAGGACTCCTATATCGAAGAACAAGGGAGAGAAAACAGCTTGTCTTGCCGAGCAAGTACAAAACGCTGGCACTCGAGCACCTCCATGACAAGATGGGACACGTGGGTACAGAGCGAGTGCTGAGCCTTGCGAGAGAACGGTTCTACTGGCCATACATGAAAGTTGAAGTGGAAGAATATGTGACCAGAAAGTGCCCGTGTATAAAACAAAAGAAACCAACTGTACATGTTCGACCACCCATGGGTAGCATCACAACACACTCACCTATGGAACTGATCTGCATTGACTACCTGCACCTTGAACCGAGCAGTGGAGGATATGAATATATCCTGGTCGTCATGGACCATTTCACAAGGTTCACCCAATTTACCCAACCAAGAACAAGTCAGGGCAGACTGCAGCTGAACGCTTGTTCCAAGATTACATTCCGCGCTTTGGATATCCAGCCAAGTTACATCACGACCAGGGCCGTGAGTTTGAGAACATGGAACGTCGCCATACCACCCCCAAGGAAACCCAGTGGAGAGGTTCAATCGGACTACAGATGTTGAGGACACTGGCAGACAAAGAAAAAAGAAAGGTGGAAAGAGAACTTACCTCAAATCGTGCATGCCTACAACTGCACGCGGCACGAGTCTACTGGGTATTTTCCTTTTTACCTGTTGTATGGGTGGCATCCTCACCTTCCAGTGGACCTGATCTTTGGCCTGGTGGAGCCAACAGATGGAGTCACACCAAACGGGTATGCAAATCAGTGGGCGGCACAAATGGCAGAGGCATACAAGATTGCTGAAGAAAACAGTCGTCAATCAAGTGCGAGAGGGAAGGCTCAAAACGACCAAAAAGCCAGAGGAGTGGTACTGAAAGCGGGAGACCGAGTGCTTGTCAGAAACCTTGGAGAACGAGGGGGTCCAGGGAAGTTACGATCCTACTGGAAAAAAAGTGGTCTACGTGGTGAAAGGTCAAGTCTCTGATAACCCAGTCTATGTAGTTTATCCTGAGAATGGAGACAGTAATAAAACCAGGACGCTGCACTGGAACCTACTACTGCTGGTCAATGACTTACCTGTGGAAGCTCCCATGATGACACCTCGATCGCCGAAACCTGGAAAACAGAGAAAGGCAAGAAGTCAGACACCCAACAAAGAAAGCATCAGAGACAGTGACATGACAGACTCAGATTAAGAAATTAGCGGAGGAGGATACTGGTTGAGATTCCCCGTTAGCTGGGCGGAACCAGGGAATAGCCATCTACCTGAGCAAGTAACTGTAAGGGAAGAATACAATCAAATACACAGAAGGGAGGAATCCTTGATAGTACTGGAATATTTGTCAGAAAAAGAACCAAATACCTGGTACCACCTGTGGAAGACAATGTGGATGAGGAGAGGGAAGCAGCTGCTTGTGTCGAGCCAGAGAGAGTAGCAAGTCCAAGTGAAGAGAGTGAAGCTGCAGTCAGAAGGTCTACGAGGGAGAAAAGGCCAAGACAGATTTACACTTATGACACCTTTGGTCAGCCTGTGCTACAGCCATACCCAACACTTAATGCAGTGACAGCTTATCCAATCACACACATACCTGTTTGGGGTATGAATAGTTGCTTACCACAAATTGGTTATACCAATCCATACACTCCTCACACATGCTTACCTTACAAATTCACTGTGCCTGTGTGTTGATTGCACATATAGGAGCTAAGAGGTTGACCTTGCAAGTGCTTCCGCTTTCTGTATTCTTCAAAAAGCTTATGCTGTATGTCCTATGCCTTCCCTATTCAACTTACGGAACGAACGCGGCGTCACTTGAGGGTGAATAAATGATGACAGAATTTTCATTTTTGAGTGAACTATCCCTTTAAGACCATTAAGACATTATGTTGCATCTTTTTATGAGACTTTCATTTTGTGATTATTTATGAATTATTCTCAGGATTATTCTCACCAGATTGTCATTAGTATAGTCAGTTTTACTGTACCAATAAAATGTTTTTATTAAAAACAAAATAAAATGAGTATACAAATACTACCATTATGTACAATACTGTTTGAAAGTTTGGGGTCAGTAAGATTTCATTAATCATTAAGTATTCATTAAATTGAACAAAAGTGACATTTATAATGTTACAAAAGAACAAATCTATCATGGTTTTCACAAAAAAATATAAAGCAGCCCAACGGTTTTCAACATTGATAATAATCAGAAATGTTTCTTCAGCAGGAAATGAGCATATTAGAATGATTTCTGAAGGATCATGTGACACTGAAGAGTAATGATGGTGAAAATTCAGCTTTGATCACAGGAATAAATTACATTTTACAATATATTCAAACAGAACAGTTATTTGAAATTTTAATAATATTGCACAATATTACCGTTTTTTACTGTTTTTTATCAAATAAATGCCACCTTGGTGAGCATATAGAGATTTTTTTTAAAATAACTTACCAACCCCAAACTTTTTGAACAATAGTGTATAAATATTTCACAATTGATTTTTTTTTTTTCCCCCCACATTACAATACAACAAAAAACAGTGCCTTAGATAGTACAGTGTAGTGCAGAAAAGGGAACTGATTTGGGAAAAGACCTTGAGCCAAGACTCAAATCGAAATCATGGCTCTGACTCCTGGACGTGTTCTTTGCCGGTTTTGTGAGATTCAACGGCACACTTTTCCAAAGCGCAAAAACTCTGGCCAAAGGCTAAAATTTGTTGAGTAGCTTTTAACTGCAACATGCCTCTATACATGCACACTCAAGCTGATGCTGACCATCATCAAGGTGTGAAAAGGAGAGCAGAAAATATCTATGAGGGCGAAAAAATCTTCAAAAAGTTCCCTGATGCCGAACTATGTAGGTGTGGATGAAAGTTGAACTCTGAGTGAATGCGGTTTGGGGGCTGGAGGCGTCAAGGTCGAAGCTGCAGTGACCCGGGTCACCGGGCTGAAAACAGCTCTGCTGTCGTCATTGGATCCCAAAGGATCCTTGGCTTCATTTTTGACATACAAGAAAACAGCTGCCCTTTTACACTGACCTAGAACCAGTTTTCCGTATGTCGACTTTAACCTCAGCCATTACAAAACAAGCCACAAAATAGATAACACCAGCAAAGGGCAACTTCTTCCACCCTCCTAAGTGATTCACTCCCCCAGATGAGAGCTTCCTGATGTGAATGTGTGCTGACCTTTCCTCAACCTCGCACTCCAAGTGTAAGATCCTGTCTGCCAAATAAAGAGGAGCAAAAATGTGTCCGTACGGAGGAAGTCAGTACAGATGGTGCCGCAGCCCCTCTGAGTCAGTCGGACATTTTATTAGAAATTCTCCACATTTAAACAAAATCTGCATTTTGGTCAAAGAGCTATATTACACAACCCAGATTTTATACTTAAAAAAAAAAAAAAAAAAAAACTATAGTTCTGCATGGGTGAATCTCTCAAAACATGTTCACGAGGACTGAACAAGTCCAGATCACATTATACCCAAAAATAATGTTTGATGAAGACTAAGACTTTTTGCATAAACTTTTTTCTGATAATTAAGCACATTTAAAAAATGTAATATACACATTTTTATGGATCAAAACTAATAAAATGCCATCTTGACTGAAAAACTATGTTTTAAAATTAACATTTGAATATTTTTTGAATGCGTAAATTACACAAACTTTTATTTTTATTACTTTTTAATTAGACTGAAAAACAATGCTCACTTAATAATCCTAAAAATCCATTTTCTTGCAAAACTTTTTTTTTTCCTCGTGATTTTGGGGTGAAATGTGACCGGATGTTTCTGATTCCAAGATTCACCCACTTACATCAGATCCTTATTTGTACATGACAATGTTTACCTTTCAAAAACTCATACAACTGAATTTTATTAGATTTTTTGTACAGCACACAAAATAAGCATGGCCAACACAATGCCTTCTCATGATTCCAGTATATTTAAAGCAACATTTTACCCAAAGACTAGCTTTTCTTTATTTGTCAAACCACCGGATGATATAAAATGGATTTATAAAGCTCAAATGGAGCAGAAAGGACATTAACAATCCTTCTGAACATCAGATCATTAAAAAATTAATTGATTAAGGTCTGACCTCAAAGCAAATGATTGTAGTGTAAGACGTGACTGACACTGACAGTGAGCAAACTGAAGAATTCGGGGTAAAACATTTCTTTAAAATGTGAACTAAAAATCCAGACATATTCATGAGCGAACACAAACATTGGCTTTTGAAGTGATGTGATTAGAAGGAAATCAGCAGGAGCTTCTAGCGACGCTACAGAAGCCGAAGCCCCTTCCACAATCACCCACATACAGACAAGTCAAAAGATTAAGCCTTTAAAAATTAAAGACTTCTGAAGTCCTTTCATGGCTTTAGACGCCTAAAACACAATGAGCTGGCGACTCTCGACATGAATCAACGGACAGATTAGTTAATTCGAGGAGTCTGTGCGTGTTTGTCCTGATGTGGTCCTACAGATTCAATCTCATGATCATCATTGCAAACGAATCCCTCCCACAAAAAGATGCTGTCCAATGAAAGGGGCCGGTGGCCTGAACAACCCCCCCCCCCCCAAACCCTCCATCCGATGCTTATTTCAACTGCTTCATCAGTACATCTTCTGTCGGCTTGGCAAAACAGCTTCCTTCAAGAAGGAGAAGATGAGCAGGATGCCCGAGCGCTTGCCCCGCTTGCCTTTAGTGAAGTAGTTTGACACCACATCATCTGAGAAAAACACAGAAACAGGAAATGATGAATATGTTTATGTCATGTCTTAGTGGTTAGACATGAGCGCTGTAAATGTCTGTCCAACACATGCAACTAACAGGGTAGAAGTGGGCAATAAGCAAAAGCAAAATTTAAATCACAATATATTTTAAAAACATTTGGTGATTATGTAAGGAATAATTGATGAAGAGCCGTTGAATTCTTAGAAAATAATGCACACCTGAGGTGGTAATGTGGCCACGACGCGAAGTAGAGTTATTATTTTCTAAGAATTCAACGGCCCGTAGTCAATTATTTCGCTTATACTATGGTTACCACACCTCAAGACACTGCTTAGATGTTGTATTTCAAGACATTTGTCAGGTTTTTGTCCTTAAAACACTCTTGTGAGTAATTTCTTACGCATCTCATCCCAAGCCTCCGTTGCTAATTCCAAAACGTCATTTCAGAACTAGTAACGAAATCTTGAGCCTTGATAGATAGCAGAATAGTACCGTTGATTCAGTTATTAATGCACTTGAGAGAGAGAGAGAGAGAGAGAGAATAATCAACATATGTGAATTAGCATACCTGATCTGTGCGTCTCTAACAGCAGCAGTGTCTCTACTAATAAACTATATCTCAAGAACCGCACAGTTATTACCTCACTGGTGAGTCATGTATCTTAACTTGCTAAACTATTTTACTGATTAATTCGTCAGAGCAGCACTGACCAAACGTTTCTGTGCGAGTTTGTGTCCAAACTATACAGTACATGTGTACGTTTGAAAGAGAGAGAGAGAGAGAGAGTGCGAGAGATTAGGCGCTTTCAGGACACAATAAAACGTATTTTGTGGCAAAAACCATGACACTAATTTGTCATTTTCATCATATTGTTTACTATATTTATTTGCTTGGTCGGTGTCGTTGTGGGTTTTGTTTCTTTTGCGGTTTTAGGCTTTAAGGACTTGAAATCATTTGGCGAAGTGATATGGAACTATAATGCGGTCAAGACCTGCCAAGAACTACTTTAGCTGTGCGTTTCCCTGAAAATAACTGCACACCTTACAACGTTGGTCAACCAATCAGATTCGAGCATTCAACAGCCCTTTAGTATGAAATAATATATACACATTTTTGTAGAACTGAACACCCCCAGAAAAAAAAGAAAAAAAAAACTAATAAATGTCATCTTGACTGAAAAACAATGTTTTTAAAATTAACATTTATTAGCGAAGACATGTAAATTACAAAAGCTGCCGTACAAGATGCATATATTACTTTATTTCTTAATTTTACTTAATTAAACTTAAAAACAACGTTCAAAGTAAAATGCACATTTGAATATTTTTCAAAGGAATGTAAATTACAAAGAAGCAAACTTATTTTTATAATATATAATATTTAATTTAATTTTATTTATCCTTTTTATTTAATAACACAAAAAAAAAATTTCAAAATAAAATGCACATTTGAGTATTTTTTGAGGGAATATAAATTTTATTATTTAATCTATTTTTATTTAAAAAGTACTATTTACAATTCTACCAAATTACATTATCTGTCCTTCCAGGATTTCACAGGACTTTTTTCTGATTTCTGCGGCCTAAAATGACTGAATTTGCGGCACTATTTACAGCGTTTCTTGATGTTTAGCAGAAAAATATACAACAGACAACATTCGTTTAACATCATTATACTTTTCTGATCTCAAGAACCACTGCAGGGCTACAGACTAACATTTGAGGGCAGTAGCACTGGTGCTAGTTCATCCAAAAATGAAAATTTCTCTCATTTATTACTCACCCTCATGTCGTTCCACACCCGTAAGACCTTCGTTAATCTTTGGAACACAAATTAAGATATTTTTGATAAAATCCAATGGTTCAGTGAGGCCTCCATTGACAGCAAGATTACACTTTAAATGCCCAGAAAGCTACTAAAGACGTATTTAAAACAGTTCATGTGACTACAGTGGTTCAACCTTAATGTTATGAAGCAACGAGAATACTTTTTTTGTGTGTGTGTTTTTTGTGCCAAAAAAACTAAATAATGACTTTATTCAACAATTTCAAGTGATGGGCAATTTCAAAACACTGCTTCACGAAGCTTTACGAATCTTTTGTTTCGAATCAGTGGTTCGGAACATGTATCAAACTGCCAAAACGTGATTTCAGTAAACGAAAGAATAATAGTAGTTAATAGTCTCTTATTGGCCTGTTTAGGAGACTAAGAGACTTAACTACTATTATTCTTTTTAATTATAGGACTACTAATGTCTAATTAAAACATCTACAAATATATAAAACTGATCAGAGATCCGGTAAAACCCATAGACTTGAATTAATGGGTTCGAAGAGATCATCGCCCCCCCCCAGTGGAGAACCACTGAAATTTCGAAACATTTCAAAACACTTATGCCGTAACGAAGCCTTGTTTACTGAAATCATGTGACGCTCTGAACCACTGATTCTAAACAAAAGATACGTAAAGCTTCAAAGCTTCATGAAGCAGTTTTTTTAAATTGCCCATCACTATTTTTTTTTTTTTTGGCGCACAAAAAGTATTCTCATCGCTTCATAACATTAAGGTTGAACCACTGTAGTCACATGAACAGTTTTAAATATGTCTTTAGTAGCTTTCTGAGCATTTGAAAGTGTAAATTAACTTGTTGACAATGCAGGCCTCACTGAGCCATCAGATTTTATCAAAAAATATCTTAATTTGTGTTCCGAAGATGAACGAAAGTCTTACAGGTGTGGAACGACATAAGGGTGAATAATTAATAACAGAATTTTCATTTTTGGGTAAACTAACCCATTAAGTTCTAAGGAGGCACCAGCCCCTGATTTGGCAGCGTTGTGAGGGCTGACAGAAAAGCACTGAGCTTAAAGGATTAGTTCACTTTAAAATTAAAATTTCCTGATAATTTACTCACCCCCATGTCATCCAAGATGTTCATGTCTTTCTTTCTTCAGTCAAAAAGAAATTACAATTTCAAACATTCCAGGATTTTTCTCCATATAGTGGACTTCAATGGAGCCCAAAAGGTTGAAGGTCAAAATTACAGTTGCATTGCAGCTTAAAAATGTTCTACACGATCCCAGATGAGGAATAAAGGCCCCAGTATACTTCAAACGAAACTAATGTGACGTCATTTCGAACAAAATCAGGCCAAAAGTTAGTTTTGTGTTCTTTTTGGAAGTTTGAAACGGCTTGCCAATGCGAACTTTCAGGAAAAGTTCGCTCCAGCTGCAAAACACCTTCGTACTACCATTGGTCAGTGACGATAACGTAACAGGAGGTGTGCGCTGAGGCTCCGCCTTCACTCGCATGGGTCACGTCTTTGACCCATTTCGTGTGTTTGAGCTCGTTGAGGTAAGAGCTCCGCGGGTGAAAACATGAACACACTGGATAGCCGCTTTATAGTAAGTTGTGCTTGTAAAAAAAAATGAGGCACTAACACTGTTTTTCATGTTTGATACTGTGAAGCTGCTTGATTTTAAGCAATCTATTGAATAAAGTGCTATATGAAGACGTAACGTGACTGGAGTGCTAATTTGCAGAGCTTGTGCTAACATACCCATGTTGTTATGATCAGACGCTTTTCTTATGCTTTCTATAATAAATGCTTGCTGTTTTCTCATTTTGTGTTTATTTTATTACTGAGAAGAAAGTGAACGGCACATATTTACATATTCATCTAAACGCCGTTCTCAGCAGTGTGGGCGGCATCAGATGTTCGTTTACAGTATATCACTGGTCACGCATTTCGAACTTCGTTTTATCCTTAAACAAAGAATGAAAAAGAACTTCGTTTGAAGTATACCGGGGCATTAAGGGTCTTATCTAGAGAAACCATCGCTCATTTTTTAATGTTAAAAATTATATAAGTTTTAACATTAAATGCTCATCTTTAACTAGCTCTCTTCTTCTTCTCTATTAGAATTCTGGCAGAGTAGACACTGCTAAGTGTATTACTGCCCTCCACAGGTTAAAGTTTGAACTAATTGTTATATACTTGCACTAGCATATGGTATATGACAATTTAGTTCAAACTTTGACCTGTGGAGGGCAGTAATACATTTAGCAGTGTCTACACTGCTGGAATTCAAATAGAGAAGAAGAGAGCTAGTTAAAGATGAGCATTTATGGTTAAAACATAAATTTTTTAAAAAAAATTTTAGAAAATGAGCGATGGTTTCTCTAGATAAGACCCTTATTCCTCGTCTGGGATCGCTGTAAACTATAATTTTGACATTCAACTGTTTGGGATCCATTGAAGTCCACTATATGGAGAATAATCCTGGAATGTTTTCATCAAAAACCTTAATTTCTTTTCGACTGAAGAAAGAAAGACATGAACATCTTGGATGACATGGTAAATTATCAGGAAATTTTAATTTGAAAGTGAACTAATCCTTTAAGTTGAGATGCAAACACTATTACCTTTTATTTTATTGTTAATAAATATTAAAAATATATACTAGGGTGTGGAAATGGCTAATAAGCCAATAAGTGCTCCTCTGCAACATCTACCACAGTGATAATGTATTGTCTTTTTTAATTTCTAAATAAGTGTTTGCTTTCCTAGATTCCAAACTTTTAGTTTTTCAAATGGGGACAAACTATATGAAGGATGAACAAATAATGTTTTGGATGTCACATTAAAATAACATTCAAATTGGGCAATATTAAAAGATCTGAAGTGCTGGGAAAATTCTGTGAAGCACTTAAAAGCACTCGAAAACATTAGACCATTTCTGCCACAAGTTGTTTCTGTTAGTGTTAGTGGCACAATGTTTCTCATGGTTTCCAGATGGCACGTGCGCTGTGAAGAAGTGAAGAAAGCGCTTGAATTCACCGCAGAATTAATAACAACGCTGTAAAATCTTGTGAGAAGCATTCACATTTGTCGCAGAATTCTCTGGTACACAGATTGATATCAAACAGTTTCCACGTCGGCACTGTTTGATCTGAAATCTGTGGTTTAACAGAGAATTCTGTTAATTCGAATGTGAATGCTTCTCACAAGATTTCACAGTGCTGTGTAGAAATAGTGTCATGTGATCGAGATCGGCCCGCTGCTCTGAACTTCTGTCGCGCTGTCTATTATTGGTCCGAGCTGCGCAGCTCAAACAAGTTGACTGACTGCATGTTGCGATGACATCATGGGACGTGTCTAAGCCCAAAATCTGCGGCAATTAAGAAAAAATGCAAGCTCCTCCGAATATTGCGGAATTTGCTTGATTTTGCGATAAATTCAGCGATCGCAGAATCACAAAATCCTGGAGGGACTGCGTTACATAGTGCACTATTCAACTATGTTATCTGCTCTGTTTAACTCAAACAAAAGTAGGCTCTGTATTTAATTGAAAAGCTTTTGCTTTGATTCTGAAGAAACCATGCTCACTTTTTCACATTTTTGACATATACAGAAATAATTTATCAGTCCAATTACTTTTAATGATAAACAACATAAGCAGATTCCTTCTGTTTACACTGTTATATCACTCACCCAGTAACTGGGTCAGTATATAAGGATAGTTTAACATGCCCATGTGGTCATAAAGACTGTATGAAAACGAATTTGATAAGATCAGCTTGTCTCTCACCTCCCTGCTGCACAGTGGATGGAAGGACATTCTCCCCGGCAGAAAGAGAAACGAAGAATGAGAATGGAATCACCCACAGGCATACTGTGAAGTACGCCAGAACCTGAAAACACAGAGACGTTAGTCTCAACTCCATACTCTACTAAACACAGTAATTTACCTAAATTGCTCACCCTAAACAAGAAAATTCAGACATCATTTACTCAGCCTAATGTCTTTTTTTAAAGAAATTAATACTTAGCAAGGATGCTTTAAACTGATCAAAATTGACAGTAAAGACTTTTAATGTTACTAAAGGTTTCTATTTCATATAAATGCTTCTTATTCATCAAAGAATGGCAATCCACATAAATATTAAGCAATACACTGATAATAATGAGAAATGTTTCTTAAGCAGCAAATCAGTGTATTAGAATAATTTCTGAAGGATCATGTGTGACACTGAAGACTGGAGTAATGATGCTGAAAATTCAGCTTTGATCACAGGAATAAATTACATTTGATTTTATAATATTTTTGAATAGTTAGTCATTTTAAAATATAATAATATTTCACAATATTACTGTTTTACTGTATTTTTTAACAAATAAATGCAGCCTTGGTGAGCAGAAGAGACTTACCAACCCCAAACTTTTAAACGGTACTGTATTTTTCTGATCTTTATATCCACCAATCATTTCATTTCATTAATAGGCCAATGTGAAAAAAAACCACATTATTATTCATCTGATTATCAACCTAAATCTAAACTCCTGGATTTAAGATTATATTTTTTCAGTCAGTAAAATAAAAGAAGAGCATACCTCAGAGAAAGGATAGTACTGCTCTGCAAAATACTGGAAGGCCATATAGTGGTTTAACACAACCAGTGCTGGAAAATAAAGCAAGAATAAGAATAAAAGGAGAACCACTGAAAAATATATAGGATGTAAATGTCTCCTCAACTCATCAGCATCACTCACCACATGACAGGATAAAGTTTGGTGAGGTCAGCATAATGTATGGAAACGTCTGCAGCAGACCAAAGTAAACCAAGTTTGTGAAGAGACCCACTCCGATCATGAGTGTTGGGAAGCCCTCAAACAGATAGAGTCCCACCAGAACGGCTGTGGAGAACTGAGAGATGGGAGTTAGACGAGTATGAGACATGAAGCATGTGTAACATAATATTGCACAAAGCATCCAATACTGCCTGGAGCGCTTAGTTGTTACAGAAGACATTTTCCTGGTGCTTACTTACATCGGTGCTGTCACACAACCAATGCAAACACACTGGATATTGACAACCAAACAATCGGATCAGATTTCATCTCTCACAAAATGCATCCTTAATAATGTAATTTTTATATAATGACATAATACTCACCATAATCATATATTTTATAATGCGACTGGTGGCGACTGTGTACTCCTCTATTAACTCTGCCAGGTAATACAGGCCTGCAGCTGTGAGGACATATAACCAATAACAAATAAACATCAAACCAAACATGTCATACAAATCTTATATGTGGGTAAAAGTGCATAACAATGAGCATCTTAGTAAATAAAAACATTTTTTTCACAGCATTTATGGAAACATCTGAAGTGCCTCTGGAAACCTATCTATCTACCTACCTATCTATCTAACTGTACTTCTATCTGTCAAGTCTCTTATAAATTCAGCGTTAGAATAAATACAGTTACAGGTGTAACTGCTGGTTTGACAGGTTGCCAAGTTCTCAATCACCATCATGAACACAACTGCCTACGTGGACAGACACATTTGTGCTGTTTTTACTACACTGCCTCAAAATCATAATGTGGCACACAGCAAGATTTGAAAGAATAAAATTAGCCATCATACATATGCAATAGACATTCGAATTAATATATGTATTTATGAAATGACCTGTAACTCGACTAAGTGTCCTGTCAGAGATGTTACTTTACCCTAAATTAAGTCATATAAATGGGCGGAGCGATTAGTAATCAATACAGTCCTGTATTTTGCAACACAACAATGAGAAATATAAAAACTTTTGCAAGATTGAAACACAATGAGCTTATTATATGACTTTAGTCAAAGAGACAAATATGAGCCAGGTTTTGTCTTAGCTCATCCCACTGTTAGTCTATTCTACATCGTTATTTTTTTTCCATAGCCTACTATTCATTGAAGATAAACGGATATTTTATTGTTAATAAGGCGCGGGAGCTGATGGATTTCTTTGGTCGCGTCAGCAAAAGGAGGTAGCGGCTAACAGCAGCAACATAAAACTCACCAATAGCGAGAGTAACGAAACATATCTGTACCACCAGCGACAACCAGCTGAGTAAATAAATAAACCACATCTTTTTAAAAGGGCTGGTCGAATAAATAAGTGACTTGTAAACAATAAAGGAGATGTGTGTCTCCGCTGCTAGGCTAACAACTGAAGTGGTCAAAGTTTCCTCTACAGCTTCCTCAGCCGTAGCGCGAAGCTGAAGTGGGAATCTGATCACAAACAGCGCCGCTCAGGCTGGAGGCGGTAGTGCATCTGTAGAGAACCAGGGAGTGGCAAGAGATTACTATCATTCAGAAGTCATCAAAACCTGAGATATAACACAAATGGGAGCATGGGAATTATGTAGTAATTCTACAAATATTAATCAAATCAAATATTTGTCTTCAAAGATTAAAATAAAATAATATTATATTTTTAATATTATTTTATATTACTCTACAACACTAATTTCAAGCATGTTTAGAACAAAACTGTTTTAAGATCATGAAAAATAAATTAATTAATTCATGTGTTTATAGATGGCAGGCAGACAGACAGAGAGAGAGAAGGTTTTCCAAGGGCCTCACACATTTTGATTTTTTTCACCAGCTCTTTGCTTGTTTTGGTCATGCATATTCCATCCACATCTACACATCTCTTCACCTTCTTCCTCACACAAGCACAAATCTAAATCAGACACCTTTCAGATTCTGGGGAAAAACATGAATTCTTTATAGTGTTTGTTAGATGGAAAGCTCTCTTGAGTGTGAGGAATCCTTAACAGAATGAAATGCCTTTAAAAATAAAGAAGCAAAAGTGAGTGAGAGTGGAAAATAATTGTACTCCATTTAAAATGCTTTTATCAAAGAAGAGGAGTGTGAAGGTGTTAGGAGAAAAGGCTGCCCTTTTCATCCCAGGTGTTTCCAGATGGACGGATAAACTAACCTAAAGGCTTTGACACTGCCAGCATGTACAGTGAAATATATTCTGATACTCACCTAATATTAGTGTTTTATGGTTTTATTTTAAAAAATTAAAAAAATAGACATTGATTTAAGTTAACTCTCTGGTGCTCTTCGTGTGGCAGTCAAAAATTACCTTTTTTATTTTAATGAAATAAATGTACTATATTTTAGTTTGATAATGTTCTTTATTTAATGTTTAGTATTTTATGGGGTTTATGGTAAATTATATTTATGGAATAGTTATGATCCATTTGTTACCTGTTAATCACATTTTGAGTATAGACCTGAAAATGAAATTTTAAACTTAAACTGTCATAAATCTTGAATGCTTTGGAGAACTGATTTAAGTTTGGTCTCTTTTTAAAGACACTTGGCGGATTATTGCTGAAGTGAAACAAAAAAAGTAAAAAAGTGAGATTTAACTAAAGTTATAGAAGTTTAAGTTTATTGTTATGAAAAAGGCATGAAAATACTATTTTTAAATGTATATAAAATATATATTTTCCAAAACATGATTTACTCTAAAACTGTGAGAAAATCAAAGCCAAAAAATTAAACAAGTTGTGTTATAAATTTGAGGTTGATATCTCAAAAAAATTAGTTTTCAGTAAAATTTTGTTTGGGAGTACCAGTACCAAACTTTTCCACTAGACGAAATTCACTTCAAATTAGTTTCCAATGCAGTCATTTTTGACTGTGATGAGTAGGCCTACAAGTGTGACTATTTTTAAATCACGCAGCATCCCACACTTCAGGCTGTTTATAATGAAACTATTATCAGACAGGCCCAAAAAACTATTTCAGATCCCAGTCAGATCCAGATCAGTTATCACGATTAGAAGATCTAGCATCTGTCAAATCATCTTGGATGTATTTAGCGAGGTACGAAGAACAGACCCTTGGTCTGGACTGGAGCGAGGTTTATGCAAGCTAAAGTGAAAATAAGCAGGAAATCTGCCCCAATGGCTCACAATTACAGCGTGCTGCAGTTCCATTTTTCACCACAGATTTGCATTGGAAAATTGTGGGGAGCTGTAGAGTTGGGGAGAGCTCCGAGACCGGCTGCCTCGCTTTTCATCCATGCCTGCCGAAGCCATACGTTAAATTTTAATATCCTGCTCACTTTACGTCTTAAAATAATCTAGAAAATCTGAAAAATATTTGTTGCAGAATGCTGAACACATTTACAATTTATTATTGTTTCAGTTTATATAGAGGCAGGGCTTAACATTAAAGTACACATGAAATCAAAATTGACCTTATGTATTTTGTTATCTCAAATTGCTAGTTTTGTGGTGAACAATTAATCCGTGCAAGTCAATCCACACAAAAAAATTGTTTGGCTTCCTAATATTTAATCAAAATCTGAAAATGCTCCTCCCCTCTGCAACGGTGCCCCTTCTCTAATGATAGATATCAGTTTGACGGCTTGGGTTGAAAACGCGTAAACCACTCCCCTCCAGCCGTTAGTCTGCTATGAGCTGGTGATGGAGAGGAGGAGCGCTGAAATAAAACTCTGCCCTCTATTCAATATTCTGTTTCACTTGAAAATGTGTCACAACACTGGAGAAAACTCGGCTGCGTCCAAAAACTGGAAAATGCTGCCTTCTGAGGACACATTTCAAGGTAGTAAGGCATCAAGGCACGTCTGAATCCAATGTTAGCTTCACTTCCTGTCTCATGAGATACCTTGCTCAGATCTATTTTTGAAGGAAGCATAGATGTATCCTTATAGCTGTCTTTGATATCCCACAATCCTGTGCTTTCCATTCTATGACAGTTGAGCTAGAAAAATAAAGATGGCGTCCGAAAGTTGTGTTTGCTGCTCAGTTTGTGTATAAATGTACGATTTTGACCAACATATTTCAATTTTGATATAATTTCTATCGAGAAATTACTACTGTAATAATTAAATATTTCTTTAGTTCTCCCCAAAGCTCGCGCGATATTGCTGTAGATAAAAATTAAACTGTTACGCTGCCTCAGAAGTCCGAAATCAGTTTCGTGAGGTACCTTCATGCACAAACGCTGCCGTACAGCAAGACAGCTAGGTTTTCGGACGCAGCCCTCGTTTGCAACTTCCGGTTCACGGGGACTTTAACACCCGCCAAATGCGGGTAGATTTCAGCTATGGCGGGTAAGACAGCCACTCCCACCAGCCACTTTGGCGGGTTGAAATTAATTTCAGTTTACAGTCAAATGAAATGCCAAGATCATTGTATCACAAAATTCCAATTCAGTAACAATTCTTTATCGATTAACTTGCAGTGAAGGCGGGATAGGCGGAATCGCGCTGAATGACACACAACAGAAGCGCTTTCTCTCGCGCGCGCTCTCTCTCTCTGCCGCATGCACGATCAGTTCTTTTGCCTAAATAGTCAAATACACGTGCACACAGATGTCAAAATGCCCATCGTGTGGAGTATCTCACGTGAATACAGTCGGTTATGGCTTAAGTGGGACGTAAACAGGTGGGTAAAAACTGGATATGTGTCAGTATATTACGTACACATGCATTCAGCAGCTCAATTAAATACCTGTCTGTCATTAATGTTAATCAAACAACAAGAGATGTTAAATAAATATATACATGTTAAATAAACCTACTGTATCTGAAAAAATATTTAAAAAAAAAATTACTATTGTTTTTGTCATTTGCTAATTTGCTTCTTTTTTCCCATTCACTCAGTCACGTTCGACGCTACGTCGATACTGACATAATGGGGTCTCGCTTGGGAGCCCAATAACCTCCAATGCAGAGCCATATGCCCTGCGTTCCATTCGGAAGGGCTCATCCCTATGCCCTAATCCCTTCAAAGGGTTTACCCTCCGGAGTGAGAGCTTCAAAGGGATGAAGGGTGTAGGTGTCAAAAAAACTCTTCTTTTGTAACGCACTTCTGCGTCATCTTAACGAGACATCAAAGAGGAGTAAATTGTGCAAGCTGCACCATTAGTTTAACGTTAGATTAAAGGTGCCGTAGAACGTCTTTTTAAAAGATGTAATATAAGTCTAAGGTGTCCCCTGAATGTGTCTGTGAAGTTTCAGCTCAAAATACCCCATAGATTTTTTTTATTAATTTTTTTAACTGCCTATATTTTGAGCCATAATTATATATGCACCGATTCCTTGCACGGCCCCTTTAAATCTCGTGCTCCCCTCCCCCGGAGCTCGCGCTTTCCTTAACCAGCATAAACAAAGTTCACACAGCTAATATAACCCTCAAAATGGATCTTTACAAAGTGTTCATCATGCAGCATGTCTAATTGCGTAAGTACAGTGTTTATTTGGATGTTTACATTTGATTCTGAATCAGTTTGATAGTGCTCCATGGCTAAAGCTAACATTACACACTGTTGGAGAGATTTATAAAGAATGAAGATGTGTTTATGAATTATACAGACTGCAAGTGTTTAAAAAATGAAAATAACGACAGTCTTGTCTCCGTGAATACAGTAAGAAACGATGGTAACTTTAACCACATTTAACAGTACATTAGCAACATGCTAACGAAACATTTAGAAAGACAATTTACAAATATCACTAAAAATATCATAATATCATAGATCATGTCAGTTATTATTGCTCCATCTGCCATTTTTCGCTATTGTTCTTGCTTGCTTACCTAGTCTGATGATTCAGCTGTGCACAGATCCAGACGTTTTGCCCTTGTCTAATGGCTTGAACATGAGCTGGCATATGCAAATATTGGGGGCGTGCATATTAATGACCCCGACTGTTACATAACAGTCTGTGTTATGTTGAGATTCGCCTGTTCTTCGGAGGACTTTTAAACAAATGAGATTTATGTAAGAAGGAGGAAGCAATGGAGTTTGAGACTCATTGTATTTTGACTCATGTCATTTCCATGTACTGAACTCTTGTTATTTAACTATGCCAAGATAAATTCATTTTTAATTCTAGGGCACCTTTAATATTTATTTATTTTAGGTTTATGGCATGTAGGCTATATTGTGTCTATGTATTTTAAAGGTGCCGAAGAACATGTTTTCAAAAGATGTAATATAAGTCTTAAGTGTCACCTGAATGTGTCTGTAAAGTTTCAGCTCAAAATACCCCATAGTTTTTTTTTTATTAATTTTTTTTAACTGCCTATCATTATAAATGTGCCGATTCAGGGTACACGGCCCCTTTAAATCTCGTGCTCCACGCCCCAAGAGCTTGCGCTTGCCTTAAACACCATAAACAAAGTTGACACAGCTAATATAACCCTCAAAATGGATCTTTACAAAGTGTTCATCAACATGCAACATGTCTAATCGCGTAAGTATAGTATTTATTTGGATGTTTACATTTGATTCTGAATGAGTTTGATAGTGCTCCGTGGCTAAAGCAAACATCACTAAAAATATCATGATATCAATGATCATGTCAGTTATTATTGCTCCATCTGCCATTTTTCGCTATTGTCCTTGCTTGCTTACCTAGTCTGTTGATTCAGCTGTGCACATCCAGACGTTAATACTGGCTGCCCTTGTGTAATGCATTGAACATGGGCTGGCATATGCAAATATTGGGAGCGTACACCCCCGACTGTTACGTAACAGTCGGTGATATGTTGAGATTCGCCTGTTCTTTGGAGGTCGTTTAAACAAATGAGATTTATATAAGAAGGAGGAAACAATGGAGTTTGAGACTCACTGTCTGTCATTTCCATGTACTGAACTCTTGTCAGGCCCGGATTGGCTAATCGGGAGCACCAGGAGAATTCCAAGAAAAAGGACATTTTTCTATTATTGGTTTGCTTATTAGGAAACTAAAAGGACTAAACAAATAAGCACTTGTGCTGTATTATTGAAAAAATGGACTAAAGTTTGAATTTTCTGTTATATTCAGTTGTTTTTGCTTACTTCATAATTTTTGGGTGTGCAGAGTTTCATATTTTGCAGGTTGTATTCATGCTTCTGCTACTTGGCAGTTCTGTGGTCTGTTATGATTTACATGGTTGTCACATAAGTCTATCTAAGTTAGTGGCTATACACAAGGACTTTAGATTTTCCTCTTTAAATATCACATTGTAGATATCAACTTCGATAATGAACGCGATATTGCGTGGCTTATCAGTGAACTACGGTTCTGTCTATTAAATGCTGCTCCATTTGAAAGCAGGTGATGGCGATTTAGCGGTAATCAGGGAACCGGCTTTACTGACAAAATGCGCGTGACAATTGCATGCGTTTACACAAAGATCTGTGTTGGGTTGAAGTATCATTGGATACAACCACTACGACAGAGACTATGAAGATGAAATCGGTGTGAGTCATAGGATTATCCTGAAGCAAGTTCTTTCAGCTGGTGAACCATCTCACAAACTCAGGTCTAAAGTTTGCTTCATACACAGGAACAAGGTTAAGGAGATGATCACTCCAGCAGAGATACTGAAGGTTTTTGAGTCTGACTTTGTTGAAAGGAATAATGAGGAAGTCTCTACATTGCAAGAAGACTTAAGGTTTTTGGCAAAGTTAAACAAGGGCATTAAGCAAATTCAAGACGGGCACTATCAGATGCCATTGTCGTTTAAGGGCGAGAGACCAGACTTGCCAAATAACAAAGCGTGTGCATCGACTCAAAATCCTTAGAGAAGCGTTTAAAGAGGGATGAGCAATACCACAAGGACTACCTGGCTTTCATGAAAGACATAATAGCAAGAGGTGATGCTGAAAAGGTCCCAGAGATGGAGTTAAGCAATCAGCCAGCATGGTATATCCCTCACCATGGGGTTTACAACCCACAGAAGCCAGGCAAGATTCGCATCGTCTTTGATTGCTCTGCAAGATTTCAGAATACTTTTCTGAATGAGCATTTACTGACTGGGCCTGACCTCACAAACACCCTTGTTGGGGTCTTGTGTCGTTTCCGCAAAGGGCAACTTGCCATTATGTGTGATGTGGAGTGTATGTTCCACCAGTTTTATGTTGCTCCTAAGGATCGGGACTACCTCAGGTTCTTATGGTGGGAGGAAGGCAACATGGAAACCCCACCAGCAGTTTTTCGGATGGAGGTCCACTTGTTCAGAGCTGCCTCCTCACCTGGATGTGCAAACTTCGGGCTCAAGTACATTGCTGCACAAGGTGAAGTCAAGTTTAATCAAGCCACAGTGAAGTTTATACAACGTAATTTTTATGTTGACGATGGCTTAGCAAGTGTGGACACCGAAGCAGAAGCAATCCAGCTTGTAAAGGAAGCCAGGGATCTCTGCAATACCGGGAAGCTCCGCTTGCACAAATTAATCACCAACAGCAAGAAGGTGACTGCCACAATTCCAAAGGAGGAATGTACTGAATGTGCGACTGACTTTGACTTTGCCCTAGGAGAACCTACAGTAGAGAGGGCGCTCGGAATTCAATGGTGCGTAGCTTCAGATGAGTTTCAGATGAGTTTCAGTTCAGAGTGCTAGTTAAAGAAAAACCTTTTACTAGAAGAGGAGTGCTGTCTACAGTTGCTTCTATCTTTGATCCTCTTGGATTCATCGCTCCCTTCATTTTAGTTGGGAAAAGAATCCTACAAAGGATGTGTCAAGACAAGACAGGCTGGGATGAACCACTTTCTGATGACCTCAAGCCACATTGGGAAGCTTGGCTGCGAGACCTTCATAACCTGTCTTCGATAAAGATAGCACATTGCTATGTACCATCAACATTCAAGGATGTTCAACAATATGAGCTACACCACAACATCCGACGCCAGTGTGTCAGGCTATGGAGGATGTTCATACCTCAGATCTGTGACCAAGTCTGGAGAAGTCTACTGCACTCTCATTATGGGTAAAGCTAGGGTTGCTCCAACAAAGGTAACAACAATCCCCAGACTGGAGCTTTCAGCTGCTGTTGTCGCCACAAGAACTGGTGATCTGCTCAAAAGAGAACTAGAATTGGATGGCATTCGTGAATACTATTGGACCGATTCCAAGGTTGTCCTTGGTTATATTAACAACGATGCACGGCGGTTCCATGTATTTGTAGCCAACCGAATTCAGCAGATCAGAACAAGCACTGAGCCTAGTCAATGGAGATACGTTGCTTCAGATCAAAATCCAGCTGACCACGCCTCTCGGGGGCTCACTGTAAGGGAACTCATGGAATCGAACTGTTTTACTGGCCCAAGTTTCTTGTGGCAAAGAGAACTTCCTAAGGAGGACATTACAGTAAGAGAGGTTGAGAATGGAGACCCGGAGCTCAAAAGGGCACAGGTACTTATGACCAAGGCAAAGGAAGAGTGGTCTCTTTCAGATCGCCTGCAAAGGTTCTCAGATTGGAAGAGGGCAGTAAAAGGCGTAGCAAGACTCAAACGTTATGCAAGGATGGTGAAAGGTTTGGTAGAAAGATCGAACAAATCCACAACTCTTGAAGAAAGGAAGGATTCTGAACAATTCATCATTCGTACAGTCAAAAAAGAAGTGTTCAGTGACGAAATTAAGTCTCTAAGACAAGGGAAAGTTAATTCAGATCAGTTTAACAAGCTGTACAAGTTAAGTCCGTTTATCGATGATCATGATATCCTAGGGGTTGGAGGAAGATTGCAGGCAGAACTTCACCCTCATATCAAGCATCCAGCCATTCTTCCTAAAGGGCATCATGTATCTCGTCTACTCATAAAACACTTCCATGAGAAGGTGCAACATCAAGGTCGAGGCATGACCATCAATGAAATCCGCTCTCCAATGGTGTTTGGATCCTGGGATGCAGTAGTGAAGTGTCATCTCTCATCTACAAATGCATTAAGTGCAGGAAGTTAAGGAAATGCAATCAGGAGCAAAGGATGGCTGACCTGCCACCAGAAAGGATGGAAGCTACCCCTCCATTTACTTATAGTGGCATGGACTGCTTCGGACCGTTCTATGTTAAAGAGGGAAGGAGAGAGTTGAAGAGATACGGACTCTTATTCACCTGCATGTGTTCACGTGCTGTTCATCTTGAGGTGCTAGATGATCTTAGCACTGATGCCTTTCTTAACGCACTGCGTTGCTTTATTGCTATACATGGCAATGTAAGTCAACTGCACAGTGATCAAGGTACCAAATTTATTGGTGCAAGGAGAGAGTTCCTGGAGTTGATGAAAGCAGATGGACCAAGAACGTGTGAAAGAGTTAGGCTGTCCCTTGTCATGAACCCACCTGCTTCCAGTCACATGGGTGGTGTCTGGGAGAGACCGATCCGGACTGTAAGGAGTGTATTGACGTCCATCCTAGACCAGTTTGCAGCGAGACTGAACAGTTCTTCCTTGAGAACATTCATGTATGAAGTAATGGCGATCGTAAATAGTCGACCATTGACCTCAGAACACAACAATGATCCTGTGGGACCAGAACCGTTGACACCAAATCATATACTAACAATGAAGCCTACTATCATTGCACCACCACCTGGAGAGTTTGTAAGGGAGGATCTCTATCTTCAGAAGAGATGGAAAAGAGTTCAGTTTTTGGCGAATGAGTTTTGGACCAGGTGGAGAAAAGAATATCTGTTGAGTTTGCAGCAGAGATGTAAGTGGAATAAGAGCAGGAGAAACGCCAAGATAAATGATATTGTTCTGCTCCAAGATGACTTGGCACCACGAAATCAATGGAAGTCTTCCCAGGAACTGATGGAAGGGTGAGAAGACTTAAACTTCTCGTTAGTGATGCAACACTAGATAGCAAGGGTGCACGCACAAGTAAGTCAGTCTATCTAGAAAGACCCATACACAAAACAGTGTTACTACTTGAAGCTGATTAAAGGGTTAAGTTTGACAAGAATGTTTAACTGTGTATGCTTAATGTGTATAAAATACTTACCCTTAATGTTTATAAGTTCATGCTGAGTTACTTGAGTATTTACAACTTCAATTAAGAATCACACATTGTGTGATGGTGGGAGTGTATTTGCTGTCACAAAGCTCTCTGTCTATAATGTTCATTTCCACTAGATGTCGCTGGTGTACTTCAGCACTCATTTACTAAAGCTATTTGATTATTCTAATTTTGTATATTTTGACTGTTTATGTTTATAGTGATTTCTATACTGAACTGTTGTTTATTTGTGCAAGATTTATTCTTTCTGAGAGTGTTTTCGTTGTGTTTTGTTTGGTTCCCATCATGCTTTTGTATGTCACTTCCTGTTTTGTCATCCACATGAAGAGATGGAAGGATGTAATCATCGCAAAGTTAGGCATTTCTCTCTATAATCCAACCAAAGTCATCCAACCAATAATTTTCAAGATATAACCCCCTCTCTTAGCTCACAAGCTGGCAAAAGTGGTATGTGAATATATTTTTTTTGTGTATTTGCTAGTTTAATGTGATATGTTTGTTTTCCATGTAACTGAATGTGTGACTGATGATATGTTGTATATTTCGTCCTTTTACTCAGTTCTATGGTGTTGGTGTTGGTGTCTATATTTGTGTCTGTGTTGATGAGTGCATTAAACATCTGTGAAAAAGGAACCTCAGCCTTCGCATTGTGACTAAGGGCGGCATAGTGATAGACATGAAAAATGTGCCTGGGTTAATTGGAGGATTACTGCCATCTACTGGAAAGCAAACACTTAAAGGTGCCCTAGAACGTTTTTTTCACAAGATGTAATATAAGTCTAAGGTGTCCCCTGAATGTGTCTGTGAAGTTTCAGCTCAAAATACCCCATTGATTTTTTTTTTAATAATTTTTTTTAACTGCCTATCTTGGGGCATCATTAAATATGCGCCGATTCAGGCTGCGGCCCCTTTAAATCCTTGCGCTCCCTGCCCCCGAGCTCTCGACTATAAAACAGTGCATAAACAAAGTTCAAACAGCTAATATTACCCTCAAATGGCTCTTTACAAAATGTTCGTCATGCATGCTGCATGCATGCTTTGGATCATGTGAGTATAGTATTTATTTGGATGTTTACATTTGATTCTGAATGAGTTTGATAGTGCTCCGTGGCTAAAGCTAACATTACACACTGTTGGAGAGATTTATAAAGAATGAAGATGTGTTTATTCATTATACAGACTGCAAGTGTTTAATAATGAAAATAGCAACGACTCTTGTCTCCGTGAATATAGTAATAAACGATGGTAACTTTAACCACATTTAACAGTACATTTACATTTAGTCATTTAGCAGATGCTTTTATCCAAAGCGACTTACAAATGAGAATAGTAGAATCAATCAAAACAACATGAGAACAACAGTACGTAAGTGCTGTGTGAAGTCACAGTTATGACAGTAACATGCTCGTAGCAAGGAATTTTTTTTTTTTCTAAATAAATACACAAATAGATGGAAGAAGAATAGAAATCAAGGTAAGTGTTACTATTACTGGGTCAAGTGCTGACGAAAAAGATACGTCTTTAGCATTTTTTTTGAAAATGGCTAGAGACTCAGCTGCTCGGATAGAGCATGGTAGGTCATTCCATCAGCCAGGAACAGACCCCGGAGAAGGTCGGGGGGGTGATTTTGTGCCCCTTTGTGATGGCACCACAAGGCGCCGTTCACTTGCAGAACGCAAGTTTCTGGAGGGTGCATAAGTCTGAAGTAGTGAATTAAGGTATAGTGGGGCAGAGCCAGCGGTCGTTCTGTAGGCAAACAAGGAGCCTATGCAGCCAATGCAGACTGATGAAGAGAGGAGTGACGTGCGCTCTCTTCGGTTCATTGAAGACCAGTCTTGCTGCAGCATTCTGGATCAGTTGTAGAGGCTTGACAGTGCATGCTGGAAGGCCAGCCAAGAGAGAATTACAGTAGTCCAGTCTGGATAGAACAAGAGCTTGGACAAGAATTTGTGTGGAATGCTCCGATAGGAAGGATCTAATCTTCCTGATGTTGTACAAGGCAAATCTGCAGGACCGGCCATTGTCGCAACATGATCTGTGAAGCTTAAACAATCATCCTTCACCACTCCAAGGTTCCTGGCTGACCTGGAAGGAGTAATAGTTGATGACCCAAGTTGAATTGAAAGATTATGATGAAGTGTTGGGTTGGCACCGATCACAAGCAGTTCCGTCTTTGCAAGGTTGAGTTGAAGGTGGTGGTCCTTCATCCAGGCAGAAATGGCTGTCAGGCAGGCTGCGATGCGACCAGCAACTGTCGGATCATCTGGTTGGAATGAGAGGTAGAGTTGTGTGTCATCAGCATAACAGTGATAGGAGAAACCATGATCCTGAATGACAGATCCTAATGATGACATGTAGATGGAGAAGAGAAGTGGTCCAAGTACGGAGCCCTGAGGTACCCCCAGTAGCAAGATGATGTGACTTGGACACCTCACCTCTCCAAGATACCCTGAAGGACCTACCTGAGAGGTAAGACTTGAACCACTGGAGTGCGGTTCCCGAGATGCCCTTTAACATGAGTGTTGACAGGAGGATCTGGTGGTTAACTGTGTCAAAAGCAGCAGACAGATCCAGCAAGATGAGTACTGATGATTTTGAAGTCGCTCGTGCCAGTCTCAGGGCTTCAGTGACTGAGAGCAAGGCAGTCTCAGTTGAGTGGCCACTCTTGAAACCAGACTGGTGGTTGTCCAAGAGGTTGTTCTGTGTGAGATAAGTAGACAGCTCTGACAGCGGCAGTGATGTCTCGCACATATACTTCAATGAGACCGAGACATCACTGCCGTTGTCAGAGCGCGATCAGACCAAACGAATCGAGTGATGAATGCAGTTGGACATAGTGGTGTTTTAGAGGTAAAAAATGATATAAATACTGTTCGGTTTCTCGCACAAACCGATCGTTTCTTGTCTTAGGACATCAGTGTGTCGTCACGAGCTGCAGGGTTTAATTTGGACTTGTCTAAGCAAGTTTTATTTACTCTTATAGTAGAAGTTCCCATCCACTAGCATTATTTGAATGACAGACGGCAGCGGTTGGAGTTAAAAATCATCATTTGTGTTCTACTGAAGAAACAAAGTCACCTACATCTTGGATGCGCTGGGGGTAAGCAGATAAACATCAAATTTTCATTTTTGGGTGAACTATCCCTTTAAGATGTTATTGTCAGTGTGTGGTGTGGAGAATTGGCCGCTGATGGTTGTTATTTTGTGTGTGAAGAATGTGGCAAAGTCATCAGCTGTAAGTGCTGATGTAGGAGGGAGGGGAGGAGGGCAAAGAAGAGAAGAGAAGGTTTTGAAAAGTGTGCGGGAATCAGACGAATTGTTAATTTTAGTGTGATAGTATGTGGTTTTAGCATTGGAGACATTAGTAGAGAAAGAAGAAAGGAGTGACTGATATAAGCTAAGGTCAGTAGGATCCTTATATTTGCGCCACTTCCTCTCTGTGGCCCTGAGTCTAGACCGATGCTTGCGGAGAGCATCAGAGAGCCAGGGGGCAGATGGAGTGGCGCGGGCTGGTCTGGTTAAAAGGGGGCAGAAGTCATCTAAGCAAGATGTTAGAGTGGTGCAAAGAGTGTCAGTAGCATTGTTAGTGTCCAGTGATGAGAACTGGTTAGGGGGAGGAAGTGTGGATGAGACCAAAGAGGATAGGTGGGATGGCGAGAGGGAGGGTAGGTTTTGCCGAAAAGTAACATGTGGTGGAGTGTGTGTCCAGTTAGGGGACAGGTTGAGATTAAAAGTGATGAGAAAGTGGTCTGAGGTGTGTAGTGGAGTAACCAGTGTATTGTCGGTGGAGCCATAGCGTGTGTAGATGAGGTCCAATTGGTTACCTGATTTGTGGGTAGCTGAGGTAGCCACTCGCTTGAGATCAAATGAGGCAAGCAGAGTGTGGAAGTCAGCAGCCTGAGGTTTGTCTAGATGGATGTTGAAATCTCCAAGTACTAGCAGAGGAGTACCGTCCTCAGGGAAGGATAAGAGACACATCTAACTCCTCCAAGAAGTTACCTAGCTGACCTGGGGGACGATAAACAACAACTACAACATGGATTTTAGTAGGGTAGGTGAAGGTAATTGCATGTAATTCAAATGAGCCATTGTCACAGAGAGATGGTAAAGGATTGAACTTCCATTCATTGGACATAAGCAAACCAGTACCACCACCCCTCCCAATCTGGCATGAGGTGTGAGAGAAAGTGAAATTAGAGGAGAGGGCTGCTGGTGTGGCAGTGTCCTCTGGTTTGATCCATGTCTCAGTCAGAGCCAAGAGATGGAGATCTGAATAAGTAGCAATAGCTGTAATGAAGTCTGCTTTGTTTACAGCAGATTGACAATTCCAGAGGCCAATGGAAATAGAAAGTAATGTACTAGATGACATGGGTAAAATACGCAGGTTGTTAGGTTGCACTGCCTCCAATGTGTAGCACGCGATTTACGAGTGTTAGTAATAGTGGGAATTTGGAAGCACATATCTAAAACAGGTCAAAAGACAGACAGACAAGAACACGCTGTATAAATAGAAAGGAAAGAAGGAAAAAGAAAAGTGCAATACTCAAGTGCCTTGTCAGTGTCCTTGCTCGGTGGAGTCACACAGGTAGAGTCGCTTGTCTTTACACTCTTTGGTCTTCACACAATGAGGGCTTCACACAAGGGCTGCCGCGTCCGCTGCCACGGTATACTACACAGTTTTATCAGCTACATACAACGTTAGTTAGTTCAGCAGGCCACGCCTTACTGGCTCAGAGCGAAACGAGAACAAACGCGATTTGCCACGTGAACACAGTAAACAAACTTCCTAGCAACTACACAGCACTCAAATCAAACTAGAAACAACACAAAAACACTTACAGTATGCAGATCCTCTTGTAGCTTGAATGATTCTCTCTGTACATTAACAGTACATTAGCAACATGCTAACGAAACATTTAGAAAGACAATTTACAAATATCACTTAAAATATCATGTTATCATGGATCATGTCAGTTATTATTGCTCCATCTGCCATTTTTCGCTGTTGTCCTTGCTTGCTTACCTAGTCTGATGATTCAGCTGTGCACATCCAGACATCCTCCCCTTGTCTAAAGCCTTGAATATGGGCTGGCATATGCAAATATTGGGGGCGTACATATTAATGATTCCGACTGTTACGTAACAGTAACAGTAATTCTATGGCACCTTTAATTAAATTAAAATTAAAATAACATGATTTTTTTACTACAGCCACTAGATGGCTAGAGAATTAATCAATGGTTAACATTATAAAATCATTATTATAACTATAAAAAAATAACTCTATATCAAATTTTAGCATTTTTTGTACTATCATGGGTATTTGAAGATATTTTTGAAAAATACAATTAATTACAAGGCTGTAGAGAACAGTGCACTATTGCAGACTTATATACTGAGGTTTTAATTACATTATTTTAATATAGTCAGTCGTGAATTAAAGTGGGCCGGTCTAAGGCATGAAACTCCAGAGCTGAAAATGAGTCCCAATCCGGCCCTGACATTTGTTATTCAACTATGCCGAGGTAAATTCAATTTTTGAATCTAGGGCACCTTTAAACATTTGAATGGACTGATAAAGGGAACTGTAAAGTATTTTTGTTGAAGTACAATGTCGTTTTGGCCATAATAATGTACCAAATCTAACTCGTATAAATATTACAGTAGTATAGAAAAATACTATATATACATTTATAGGTAAAAATCGAACTCCTATAACCTCCTGTACCCATTCTGTGACGTCAAAGAACTTCCCTGTGCAAAGGATCATGGGGGCCCGAAGTGTCCATCAGTTGTACCCTTCAAAATCCTTCATTTCGAAGGGCCCTTTGAAGTGGCCAGTTTTGAGCACTTCGGTTTGGAATGACCCTACAACATGGCGGCCATGATCATTTTCACTCCGAAGTACCCTTCGGAGGGCGATATATCCCGTTTGGAACGCACCGAGAGAGAGATGGAGTTGTCGCAACTCTCTCTCTATATGGCTCTGCTCCAATGGTACAAAACAAGCCAATGGGAATTGGCCAGTGAGATTTACATGCCAGGCCACACCCCGGCATCCGGGTATAAATAGGACCGGCATACTCACTTTCATTCATACTTTTGCTTCGGAGCCGAAGCTTCTTCCCTCAGGAAGACACTTTAGAGTTCCCCAGTGTAGGCTTAACCACTTTAAGAATTAATTCGCCCCCCTGTCCATCAAAGCTTTGAATGACAAGTCAGCGAGAGGTTTGCCCCTGTAATGCTGTTTTTTTTTTTTTTTTAATGTAATGATATTCGTATATATTTTATGATCTTTTTTTCTTGTGAACCTTATTATTATGACGATTAAAGGGTGTGCTGTAAGATGGGTAGTGTGCAACTGGTTGGTTGATGGCAGTTTGTGTGTTTATTGTAGGTATTGTGTGTGTGTGTGTGTGTGTGTGTGTGTGTGTGTGCACACGCATGTGTATGTATTGTTGGGGATAAACAGTTTAGGACCCTTGAAACCATATGTTGAATAAAGACCCGGAGTCAAAGTTTTAAAAAAATTAATAAATTTAAGAAAAATTTAATGAAGAATAGTTTGCATTTTCATCAGGAGAAGCCAGCTTCAAGTCTCTCAAGGAGTTCGTAGGCCACTCTGCTTACATTCGCATTATACTCTAACAGAGTCAACTAACTACGTCATTACTTCAGGTTGGATGATGATTCTGATTGGCTAAGAAAAATAGACAAGATTAGAAATTTTCCACATGTGGAGAGATAGTAAGAAGCATATCTCCCTTCGTCACGGTGATGACGAGGGGGACCCTGAATTTAGGTACCGGATGTCCTTTTGGGGTCATGACATTGTGTCTGCTGGTCTCAAGCAGAATGCCAGTTGTCCAGTACAAAGGGACCTGCACAGAACACTTAGCGCACATACACAGATACATGATTCACAGCTACTTCAAGGTTGAAGTTGATCTGAGCTCTGCTCTGAGCAGGAAACTTTTCCCAAAATATACTGATAACATGTTCTTTTCTCTCAGTGAGAGGTACAGAGGAAAATAGATGCTTTAACATACATTGAAGAAGTCATTCAAATAATTTAACAGAAATATAAATGTTGATTAATAACTTAAAATATATATATTGAAGCGGCAGTGGATTCCAGAATCCATCCCTTCAGTATTGTACATAGTGTGACGCTTGTCCCGAGCACTCATCAGCGTCGCCCTGGGAACAAAGAGGAATCACCTGTTCACCCTCATCACCGGCAGACCGGTCACAGGTGTTCCAAATCTGCCGCTCCCTATAAAAGCGGCACACGCTTGCAACACGGTGAGAACTACTCTCCATGAGACGTGCGACTAACCTTTGTCTGTTCTCCCGTTTCCAGAGTCAAGCGTGTGACCGGTCTGCCCAACCACAGGAGCACCCCACGGGACACCTTCTCACAGCCACGGAGATTGAAGGAACACCATGTCACCTTACTGCACAACCTACACTGAGTTTTCTTAATAAAATCCACCCTCCGGGGACTTTCACCGCAACCCACTTGTCGTGTGTTTCTTCACCCCGCCACAATATGTATTATGTTATTTACTTAAGCAGCAGTCACTGGATTGTAAGTGTCCAAGACAAATTTCCTTAAATTTTCTTATCAGGACCATTTAAAGGGTTAGTTCACCCAAAATGAAGTACACACCCTCATGTCGTCTCAAAACTGTAAGACCTTTGTTTGTCTTCGGAACACAAATCAAGATATTTTATGATTTTATGATTTATTTATACACTTTAAACATTACAGAAATACGGTGGCGCATTGCTGCCACATACATATTATTTTTTTCCACTCAATTATGTCGTTCAAATGACATCTTTTCTCGTTAAAACGACATACTATGTCGTTCAAACGACATCTTTTCTCGTTCAAACGACATATTTTCTCGCTCAATCGACATATTTATGTTGTTAAAACGACATCTTTTGTCGTTAAAACCACATATTTTGTACGTGACGTGTATGAAAAATACCTTTATCTGATCTATAATAGAGAATTTATATAGCCTAGATCAGTGCCTTTATCACACTTCTGCACTCGAAAAGCAGAAGCAAATATATACCTTTCGATGTCTGCATCAATGGCAGTGCAGAGTAATGAACACAATATTATTGTTTTATTGGCCTATATTAGGGCTGGGCGATATATCGCATGCGATTGTCACGCGTATTTCGTCAGTAAAGCCGGTTCCCTGATTACCGCTAAATCGCCATCACCTGCTTTCAAATGGAGCGGCATTTAATAGACAGAGCCGTAGTTCACTGACAAGCTACGCAATATCACGTTCATTATCGAAGGCGATTCATCTGCGATAATGAACGCGATATTGCGTAGCTTGTCAGTGAACTACGGCAATCGCATGCGATATATCGCCCAGCCCTAGCCTATATGCAGTTTCTAATAGCCTAATAAAGCACAATTTTGTCATGTAGCATTCCTTATTTTCTAGAAAATAACTCGCAACTGATTGTCACATGCACCAAGTCAGAATTAAGTTTTTGAGAGAAAAAAATCTCAGATAGGCCTAATTCTCATTGGTGTTTCAGTTGCATTTTATTATAGGCCTACATTCAAAAATAATGTAGCTAAAATAGCCTACCGGTAAACAGGCCTGGCGCTACGGATAGGCTACAACAATAATATAGGTTGATTGGCCTCAATGAGTCTGACTCCCAGTCAGAGTTTGTGTCTCAGACGACATTAAATAATTCGTGAATATTTGTAAATATTCGTGGCATAACAGGTGGAAAAATGACTGTACTGCAGTTCTGTGGATGTTTTGCCTAGGCAAGGTTATTAGCCTTTAGTTAGCCTAACTAAAAAAAAAAAAAAAAAAAAAAAAAAAAATTAAAAATATTTATGCTAATCGAAATAAGCCTGAAATATGAGAAAATATAAATATTAGTTGAAAATGATCATTTTCAATATAGTTTCGTTTTTTTTTTCTCCCCCTGACCTTCAACCGATGTGATCCTTTCATTAACCGACAAGATTATGTTAAATTAGAATTAAACGAAATTAGTATGAAGAAAAAAAAATCCCATGGGTTTATTTTTAGGCTATATGCACATAGATGAAACAACAAAATATGAGGATTCTTTGAATCACATACAGCGCTTCTGGAGAAAAAACAAGATGAAATCTTAAAAAAGGAATAAATAGCCTATTCCTATATAGGCATACACGAAATATATTAAACCTAAATAATTAACATATGAAAATGAAAGAAAAAAACTGCGACAAGTAGACCATCTATATGATGAGTTTCGATTAATTTTGGAGAAGCAAGTTCACGGAAAGAAATTGCTTGTCTTTATTCTTCAAGCAATGTTATTGTGAGTGTACAAAAATAATAGCCTAGTTATACCTTCACATATTGGAATGGTGTTACTCTTATGACCATAAATGTCTGAGTATTTTATTGTTTCCGCTTTTATAAGAAAATTCAAATGAATGCGCCGGCGCCTCACGCGCACACACAATAGGCATCCGTTTTAGTAGCCACTTGACATCGCAGCCTATTGTCAAAATAAACAATTTATATTGGCATTCATTAGCTAACCTATATTTTATGTGGCTAACATTTACTTTTTAATATTTTTTCCAATACATGTAATCTTTTAAACACTACACTCAAAAAAATGGTTTTGCAGCACTGTTGGTTTTACCCCAATATGTTTTGTTAAAATAACACATATACATTTCTTTTCTCACCAAAACACTATTGTATTGCGTTTCATTAACTGAAACTGTGCCAATTTCCACTATACTAAATTATCGGTCGTTAAACTAATGTAAAGTGTTTAAGTTCGCGATTCAAAAAACCGGATGTGATGATTTCCAACGTATTGGAAGAAGACGGCGCGAAGGAGCTGGCAAGGTTAATGGCGTCAGACCTACTACAAGTGAGGTAAGAAAATATAAAGTTAATCTAAAGGTAAAGTCTTTAATTTCTATAAGTGTTTGGGCTCTGGGATGCTTTTAATATATTAACTATCGAATGTTGTGTGAAACTTTTTTTATTGCGCCATTAATGGATGATTCCATGCGATTGAAAGATGCGCGTTTATTTGTAATTAACAGTCATAGTTTGTGGAAAGTGCATGATTCTCTGTAGTGTATAACATTTAACGTGAAAAATGTTTTACGTGGCTTAATGCACTAAGACAGTGATATTAAAAGTCAAAACACAGTAACGTTACACACCTTTATTAATAAACTAAATGTGCAGATAAGCAAATGAACCCAGCATATGAATGCAACGCGTTTAGTTAACGTAACGTTACACGTTACACTGTGAGGATTTCCAGTCAGGATTTAGACCATACCATAGTACTGAGACTGCTCTCGTTAGAGTTACAAACGATCTACTCTTATCATCCGATCGTGGCTGTATTTCTCTATTAGTGTTATTAGATCTCAGTGCTGCTTTTGACACTATCGATCACAACATTCTTTTAAAAAGACTTGAAAACTATATTGGCATTAGTGGAACTGCTTTGGCATGGTTCAAATCGTACTTATCTGACCGTTATCAGTCTGTAGTAGTAAATGAAGAGATGTATCGATCACAGGTTCAATATGGAGTACCACAAGGCTCAGTACTAGGACCGTTGCTTTTCACTCTGTAATTAAGGATAATTAGGAAGCATGGTGTTAGTTTCACTGCTACGCTGACGATACTCAGCTATATTTCCTCGCGCCCTGACGAAACCTACAAATTCACAAAACTAACAGAATGCATAGCTGACATTAAAAACTGGATGACAAGAAATTTCTTATTATTAAATTCAGAAAAAACTGATATCCTAATCTTTGGACCAAAAACTTCCTCACGAAAAAACCTTGAATACTCTCTAACACTTGACGGGTGCTCCATTAAACCTTCGTCCTCAGTTAGGAACCTGGTGTGCTCTTTGATACCAATCTTTCATTTGAAAGTCATGTTTCTAGTATCTGTAAAACCGCATTCTTCCATCTAAAAAATATATCTAAATTACGACATATGCTCTCAATGACAAATGCGGAACAGTTGGTTCATGCATTCATGACCTCAAGACTAGATTATTGTAACGCTCTACTGGGTGGTTGTTCTGCTCGGCTTTTAAACAGACTACAGTTGGTCCAAAATGCGGCAGCTAGAGTTCTTACTAGAACCAGAAAGTATGACCATATTAGCCCAGTTCTGTCAACATTACATTGGCTCCCTATTAAACATCGTATAGATTTTAAAATCTTGCTACTTACTTATAAAGCTTTAAATGGTTTAGCCCCAGTACCTAAGCGAGCTCTTAATGCATTATAGTCCTTCACGTTTATTGCGATCTCAGAATTCAGGCCAGTTGATAATACCCAGAATATCAAAATCAACTGAAGGCGGCAGATCCTTTTCCTATTTAGCACCTAAACTCTGGAACAATCTTCCTAGCATTGTTCGGGAAGCAGACACACTCTGTCAGTTTAAATCTAGACTAAAAACACATCTCTTTGCTCTTGCATACACATAACACATTATCAATACACTAACATTTTTCAAATCCGTTAAAGGATTGTTACGCTGCAATACTTAGGTCGGCCGGAACCGAGAACATTTCCTATAACACTAGATATACCTGTACATCAGAATAAGAATGGCATCTACGCTAATATCTGTCTCTCTGCTTATCCTGATTTGCCGGGTGCTGGATCCAGGCCGTATCCAGATCTGATGGAGAACCTGTGTCTGGACCTGCCTACAATGTAGCCCAGGAGACAATGGGCCTACAGATCCAGTTCTGGCTGCATCTATAATTCTGATTTTTAATCCCCGTATCCGCTTACATATATTATATATAATCTATTTTTATCTCTATAATAAATGTATAATTCAGATTTTGATCTCCATATCCATTTACATATATTATATATATCTTCCAAGGGGTTTTTTCCCTCCTAGGACTTTTTTCCCAGTGTTAGCACGCTGGGTTTTTCTCCTAGGGGGTTTTTTCCACCCTGGGAGTCAGCCGACATTGGCTTAATGTACACCATCTTGTATATGTTACATATTACCACGCTTGTTTGTACAGCTTATTTTTAACCACTTCCCTTTTTTCTGTGCTTCTAATATGTAAAGCTGCTTTGAAACAATTACCAATTGTAAAAGCGCTATATAAATAAATTTGACTTGACTTGACTTGACGTTCATATACTGAGTTAATCTGTACGAATAGCATGTGGTTTAGGCTATCAATGAGGTGTGTACAGAATTTGATATTTTTATATTGCTGTCTCGGTATTAATAGCTATGTTAAGCATTTTAAAATATGGGAGGAAAACGCTTATCGTGTAACGTTAACTAAACGCATTGCGTTAATATTTTAGGCTCATCTGCTTTTATTGGAATGGTGTTTCAGAGTTTGGTCTTTGATTATCACAGTCTTAGTATATTAAGGCCTGGTTTCACAGACAGGGCTTAGGCTAAACCAGGAATAGGCATTATTTCAACTATTTAATTGTAGCTTTTATAAACGTAAACTAGAAAAAACATTACTGGTGTAAGGACTTAGCCTATTTATTAGCTCAATTTAATTGTTACAGGGAATAAGAATTGAATCAACTGTAAATGATTCACTGTAAATGATTCAGAATTAATATTTAACACTTCATCAATTATTCGTCCAGCGAAAATTGAGGTTAGGGTATTTTACCAATTCTGGATAAGATATTATTCTGCGGCCAACAGTAACAATATTTTATTATGATTATTGTTATTATTGTAATTATATATTATAGCAAGAGGTAACTTGATCTTTTACGTTTAAGGCAGTAATTTGACACACAGCACAAGAAACGTATATGTGAAAATCAAAACAAGATTTATTGACTACTTCTAATGATTACAGGAAACTAAGGCTAAACACACACACACACACACACACATACACATACATTCACGGAGTTGATATGAGTTATGGAGAAAGTCCCAAATACTAACTAAACATCGCAACCTGAGGAATATCACAAAAGCAGAGCTTTGGCTTGATTCTTTAGGTTTCAAGGAGTTTCACCAGTTTCCAGCAAGAGAGAGAGAAGTTTGCTTGTACCTGCGTTTGCTCTGACAGCTGAGGTAATCGGGTTGTTCCGTGACTCTTGTTGAGCGGGATCCCGGCTCGGATTGGCTGTCTTTGAGGTGACGTCTCTCGGGGAAGCCCTTCGTTGGGCTGCGCGGAAGCTTTGAAGAAGGTTATTGGCTGGTGAAACGCGCTGTTCTGAGAGTCTGGCTGGAGCGGCTCTCTTCTTTGGAGACTTTGGTCAAAAGGTTTAACGGAGTGTTTCAGGGTTCGGGATGTGACGGCTGTTGCGGCTCGTGGATGAAGATAGTCAGCGACTGTCAGATGGAAATCAGCCACGGCAGTTAGATGGGTTCTTCAACCCTTCTTCAGCATATCGATTCTTTGACGTATCTTTTACATATCTTTTGACAACTAGCTATTGGGAAAGCATAGTTTTAAAGGAGCAATTTGGGTCCATCCTTCAGATGCGATCCTCCAATGAGACGTTGCTACGGAGATTAGACACGCCTCGTCTATTGTCTATTGATCACATCGCGTGATATCTGCAGAACATTCTCCTGTTTATCAACAACAATATAAAGTTTCTTAATATTTTCCTGATACTGAATTTCAATGTTTCATTCACACAGAATTACAGAGAATTATAAACTCTGTATTTAGAGCTCAAACACGACACACTTCTTACACACATATTACTAGACTGACCTAATTAAAAACAATGATTATAAGAGAAAGAAGATGCATACAGGAATACAAACATATAATGCATTGAATCCAACATGTAGTAATCACATCATAGCAAATGTTATTTGGATATAGTTAATACTTTAAGTAATCGACAGTTGTCCCTTTTGAGATTCAAGATTGAGTCCTTAAGCATAGTTTAAACTTTGACCGGAGTCACGAGTGACCGGGTCAGGATGGATTGCTCACACAAGGGAGGTATTGATAGGACAGATTCGTCTTTAAATCCGTTGATGGGTGTTTCCTGTTCCGTCCGATAATACAAGAGGTTTTGTGAGAGAATCAATAGATTTAATGTGATCAGATCCACGTGATGGGTTCTGATTAGTTTATTGCTGATGAGCTAAGAAGTCCTTTAGACAGAGTCCTTGTTAAAAGAAGTCACGTCATCACTTCTGTTAAGGCTAGGTGTTTCCTGTCAGGAATGGATCTTTTGGACCAAATGAAGCTTTTTTCAATCATGTTGTTCATTGATAAAGTCATTGGTAAGTTCTGTCGAGCGATGCCCTACACTGGTGTGCTTCTTGAGACAAAACAATGGCATCCACATATTTTAAGATATATCAGTACAAGTTGCTTCAGTTAAAACGGCTAAATATGCATTTTAGTCTAGGACTAGCTTAAGCCTCGTCTGTGAAAATGGGGGTAAAGCGTTTTATAATCTCCTAAAACCTACCAGTGTAGTTTCTAAGCTACGCAAGTCCCAGTAAAATTGGCTGAAGCTCTGAAGCAAGTACAAATAATGCCACATTCACCTTGTAGATGCATATATTTTGAGTCTGACATTTTATCTGATATTCCTTTTTTTTATGACAGTTTTTCATCATGGTTTTTGGAGTTCGTCACTATCTTTGGTAAAATAAAGGAATGTCACAACTTTATTGAAGGAGAAAACAGTGTTTTGGCTAAGGTAAGTGAAGCACTGTATTGTCTTTTTAGGATTTAATAAAAGTAGTTAGTTAGAACCCATGGCTTGGCACAATAAAACTGCTAAACCTGCTCTTCATAACTTTTTTTGTTTTAAAGTTATCCCATTGGTGTCAACATTCTTTGCCAAGTTGGATGGATACTCTGGAATTCTGTTGATGTTTGCAAATTGAGGAGTCGTTATTAAACATCTCTTGGTAACTACTACACAGGTATGAAGATCCACACTTATTAAAACCTTGTATTAACCCTTGTGCGGCCTTCGTTTGGGAAGCACACTCAGGGTCTTCGGGGTCTCCACAGACCCCAGTCAACAAAATGCAATTTTGTAACAAAATACTTTTTTTTTTTTTTTTTTTTTTTTAAACAAATGTTATTTTACTCTGTTTTACTCCATGTTTGTACAGTTTTTGGAGGATTTATCATATTTTTTTTAATTTATATAAATAAATAAATAAAAAAATTTTTTATACAAACAGCTTTTTATGTAAAATTCACTTTATAAAAGACCAACATTTCTAAATGTCATTCATGACGATAACATGGATAATTTGATATGGTTTAGTGTAACATTTTTGCCCATCTTTTGGAGAAAGCAGTTTTAAAAGTAAAAAAAAATCATTTTTACCAGTAAATGGCTGCAGAGCTCCACTATTTGCTATTTGACTGAAATAATCTTTTCACAAGTTTTTTTTCAGTTGGATTCATATCTAAATATTATGAAATCACAATTATAACAATAAAGGCTAATTTTGTCTCAATTTAGTATTTTTTGTAATGAAAAAAATCAGTTTTTCAATATTGTTACAAAATTCATCCTCAAAATCAACATTACTGAAAAACTTTTCAGTGCAAAAAAATGCTAAACTTTGACAAAAAGTAAATTTTATTGTTATAATTGTGATTTCATAATATTTAGATATGAATCCAACAAAAAAAACTTTAGAAAAGATGTCTTTCAGTCAGTCAAATAGCACATAGTGGAGCTCTGCAGCATCTACTGGATAAAGTGATCATTTTTTATTTTTAAAACTGCATTTTCCAAAAAAATGGGCAAAAATCTCACACTAAACCATGTCAAATTATCCAAGTTATCCCCATGAATGAAAGTTAGAAATGTGGGTCTTTTTACAAAGTGAATTTTACATAAAAAGCTGTTTTTGTATATAAAAAATATTTATTTATTTATTTATATAAATTTAAAAGATATGACAAATTCTCCAAAAACTGCACAAATATGAAGTAAAAACATTAATGAACAGAGTAAAATTACATTTGTTTTTTAAAAAACAACAATTATTTTGTTGCCCCAAAGACCCTGAGTGTGACTTTTTTTTTACACTAACATAACAAGATATCACTCCAATTTTTTTCTTTGTAGATCTAGAAAATGTTAACAACTGAACAAAGTTTCGTGTCTTTTGGACAAAGAGAACTTTTTTTTTTTTTTTTTTTGTCGCCGCCGGTGTGCGTACACTCATAGAAAACAGTGCATTCAAATTTTGAAGACGTGTCGCAGCGCTGCACGGCACTGAGCTTCACGTACGGTGTGCGAGCCCCTTAAGGGTTAAAGAGTTAGTTCACCAAAAAAAATTTATATTCTGTCATTTATTATTCCCCCTCATGGCGTTCAACACCCGTAAGACCTTCACTCATCTTCAGAACACAAATGATGATATTTTTGATGAAATCCAAGGGTATCTGATCCACTCATAGGCAGCAACATCATTGCACCTTTTGACGTTCAGAAAGGTAGTTAAAAACATGGTTAACATAGCCCATGTGACTGCAGTGGTTCAAGCTTAATGTTATGAAGTAATGGGAATACTTTTTGCGCCAAAACAAAAATAATTACTTTATTCAATAATTTGAACTGTTGTCATACGTAGTGAGCTAAGTGCAGACTGACTTGTTTACATCCGAATAACAGCTCATTATTGGCCGACTCCTGTGTCAGCATCAAATGCACATGTTCAGCTTCGGCCGATACTGAGTTGGCATTTGGATGTAAACAAGGAAGCCTGCACTAAATTTACTACATATGATGACAGTTCCAATTGTTGAATAAAGTCATTATGTTTTTGTTTTTGACCACAAATAGTATTCTTATCGCTTCATAACATTAAGGTTGAACCACTGCAGTCACAGGGGCTATTTTAACCATGTTTTTAACTACCTTTTTGGATGTCAAAAGGTGCAATGACGTTTCTGCCTATGAGTGGATCAGATACCCTCGTATATCAGCAAAAAATCTTAATTTGTGTTCTGAAGATGAACGAATGTTTTACTGGTGTGGAACGTCATGAGTGTGAGTACTTAATGACAGAATTTTCCTTTTTGGGTGGGACTAACCCTTTAAAACATTCTCTCACTGGGGTTATGGCCATGAGCATGCATAAAAAAACAGATTGTTTATTACCATGATAAATGCAAAGTAACTGACAGATGTTACATGTATAACAATATTGTATATGGACAATGTTCTGCAGAGTTTAGCTCTAACTTACCCCAGCACAACAGCATAAAAGTTTAACACTTTGTTCTTATTTGAAAATTCCAAAAATCATTGGTTCAGGTGCATTTCATTTGGGTCTAAACTCCGCAGAACAGTCCCTCTAGGACCAGGCTTACACACCCCTGATGTAAAGCATGAGGAAGATGGATAACTGAAAGTGGTTGAGTATGATGGGAGCAATGGCAGGGTAATCTTATGGAAAGGTGAATTATTTTAATTTTAAAGGGTAAAGGCTATATTTGGTTAATGTTGTTATTTACATCTTTAGACTGGTGACATTGAAGTGAAGAGAGAGTGCATAATCAAATCTCTCTGTGTCTACATGAAAGAAGGCCCTAGCAGTGTGATTTGGGAGCATATGGTGAGTATATGTGCTTTTTAAAATGTTGTTTATTTTCAAGGATGCTAAATGCTTTGTTAAAGTTAATAAACAGTACTCTTACATTCCTGTGTTTTTTATATATATAAATATCCACTTTAGGATACAGATAGGAGGCAATTCAGAAGACTTTGATGGGAATTTATTTCGTAAGACTTGAATGTGCGGACATAGAAGAGAGCCTAGCAGATGTTGGAGTGGTGTTAGAGGGGCAAACGGTTCTTCAGGACCTTAGCAGTGTCCCATATGCAACAGCCATGTTGATGGGACTAATATATGGACTGAATTTGAGCTACCCTTCTGAATTCAGGTATACTTTCAAAGCACTGTTGATGGCAACAAGTTATCCAATAAAGTGCACTGAAGAGCACACTACCATCTGGACATTTTTTATTTTATTTTTTTTGTTAAAAAAAAAAAAAAAAAATCTTTATTTTATTATCTTTTACCAGGTAAATTTTACTTTTCTGAGCAGAAACCTTTTGACTCTAACATGATCTAAAATTACTTTTACATCAGAGTGTTAAAAGCATTTGCACAAGTTTAAAGACTCTTGAATGTAATGACTGAATAGGCTGTTTAAAACACTGTTTTATTGCAACTGACAAATGCAGTTTAATAACTTGTTACATATCTTGTCTTTTTTTTGTCTCTACAAGGCAATCACACACAAATAAATGCTGCTTTGAAGGGAGTTACTTTAAATAGAAATCACTGAGTTAAAGTAACAAAAAACTAATTGGATGGAACCACTGTCCATAATTTAATTGAGTTATTTGAAACAAATCTCCTTGTGTTGATTGAATGAAACATATTTGGCCAGTTTTAAATAAACTAAAGCATGTTCACTAAACTTAACCAATTTAAGTTACAGGGAAGCAATTACATTGATTTGGTTGGACATTATTATTTTAAATAGATTCGTCCTCATTCAGTTTTGTTGTAACAACACAGGACGTTTACATGGATTCAAAAAATTCCATTAATGTTAATCAAAAACAATTTACTTGTGTGGAACCACTGTCCATAATTAAATTAAGTAGGTTTAAAGAATCATTTTTTTTGAGTGTATTTTTTTAAACTCTGCATTTGTGCAGTAAAATTAACTTGAATTAATATGATAACAAAATTTAGCAATTTTAGGCTGTTGTTGTTTCGCTTAAAATATAGGTTAGTTCTCCTCGCGCTATAAATATTTTCAATTTAATGGTATTCAGAAAAACAGAACAAGAATGAAAAATATAATATATAAACGTCAAGTCAAAACGAATTCATTTAAAGCTAAACTTTAAATCCAATTGTGCACTAGCTATGTTTTTGGATGCTATATAGCCTATAGCCTATTTATTATTTAAATGCTCTGATTATACACAGACTATTTAAAATTAGCAGAGTAACTTTTTCTATATTTGGTTGACTGCATTTTATTTTGACAATATTCTGCGACGTCAAATAGCTACTAAAACTGATGCCTATATTGCCTATAAGCGGAAACCATAAAATACTCAGACATTTATGGTCATAAGAGTAACACCATTCGAATATCAGTGAAGGTATAACTATTATTTTTGTACACTCACAATAACATTGCTTGAAAAATAAACACAAGCAATTCCTTTCCGTGAACTTGCTTCTCAAAAATGAATCGAAACTCATCATATAGATCAGGGGTCTCAAACTCGCGGCCCGCGGGCCTCATTTTGTGGCCCCCCCACCTGACATCAAAGTTTAGTGTTAGTGCGGCCCGCGAGTTATTCTGAAGCTTTTGTTTTATTTTGTTATCACTTATGGTCTACTTGTCGCAGTTTTTTTCTTTCATTTTCATATGTTAATTATTTAGGTTTAATATATTTCGTGTGTGCCTACTATATAGGAATAGGCGATTTATTCCTTTTATAAGATTTCATCTTGTTTTTTCTCCAGAAGCGCTGCATGTGATGCAAAGAATCCTCATATTTTGTTGTTTCATCTATGTGCATAGGCCTATAGCCTAAAAATAAACCCATGGGATTTTTCTTCATTCTAATTTCGTTTAATTCTAATTTAACAGTCTTGTTGGTTAATGAAAGGATCGCATCGGTTGAAGGTCAGGGGAAAAAACAAAATTATATTAAAAAATATCATTTTCAACTAATATTTATATTTTCTCATATTTCAGGCTTATTTCGATTAGCATAAATATTTTAAATAGTTTATTTATTTTAGTTAACTAAAGGCTAATAACCTTGCCTAGGCAAAACATCCACAGAACTGCAGTACAGTAATTTTTCCAAATGTTATGCCACGAATATTTACAAATATTCACAAATTATTTAATGTCGTCTGAGACACAATCTCTGACCAGGAGTCTCAGACTCATTGAGGCCAATAAACCTATATTTTCCAGAAAATAAGGAATGCTAAATGATAAAATTGTGCTTTATTAGGCTATTGAAACTGCATATAGGCCAATAAAACAATAATATTGTGTTCATTACTCTGCACTGCCATCGATGCAGACATCGAAAGGTATATATTTGCTTCTGCTTTTCGAGTGCGGAAGTGTGATAAAGGCACTGATCTAGGCTATATAAATTCTCTATTATCCACAAGTTTCCTACGCCCCATGAGGCCTTGCGTCAAAAGTGGGAGTGTCTTCCGGTTCGAAGTAAACAAGCTGAATGTGACACTCATTCATTCAACAGTTGACAGTAATTTAAAATTTAACGATCCAAACTTGCAAACGTTTGTTTTTTACTTAAAGATTTAAGATTCCAGCATCAAATATTTGAACAATGTTTTACAATAAAAAATGTTACAGTAACAGTAATTTATTAATTTATGTCAGGAGTGCAGATCAATCATGCTAAATCTAACTGATATTTATATTGACATAAAAAGAAAACGCATACCTATTCAGCTGCACCTGCTTCATTTATTTACGATTACAAGAATGCACAAAACAACTCCACCAAGGCTTTTAAATTCAAAGGCTTAAACATTTAGAAATATATTTATAACATACCCTATGGTTACATCACTTTTCTGGGCATTTCTATTGATTTTCCTCTAAATTATGTGATGATTGCAATCCGAGGACGTTTGTGCAATCTCTCCGTCTATCTATCCTGATTTCAGCCAGAGCAACAGAGGGAGCTCATGAGAAGACAACAGGAGTTATGAGTTATACTAGTTAACCGGACTGTGTGAATCTGTATGCATTTGTCAGGAATCAACAGGCACAGGGAAGTGACGGATAAAACATTAACTAATAAATACACGATTATAAGAATTGTCTACGTTCCTCAAGCAGTCTCTAGTATTTTCCATAAACGAGTGTATTTATTATCGCAATGGTTAACATAACCATCGCATAGCCTATATGACAGTGGAAACGCGACTGGCTCTGGCACGCACGACAGGTTAGGAGTAAAATATAACATCATATGGCTTTGGTGCATCAGTGACAGGTGGTGCAACAGACAGCAGGTTGTTCGTGTATTGCAGGGTCAGGATGCTCTTGTAGTCATGCAGCAGCACTTATGTGGAAGGTCAGTAAAGTAAAGGGCAATTAAGGGCACGGAAACTGTTTATTGTATTGTGATATTATTAACTAATGTACTAAACTGAGATGTTGTCAGTGAGCGCCGTAACGACATCTCTCATAAAGATTTGCAACTTTACAAAGTAAACAATGATCCAAAAAACACTTAGCCTCTTCACTAATTAGAACACCAAAATACCATTAGTATGCTACTTCCGCCGCCTCACCGGAAGTTGTACCCACGTTCTTTTTTACAGTAGCGCCCCGCGGAAACAGGTGGATAGATCAGATAAAGGTATTTTTCGTACACGTCACGTACAAAATAGGCTATGTGGTTTTAACGACATGTCGTTTGAACGACATAGCATGTCGTTTGAACGAGAAAAGATGTCATTTGAACGACATATGCCGTTTGAACGAGAAAAGATGTCGTTTGAACGACATAATATGTCGAGTCGGGCGGTGGGGGTATGTGGCGAGGGGGGCGTGGTTCAGCGAGGTCTGCAACGGGAGAGAGCGTCGGGAGACGCATGGTGAGTGAGTGGGTTAAATGTAAATCACGAACACCTGTTTCTCATTCCAGTAACTGGCGCGGAGACAGGATAAAACGCCAGGAGAAGCAGGAGTGTGTGAGAGAGAGAGGGGACTGCTGACTGAGAACGCTGATCACGGCAACAACACTGGAGTGAAGCCCTATTGTGGATTGTGTATACCGACGTTGGAGTGAAGCCCTATTGTGGATTGTTTATTTTGTTGTTGTGCGTTGCACAGACTTTTGTTGGACATTTTTATACACTGAATAAAACTCAGTCAGCAGTCAAAAGCCGACCCTGGCCTCTTCCTTCCCTACGAACTCTGAAATATACTGTTATAGTGTTAGTTAATTAAAATAAGTTGTTTGTTACAATTATTTCATGTATTCACAATAAGTTCTGTATTAGCCAATCAGATGTGGCTACGTCATCACGGGGGGTCAAGTTCACTGTTTTGTTGTTATGTTTAGCGTCAGTATGCTCGCAGGCTTCGGTGCGGATGGTTGTGTATAAACCCATCAGCGCTGGGTAACAGCATAAACCCCCGCTATTGTAAAGTTGTGGTTTAATAAGCTAAGTAAAGTTCCTGAAACGGATTTGTTTTGTTGTGTGCTTCTCTTCACGCCTCCTCGGACGCTGTTAAGCGAAAGATTAAAGCACAACAAGTGGTGTCAGAAGTGGAGCGCGATTGACAGTCATCAGCGAATTGTGAGTGTGGTGAACCGCTGGGACATCCTTTGTGAGTCGATGGACATATTTAATCACTGCAAAACGCCACTGTGGAGAAGTATTAAAGACTGATTGACCACGTTAGTCGTTGCATTAACTGTAAATTCACGGAGATACGAGCAAACGGAGTTTCAGAGGCGTGGCGCTGGCAGTCTGCCAAATCCAGCGCTGTTGTTGGCTGCCTGCCAAGTTTCACGGACGCTGTATCAAACAGCCCTGCAAATCTACGTTGAAACTCACAAGTCACAGAATATATTCAGTATTAATAAATATTAAGAAAAAAAAAAAAGAGAAGAAAACAAGAAAAAAAATAAATTAAAAAAAAAGAGAAAAGAGAAAAGAGAAAACGAATTAAAAGAAAAATAGAAAGAAAACAAGAAAAAAGAAATTAAAAAAAAAAAGTGTAAGAAAAGTTTTCAAGTTAAATTGTAATACATATGGATCTGAGTGAGCTAGAAGTCCAACTTGGTGCATCAGCTGCTCCAGACCCCCCACAATGGCTACAGGCTGTGCTGTCACAACAAAATAAGAAACTCCAACATGCCATTTCACCTCTGCTCCAAAGACTGGAAGCGACAGAGGCCAGTTTGTTTGCTCTCATGCAGCAGCCTGATGCCAGCAAAGTAACCCATGGTCCATACCCACATGAAGACACTACCACACTTGCAGCTGCACCTGATAAAACCCTTGTGACGGACGGAGATGCCACAGGACCCTCAGATGCTGAACGGCTTTTTGCTGCTGAGCTCGCAGTCATTGATAGACATGCACGGAGCCCAACTAGTCCAACTTCCTCTACACCTGGCACTGATGTGAGACCCAGAAGCCGTGCACAGGGACCCAGCCATTATAGTAGCTCTTTCAACTTGGGCCCAAACATGTACACACCTTTAACCTCTTCAGTGCCCACCCATCACCTCACAACCCCTCGTGGTAGAGCTCCAGATGGACCTAAAGCTAAACTTGACACATATGATGGTAGAGATGACTGGGACTCTTTCATCATTCCTTTTGAGCACAGAGCTGTCATTTACAGATGGAGTACAGCAGAAAGAGTGGATAAACTCCATGAATGTCTACGGGGAGCTGCTATCAGATATCTGTGCTCATTACCCGAACACATATGTGAAGATTACTTTCTGCTGAAAGAACAGCTGGCTTTCCGATTTGGCCACAAAGAGCCTCCCACCACAGCATGGAGGAGACTTGAAGAACTGCGCCAGTCTAAAGAAACTGTTTCAGAGTTTGCTGAGGAGGTTCACAGGCTGGTCATTTTGGCTTATCCTGGGGTTGACACTGAGCTCAGGGAGCAAATCGCTGCTGATGCTTTTCTCAAAGGGCTGCGCAACCAAAAAGTGGCACATGAGGTTATGAACCGTGACCCTGTATCACTGGATGAAGCACAACGGCTAGTATCATCTTATGAACACAACTTTAAAGCCACACTTGGACGAGACTTCGATCAGAGGGGGAGAACACGTCGAATATCCTGGGCTGATCAAAACATGGACTCTGATGAAGAGCCACAAGCGTTGCAATCACGCAGAGTGCAGTCACAGGGCTATGTTACACAGCACCAGTTGCAAACACTCATTGATAAAGTCGATAAGCTCCAACTAGCCATAGACCGTCTGCCTCCTTCCTCTTCTGTTGCTCATCTTTCTACTATAAGACCCACCCAACAAATAAATTCCAGTATGGCAATCCAGTCAGAAAGGGGATGTGCAGCTCAGACCTCTTTCAAGCCAAACAGATACAGACAGCCAAATACCAGCCCTACCAGAGCTTCTAGCGGGCCATGTTTCCAGTGTGGGGAGGAGGGACATTACAAACGAAACTGCTCACGGTCCCCCAGTCCATCTAAAAGTCCCCCTGCAAATACTGTGACCAAAATGGAGCCCCCAAGTCAAAATAACTCTGAACATTCAGAGCAGAGTCCATCTATTGTACATGTGAGCAGAGCTGAGAGTCGAGGGCCCAGTTTAATGATCTTGCTGACTGTAGATGGCGTACCAGTTAATGCAGTTATTGACACGGGTGCTGAGGCTACAATCATGTCTGAAGAGACGTACAGCAAATTACCCACTAAATCACCTTCAGGACTGAAAAATGTGTGTCTTCGGAATGCAGAAACTGGAAGGGAGATGTCAGCAAAAGGCGGAGTGAAGGTGGAATTCAGAATCGGCACAAAAGTGTTGGAGTGGACAGTTTGCATTGCACCAATTCGGGATGCCCTGCTCCTGGGCTTAGATTTCCTAAAGGCTGCTGATTTCACCATACATGCTTCTGGTAAAGTTTTCATGGGCTCTGAACTCATCCCAGCCTATATATCTGAAGGCAAGGGGCCAGACTATGCAATTTCGAGAGTGATGCTAGAGAGTGATGTCACTGTGCCGCCAGAGTGTGAATGTCTAGTTTGGGGTGTGGTAGATGACCCAAAACCAGAACTCCCTGCTGTTCTAGAGCCTGTTAGCCTGGCCGATGGAGTGTCTTCTGGCAGTATAATGATTAACATGGAACAGAGGATCCCTGTTAGGCTATGCAATGTCACAGCTTCCAGTAGACCCTTATCATGGCGAGTCTGTTTGGGTGTGCTCATCGAAGCATATCCTGATGCTCAAGAGGAGGGAAAGAGAGCCTACTCGGTTTCAGTCAACACTTAGTTACATGAAAATGGTGGGGACTCAGTGCTACAAGACCCTGACAGTGAGTCTTCAGATGAGCACAACAATAGAAGGGTGTCATCACCAAATGCTCTTGACCTTCCAGAGCACCTCAGACAATTGTTCACTTCTGCGAGCGAAACACTCACTGAACAGCAACAAGAGATGTTAGTGGCTCTGCTGAGTGAACATCAAGCAGTTTTTGCAGCAACTGATGATGATCTTGGGAAGTTCTCTGCCCTGCAGCACAGCATAGACACTGGATTGTGTAAGCCTATTCGACAGCCAGTACGACGTACCCCTTTAGGATTCTGGAATGAGGAGGAAAACGCATCTCAAAAAAATGCTTGATTCAGGTATTGTTGTCCCTCCAAGCTCAGAATGGGCATCCCCTATTGTCCTTGTAAGGAAAAAAGACGGGGGGGTCCGCTGGTGCGTAGATTATCGCCAGCTTAATGATCTTACCATTAAAGACGCATATCCCCTACCAAAAATAGAGGAATGCCTGGATGTGCTGGGTGGTGCAAAGACATTCTCGACACTTGACCTTCAGTCAGGATATTGGCAGATTGAAATGAATAAAAAAGACCGATCCAAGACTGCTTTTGTGACGAGGTATGGACTATATGAGTACACCAGGATGCCTTTTGGTCTGTGTAACGCACCCAGCACATTCCAGAGGGCCATGGAGCTGGTTCTACGAGGGTTGCAGTGGGACACTTTGCTGATATACCTGGACGACATAATCATCTTTGGTGAAGATGTGGAACAGTGCATAGAGCGGCTTGCAGAGGTTTTTCAGAGGCTGCAGGAATATGGACTGAAGCTTAAGCCCTCGAAATGCCAGCTGTTAAGGGATGAAGTCCTGTTTCTGGGTCACGTTGTGAGCGGCGAAGGAATTAAGACCAATCCAGCCCTCATTAATGATGTCAGGTACTGGAAGACCCCAACCAGTGTCCAGGAACTCCAGTCTTTCCTGGGTCTGTGCAATTATTATAGGAGGTTTGTTGCCAAGTTTTCTGAAATCACAACACCCTTGACAATGCTACTCAAGAAAGGGACTCCCTTCTCCTGGGAAGAGGAGCAGCAGAAGGCCTTCGAACATCTTAAAAGGAGCCTCACAACTGCACCCATCTTGGTGTTCCCAATTGCATCAGGACAGTTTGTCCTAGACACTGATGCGTCCAACCAGAGCATTGGAGCAGTACTCTCACAGTTACAGTGGGGGGAAGAGAAAGTTATCTCATTCGCCAGCTGTCTCCTCACACCAGCACACAGAGGTACTGTGTCACACGTAAAGAACTCCTAGCAGTTGTCAGATTCACAAGACAGTTCCGCCACTATTTGCTGGGGTTTAACTTCATTTTAAGGACAGATCACAGCAGTCTAACATGGCTATACAGGTTTAAGCGACCAGAAGGCCAACTTGCTAGGTGGCTTGAAGAACTCAGCCAGTACAACTTTGTCATCGAGCATAGGCCGGGTACACACCATGCCAACACTGACGCACTGTCCCGAAGGACTCTGGATGAGGAACCTTGTGACTGTTATCAAGCAGGAAGAGAGCTAGATAGCTTGCCATGCAAGGGCTGTCCCTTCTGTCGAAAGCTCCACCATCAATGGGCCAGATTCGAGGAAGATGTTGATGTTATCCCCTTAGCAGTAAGACGCACACACTCTCTTAACTGTCAGAATGAGGTTAGTTGTACTAACACTCCCAGTCTTGTTAATGAAGCAGGTGATAACAACTCAGGTCCTTCGTCAAACTGGCTGCAACCGCTGAGCCTCAAAAGTCTCAGGAAAGAACAATTAGCTGACCCAGACCTTTCTGTTCTCCATAAATGGATGTCTGATGGTTCCTTGCCTGCTAAGGAAGAGGTCATGATGCAGAGCCCAGCGGTTCGCAAGTACTGGCTCTGTTGGTCTCAAGTGGAGATGCAAGATGGGGTCCTCTATTACCGTTGGGATGATGTCACTGGAGGTATGTCATCTTTGCGCTTACTTGTTCCGGTTTCCCTAAAGAAAGAGGTTCTCCAAGCCTGTCACAATCCAGCTCAAGCAGGTCATGTAGGGGAGGAAAAGCCTCCGCAGGCGTTACCACTGGTACAGTATGGGGAGTGATGTACGCCTTTTTGTCAAGAAGTGCCCACAGTGTAGTTCCTGTAAAACAACCAGTCCAATAGGAAGGGCCAAGCTCCAGAACTACCAGGCTGGAGCGCCTATGGATCGACTCCACCTTGATGTCCTAGGACCATTCCCAGAATCCAAGTCAGGCAACAGGTACATCCTTGTTATAATCGACCAGTTTACACGCTGGGTAGAGGCGTTCCCTGTCCCTGAACAAGGAGCTGAGACAACAGCAAAGAGGTTGGTGTTTGACTTCATCTCATGCTTTGGTGCTCCCCTTGAGATTCACACTGACCAAGGACGGAACTTTGAGAGTTCGCTGTTCACAGAGGTTTGTCGCCTGTTACAAGTAACCAAGACCCGGACCACACCATATCATCCAGCTTCGAACGGGAAAGTGGAAAGATTCAATAGAACGCTCTTGCAGATGATACGGTGCTACGTGGACCAAAGTCAGCGTAATTGGGACGAACATCCTTACTCACTGCAGCATACAGGAGCACTGTGCATTCAGCAACAGGTTTCACACCAAATCAGCTGATGCTGGGGCGAGAAGTTTTCCAGCCACATGACATCTGGTTAAGGACGGCTGAGGTTACCAGAGGAGCTAAAGGTACATCTGAGTTTGTCCAGGAACTGCAAGCTAATCTGCAGCAGGCTCATCAAGTGGCGCGCCACAACTTACACTCTGCTCAGATACGCCAGAAGAAAGTCTATGACTTACGAGCCAGAGAGAAGTCCTATCAAGTAGGTGATCTTGTGTTAGTGAGAGTCAGTAGCAGGAAAAAGGGCTACAGTCCAAAACTCCAAGCCCCATGGCAAGGGCCATTCGTCATCACAGCATGCCTCGGACCAGTGCTCTACCGAGTCAGGGACAGACGAAGTGAGAAAGTACTGCATCATGATCGCTTGCAACCCTATCTAAGTGATCACATACCTGCCAGGATGCAGCGTCTGCGACGCAAATACACCTGCACAGAGGAAGACTCCCGGATTCCAATAACTGCTCAGGTACCTGTAGCCATAGAGGCAGAAGTGTCAAACCCTACATCCTCTGACAACACTGTGTCGGAAGAACCTCCGACCCTTCTTGTAATGGACTCTAACTCTGATCCTAGTCCCTGTGGAAATGAGGGGACGAAGACAAAAAGAGGGCGACTTGTTCGAGCCCCAAGTCGTTATATGGACTGAAAATAAAATACAAATAAAATAAGAGGAAAAGAAAAGTTAACTGTTCACCTTCAGTGGTGCAGAAGGGACTCTACAGAGCTAAAAAAAAGGGGGGGGGGTGTTATAGTGTTAGTTAATTAAAATAAGTTGTTTGTTACAATTATTTCATGTATTCACAATAAGTTCTGTATTAGCCAATCAGATGTGGCTACGTCATCACGGGGGGTCAAGTTCACTGTTTTGTTGTTATGTTTAGCGTCAGTATGCTCGCAGGCTTCGGTGCGGATGGTTGTGTATAAACCCATCAGCGCTGGGCAAGAGCATAAACCCCCGCTATTGTAAAGTTGTGGTTTAATAAGCTAAGTAAAGTTCCTGAAACGGATTTGTTTTGTTGTGTGCTTCTCTTCACGCCTCCTCGGACGCTGTTAAGCGAAAGATTAAAGCACAACAATACTACAGTCTTCTTCCCTGGCGGCTCTCTTATGCCTCCCATATACATTGTCCCCAATGAAATATTCAAATAATATAATTGTTAAGAACAGTCTTAAAATTTGGACCCAATTTTTGCGGCATTTTGGACTTCATAATACTCCCCTGTTATCCCCAATTCATTCTAACCTGTTGTTTCACCCCTCCATTTTGGACAGTGCTTACACCTCCTGGAGGGACCTTGGGTTGGTTTCTGTTGCTGACCTTTACATCGATGGTGTTTTTGCCTCTTTTGAACAGTTGACTTCTCAGTTTAATATTTCCAAAAAAACATTTTTTCAGATATTTACAAATTCGAGATTTTGTACGGACAAAAATGGTCAACTTTCCAAATGCACCTCTCCCTTCAGATTTGGACACCATTCTGGGTGTGGATCCTTGTACTAAAGGGTCAATTTGTAAATTAGTGAATATAATTTTTCATTTGCAATCTTCCTCTGATAATTTACGCTTTGTCTGGTCCCAGGACATCGGTACTGAGATTACCGAGGAGACATGGAGGGCAGTCCTAAACAGGGTTTACTCCTCATCTCTCTGTGCACGTCACAGGCTCATACAGTGCAAGGTGGTTCATAGAGCCAGAGCCGGCCCGTTATATAGGCAAATGCTAAGGGCGCAATCTCGCTAGGGGGCGCCAAAGAGGCCGGATGCGTGGACACGGGCGGATCTACCGGGGTGGCACGGGGTGGCATCTGCCACCCTAATAAAAAGCTTTGCCACCCCAAAATTATCACAGCATAAAATATGTGAGCAGTGTTTCAAGTACTGCTTTTCAGGAGCGGCGCTTCAATATGATGACTAAAAAAATTGCGCAACACAAAGTAATGGCAAGAAAACACGTCTTTCAATAAACTGTGCATGATGGTTGCACGCAGCGCGCCCAGTGTGCTTCATTAACAAATGACTCTTATGAACCGATTCTTTGAGAGTCAAAAACACAGCGCAGCCAAGTTCACTCAAGATTTTTTCCCATATTTGTACGTGAATCGGAAAATTGCTGCTTCCCGGCTAACTCAGAAGTCCTGTGAGAAATGTCCCATCCGAATATGTCTGAAATTTTAGTAATTTTTTGGCGAGCTGATTCAGCAACCCCCCGCTCCACTTTCATCATGGATAAAGGTATTTTTTGCCATCCGACGAACCAATGACATGAAATCAATACGGAGATCCCGATCACAGAAACTAATAGCAGAGTTGGGGTAAGAATCTAAACGTATTTTAGCTTTTCTCGATTGCTAACACATTATACATTTCTCAAAACGTTTAAAATGACAACATTAGGTAGCAAAACTGATGACACACCAGTCAAAATCTGAGAGAGCTGAATGAATAATTTACAGGGGTTTTAAACTTACACAGTACCAGTATGCTACTTTAGATGAGGGAAATTTCACGTTGTACACCCTCAATGTTGTGATTGTCAACTCTCTTTGTAGCCATTTGTTATACGTAGGCTGTACTGTATTTTTTGCAGCGCTGAGAAATGATTGCCTAGGGATATAGTCTGTGTCAAGACCAATACACTGCTATACTGTAGTATACTGTAATGAAATTTAGCCAAATGTGCAGAGGATGCTGAATTTACTTTTACTGCAATTGATAGTATACTGTATTGTGGTGCATACCAAGTTCATACTTATTTTTCTCATGCTTTTCATCTACTGCAAGATCAATTTATAATAGTAAAATGAAATAGAGGTATTTTTGTTACCGTGTTATATGAATTGATCTCACTAGTGTTCACTGGGCAGTGCAGTAGTGTGTATTTGTTATGTTTTGTGTGTCATCTGATGCCAAAGTTTGATTTTGTCAGACAAGAATAAGTTTTTGACTAGAGCATTTTATTTTGACCTGGACATTTGAGGTTTGTGCAAGTTGGTGTATAGTTTTGATATTGTGTTTAGTTGTGAGAAAATGTTGAATTGTTTCATGAATTGTGCATTAGCAATCAAGAAAAACAATAGAGACTGAAAAGTTTGAAGGACAAATTTATGTTGGCTTGTCATAAACCCAACTTCAAGTCTTGTTTAAAAAATGTAAAAACTTTGGTCAGTTAGTCCAGAAAATAGATGTTCTGGGTGATTGCTAAAGTGTTGCTAGGTGGTTGCTAGGAGATTCTGGGTGGTTGCTAGGCTCTTGCTATGCAGTTGCTGATGTGTTGCTAGAGTATGTGGTTGATAGGGTGTTCTGGGTGAACACACACATTCCCACCTCTGTTAATAACAGAAACTCAAAAATTGTTTTGTTGCTCTTTAACTTGCACTAAAATGTAATTTATACCATTGAAGTAGCCTGTGTAATATTGATAAAACTGCTCATCTCCTTTAGTGATACAAGCTCAGACTCATTTAGAGGTTTTTCATATAGTGTATTTACTTGGTGCCATGATGGATATTGAAATTTTTTAATTTATTAATTTTAAACAGTATATAGATAATTTCTGGTAATGCAATGTTTGTGAACACAATTGTGTATGTCAGGCTATAAATCTCCAAAAACTATGCATGAGCGCTTGCTTTGGTGTTGCCACCCCTCATAGACCTCATGCCACCCCTTTGCCACCCTAGAAATAATTTTCTAGATTCGCCCCTTTAGATAAATCGCAATATAAGGGGGCGCCAAAAAAAAATCTTGCCTAGGGCGCCAAAGAGGCTAGGGCCGGCACTGCATAGAGCCCACTGGTCTAAGACCAGGTTAGCATGCATTAACCCATGTATTGATTCGGAATGTGACAGGTGTCATTTTGGTTCAGCCACTTTAATTCACATGTTCTGGTCCTGCCCTGCCCTGTCTTCCTTTTGGAGGCAAATTTTTGTCTCATTGTCAGCCATTACCTCTGCGGATATTCCACTCTGTCCAGTCACAGCTTTATTTGTGGTTCTCCTGCCATCTGGCCATCCATGAGACGCTGAAAGGTGGCCGGTGCCCCGAACAGCCCGAATGGAAGTGTAACTAATTGGTGTAATCCGAACGGCGTCGTGAAAGCTGTCTTTTCTTTGGACAATGGTGACAAAGGGATCTGCCAATATCCCTTTGTTAAGTCCAGTGTCGAATAAAATCGAGCCGTACCGAGCCGGTCAAGCAATTCATCCACCCGTGGCATTGGATACGCGTCAAATTTCGACACAGCATTCACCTTGCGGCAATCCACACAGAACCACACTGAGCCGTCTGTTTTGGGAACCAAAACTATCGGGCTCGCCCAGTTAATGCTGGATTCTTCTATTACCCCCGTTTCAAACATTGCTCCTAATTCTGCCTGAACTACCTTTTTCTTGTGTTCAGGCAATTTATATGGCCGGCTGCGAATCACCATGCACGGCTCTGTCTCGATATGGTGCTGAATGAGGTCCGTACGGCCCGGTAGGGGAGAAAACACGTCAGCAAACTCTGCTTGTAATCTAGTCAAATCAGTGAGCTGGGAGGGTGAGAGGTGATCTCCCCTTGGGGCCAGAGCGAGGGATTGTTTTTTTACATTCACCTCCAGCCCGAGATCATCCTCTCCACCAATCACCGTCGCCAACATCACTGATTCTGCCTCAATCCAATTTTTTAAGGAGATTGAGGTGGTAAATTTGACGTGCTCCTCTCCTATCGGAACATATCACCTCATAATCGAGCTCGCCAATTTGCCGTGTAACCTCAAACGGTCCTTGCCACTTTGCAAGTAATTTTGAACTTGAAGTGGGGAGCAATACAAGCACTTTATCTCCCGGTGAAAATTTGCGCAAATTAGTCCCCCTGTCATACAGCTGACTCTGTCTGTGCTGGGCTTGTAACAAATTCTCCATGATTAGCCGCCCCAAAGTGTGGAGTTTTGTTCTCAAGTCCATCACATACTGAATTTCGTTTTTGGCCTGAGATGGTCCGTCCTCCCAAGTCTCTCTCAGGACATCCAACACCCCGCGGGGGTGGCGTCCGAAGAGAAGCTCGAAGGGGGAAAACCCCGTGGAGGCTTGCGGGACCTCTCGCACCGCAAATAACAGGGGTTCTAACCACTTATCCCAATTTTTGGCGTCTTCTTGAACGAACTTACGAATCATGGATTTAAGCGTGTGGTTAAAACATTCGACCAGCCCGTCCGTTTGTGGGTGAAAAACGCTGGTACGAATCGATTTAACGCCCCAACAACTCGTAAAGTTTGCGTAACGTGCGTGACATAAACGCCGTGCCCTGATCAGTGAGGATTTCTTTCGGAATCCCCACTCGGGAGATTAGACTAAACAGTGCGTCCACAACACTCTTAGCGGAAATGTTGCGGAGAGCCACTGCTTCGGGGTATCGCGTTGCATAATCCACAATATCAATGCAAACTAATGCAAAGCGATGCCCTCTCACTGATCGCTCTAATGGCCCGATGAGGTCCATACCAATTCTTTCGAAGGGGGGACCTGCATTAATGGGAGGGGGCGCAAAGGCTCTTTTGGAGCGGCCGGTGGATTCGCCAACTGACATTCACGACAAGACGCGCACCACCTGCGCACGTTCTCGTGAATGCCCGGCCAAAAGAATAGGGTCATGAGGCGATTTAGTGTTGCCATTTATCCTAAGTGTCCAGCCATTGGATTAGAATGAGCCGCTTGGAAAAGCATTTCCCTGCGGCTCTTTGGAACTAATAACTGGGTTGTATCCTCCTTTGTCTGAGTGTCTTGGGTCACTCGATACAACCTATCATTTATGATCGCAAAATATGGATAAGTCAGTGGACGTCCAGGCTGGAGAGGCTGACCGTCGATAGTGCTGACCTTTTTTTTCAAAAGCGTGTTTTAGGGTCTCGTCCTGAGACTGCTCCAGGGTAAAGTCATCGTGTTCCGAAAGAATCAGTCTCCCAATTCCGCTCTGTTCCCCTGAGGCAGTACTCATTGGTCCCTGGTCAGTCTCTCCCACCTGCACTCGCACATCCTTACCCAGCGAATTTTTATTCCAAGAGGCATCCGAGCACAAACAACCCAATAATTTATTAAACGCTGGCCAATTCGTCCCCAAGAATTATCGGATGCCGGAGGTGCGGGTTAACTGCCACCTCAACATTAGATTTTGACCCCTGAATTGGATAACGACTGGCACTATAGGATATTTCACCACATCCCCGTGCACACACCGTACCCTAACCATGCGGCTTGTATCCAATGCCCCGGATGAAATCAGGCTTTGATGAACCGAGGTTTGGTTACATCCTGAGTCCACCAAAGCCTGATAGGTACCCCCCTTGATACTCACAGGTATTTGGTACCCGCCAGCTTGACCAGGGGCGGCCTGCGGTTCGTCCGGGACCCGGATCAACGTCCCCGACCTCCATAATCGGACACCTGTCCACTAAATGCTCCGGGTCCCCGCAACGCCAACAGGCCGGCCCAGACCTGCCTGCCGCTCTCGTGGCAGAGAGGGGGTTAAATGGTTGGGACCCGAGGTCCAGAAAAGTGTCCCTGTTCATTCCCGCCCCGCTCCCGTGGCGGGACACGAGGACGGCCGGGTGGACGAGACCTTGGGAGAGGGACAGGCTTAGAGAGAGAGGAGGACAGGGAAAAAGAAGGAGAGAGAGAGATAGATGGAATGTGGTCCTCCGCGAGATGGATGGCTGAGTCCAGCGACGTGGGACGGTGGCACTGGACCCACTCGGCTGTTCTTCTGGGCAGCCGAGTTATGAACTGCTCCAGCACCACCTGATCGATGACTTGCTCCACGTCGCCTCCCTCGGCCAGGAGCCATTTGCGGCAAGAGTCCCGGAGCTGTTGGGCCATCACGAAGGGCCGACCGGACTCGCCCAACTCCAGTGACCGGAACCGTTGGCGATGTTGTTCTGGGGTCCGGCCGACCCGCTGAAGGATGGCCCTCTTCAGGTCGTCGAAGACCAGGAGGTTCTGTACAGGAAGCTGCTGCACTGCCACCTGCGACCCACCCGAGAGCAGTGGGATGAGTCGCATGGGCCACTGAAACCTCCGCGGACTTCTCGAAGAGGTCCAGGGAGGCCTCCGGGTCATCCTGCGGGCCCATTTTTGTTGAGGGGAAGATGGGTGGGCGCGAGACTTCTGCGCGCCTAGACCAGTTTTGATTTGCGTCAAATCTGGGTAGCTACTCTTTAAATTAGTCAAAAGATGTTTCAAGTAGAGAGAAGAATTTTACATGAGTAAAATTTACAAATGCCAAACCAATGTCAGTCATCTGACTGAATTTAAGTTTGAATTAGTATAAGCGCTCTGTTTTAACTCGATGCATAACTCGTTTCAAATGTGCAGACATTCTTCAGGAACTGTAGAATGGCTCGGACATGCACTGCTTCTCAGGACAACAACTTGTCAAAGGAAGTACTAACTCGACACCTTGTGACATCATATTGTAAACAAACCAGGCTAGGGAGCTAAGCTAATGCAACCTAGCGGCCCTCCAGCTAAGGTGGCTAACTAAACTACTATAGTTAACGGTTAGCATTTTTTATTTGAAGCCTTTAACTACAGCTTGTATGTATGCAGTGTGAAGTGATCTAAACCAATTTCCTTTAACCACATTCCTGGTTTTCTGACCTTTCACTTCCCTTACCTTGAATTCTTCTCAGCTAATTTCATCTGCACTTAGGTGCATTTCTCCCTGAACACTGTTCAGCTAAATCTGCAGTTACTAGGGTAATTAAATCTAAATTTAATTACATGTAAACTGTTTAGTTAAAGAAGAATTCTAGGAGTTATTGAGACTTGTCAATAGCACGCTAAACTAAACAATGGTTTGGTTCTGAACATGTTGCGGCTGTTAATCACTAGTGCTATTGACTATTCCCAATACCAGTTCATTCTGCTGTTTTAATCACTTCTTTAAGTCTTTGTATTGTTTTTAATCACAATAGCAGTCGGCTATTTGTTTTTACTACTATTATTTCTTTCATCTATGTGATTTATTTACGTTTCCCTTTTTGGTCTTGTGTGGTTTAATTTCCCAATAGAACCACAAGCAACTAGACACATTTTCCTCCTTGATTTTATTTACAACAGTTGCTTCAATTTTATGAGCCAGCTACAAAAGTAATCTGAACGATTGCTATGGCGTAATTTTGAGCACACCACTAATAAACACAATCCAATAGGAAAGCTCTCCTCTTCCTCTCCCTTTATCTTTTCCATTTGTTCAGAGGTCAAGCCTGTTGTGAGCCATCAGCAAGTTCTGAGAAATAATTTGACCATAAGAACCATCTTAAGTCATTTATTAAACCTAGCTGTATTTTATACACCTAGCTGCCCCACTGTGCCTTCAGCTCCAAATTCTGTTTGATCTGACACGGACACGATTTGACACGGACTTCGGACATGTGTCTCTTTTCATACAGATTACATAAACACAGAATTTTTGTTTTCGATTTGACTTGCACGATTTAAAACCTGACATTTTAACGTTTCTTTTGACATAAGTCTAATTTTTTTGTCATTAGTATTCACTAAGTTACAGTTCATTTTCTGAGAACTATCAGATTGGGCTTTGTTCAGAGGGAGACGAGAGATCATGCATCATTTTAGTTTTCTTTATTTTGCAAAAAGCACAACATTTTGTTTTTACTCTGAGTGTATACAAATAAAAGAAGATATTCTATAGTTTCAATTGATATATTACTTATGTCTCTATGACAAAAAATGACGGAGTATTTTAAGTCTGTTTTGCTGCAATGTGAAAAAAAACCTGCAAAACGCGCTGGCGCGTTTTCAGACCTCAGGGAGTTAAGGTAACTTCAATCATGCCATGTTTAGTGTCTATGCATTCGTATCGGGAAGATTTAAATGCTTGTCTATGCGGTATGTCCATACCTGTGCAACACATAAGTATTACAAGAATCTTTAATAGTTCTTATTCAAAGACTCAGCTTGTTAATCTGCTTGGTCATAAAAGCCCGGACAAGGGGGTGTGTTGTCACCTGGAAATACAACACCTTCATTGGCTGCATCAACCTTAAGAGGTTGGACTTTGACCAGAGGTTAAAAGCTAGAGAACAATGCCACTCTTTCTCTTTTCCTTGCTTCTGGGCGACCGAACGGATCTCCTTGCGGCCGGCCTAGGCCAGGCCTGCAAGGCCTGTAGGCCTCGGCCTACAAACTAGCCATGTGCTCAACATCCAACATAGAAAAGACTGGTAACAACTTCAGATGAAATCCTCAAGATCTCTCCTCAACCTGGTGATCTGACGCTCCTCAGCCAAAAGGCATCTTGCAAGTATCGTACATTTTAACACTAAACAGCGATTTAGTATTAATTAGTAAGACTTACCTTTGCCATTGCTGAAGAAACTGATGATTCCTTTCCAGATTGTCTTTGACTTTTTCCTATAGCTCTAGTAACAGTACCTCTTCCGGTTCAACCCTATTGTTACGGATAAGGGTAACATCTGTTCCCGAAATGGAACCTGGTCGCCTTTAGGTGGCGTTCTAGATTTTGTTGTGTCTGTGTTTGTCTTTGTGTTTTGCAGGGTGGACAAGCGACAGGTGTACAAGCGACAGGTGTAACAGGTTGCCTATAATGAGTGGACTGATAAAAGGATCTGTCTTTCCAGAGAGCGTTGAATCTGCACTTGGGTTCCTGATTTCATTTGGGCTTGATCTCTCTCCAGCACCAGTTTTTTTTTGTGTTATTGTTATTTTTGTTTGTTAGTTTATTATGTTTTTCTTCTTTAAATAAATATATATTTTGAGTCCACTTGAGTTGAGCGTGGCCTCCCCGTTTTGTTACGCTGCCATGAGCCAGGTAGCATGTAACATATGGGGGCTCGTCTCGGAGTAACTGAAAGAAATAATCAGTATTTTTGATCGGTCTTAATTTTGAGCAGATTTAAAAGCCGTGGGGAAGGCCATGCTTTTTTCTTTTTCTTTTCTGGTGTTGGAGATAAGAGATCAAGTAAGTAAATTTATTATTGAATATTTGGTCTGGGGTAAGTTGGCATTGTGTTGCTTGTGCTTGATTAATTGAAATGTGAATAGTAGCTTCACTTTGTAAGAGCTAAGTTAGCCCTGTGTTAGTTAAAGAGCGATTAGCGCTGTTTTTTATTTTAATTTTTTATTTTAGTTTTTGTGTTGGATGTGTCGGGCGCGGGTAGACTGCTTGTGGTGGCAGTTGAGCTGCATGTGGGCACATTGAAGAGGTTAGGGTTTGAGTTTGTTTAGTTAATTTTACGGGGTAACTTTTGAAATTTATCTAAGCCTACTTTTTTTCTAATAATAAATAATAATAATAATAATAATAATAAAAAACACTTTATCTTGTACTTTGCAACCTCTGCCACTATCCCATGAACCAAAAAGAAAATGAAGAAAATAGGGTGATTCGATCGTTTTCATTAATTTCTAACTCCTTTTGTTGAAATCGAAAATATTTTATAATGGATAAGTTGGAGAGTTTTTTAGCGGCGCCTACGGAGGAAAAACTTGACGGTCTCACAAAAGATCAATTGCGTAAAGCTAGTGAGCATTTTAATATTGAATTGGCTTTACCTAAAACTGCTAACCTACAACAAATTAGCTGTTAAAGAAAAAATTGTGGAAAGGTTAGTTTTAACTTTAGATACGCAATCTGATGTGGAAAATTTATCCCCAAAGGGTGCTTCAACTCCGCATTTAGCTGAACTAAAGAGTGATGTGGAGAATTATGTCTTAACATTCGAGCAACAAAAAGAATTGTTAGAATTTAAAAGTAAGGAACGCGCATTAGATCGTCAACTGGAATGGGAAAGGGAAAAGAGTAGGGAGCAGGAGCGTGAACGAGAATTTGAAAAGTTTAAAGCTCGACATAGGTTGGAGGAGTTGAAATTGGAGTAAGAGAGGGAACGGCTTAGATTAATTTCTGAGGGTAGAATGCCTAACGTTGATTTGGAAAGGTTAACAAATGATCAACCGGATGTAAAAAATCAATTTTCCAATATCATAAACATGGTCAAAATTTTGCCCAAATTCAATGAGAAAGATCCAGATGTATTTTTCTCACTGTTTGAAAATGTCGCTGAAGATAGAGGGTGGGATGATATAGAGCGCACCTTTCTTCTACAGAGAGTTTTAGTGGGCAAGGCACAAGAGGCTTATATTGCCTTATCAAAATCTCAACGAAAAATATATGATGTTGTAAAAGAAGCTGTACTCAAAGCGTATGAACTTGTTCCAGAAGCGTATAGACGGCGTTTTTAGAGGTTGGAAGAAGGGAGACAGGCAAAACTCATGTAGAAGTTGCGAGGGAGTTAACGGGTCATTTCAGTCGCTGGTGTGTCTCTGCAGGAGTGGACACATCTTGGGTAACAATTTGGCTGGGGGACAGGTGTGGCATGGTGTCCCGCCACCTCCTGTTGTCAAGATGACCCCTTCTCTCCAAGTTAAGGACGATGAAAGTGCTCTAGATTTTCCTAGTGTGTTTCCAGCGTGTGCTGTGACAAGGGCAAAAGCTCTCACCCTGGAAAACTCTGTTGCGCACGAAAATTCTTCGTCTGTACAGGTGGATTTACCTGTTCTTCCTCCGTCTATTTCTGCTAATGATTTAATTTCGGCTCAGCAACACAATTCTACTTTAGTGCATTTATTTACTGATGTGAAGAGTGCTGAAGAAATGTCAAGTCAAGTCAAGTCAAATTTATTTATATAGCGCTTTTACAATTGGTAATTGTTTCAAAGCAGCTTTACATATTAGAAGCACAGAAAAAAGGGAAGTGGTTAAAAATAAGCTGTACAAACAAGCGTGGTAATAAGTAACATATACAAGATGGTGCTACATTAAGCCAATGTCGGCTGACTCCCAGGGGTGGAAAAAAACCCCTAGGAGAAAAACCCAGCGTGCTAACACTGGGAAAAAAGTCCTAGGAGGGAAAAAACCCCTTGGAAGGTATATATTTATATGTAAATGGATATGGAGATCAAAATCCGAATTATACATTTTTATTATAGAGATTAAAATAGATTATATATAAATATATGTAAGCGGATACGGGGATTAAAAATCTGAATTATAGATGCAGCCAGAACTGGATCTGTAGGCCCATTGTCTCCTGGGCTACGTTGTAGTCAGGTCCAGACACAGGTTCCATCTGATCTGGATACGGCCTGGATCCAGCACCCGGCAAACCTCAGGATAAGCAGAGAGACAGATATTAGCGTAGATGCCATTCTTATTCTGATGTACAGGTATATCTAGTGTTATAGGAAATGTTTTCGTTCCGGCCGACCTAATTATTGCAGCGTAACAATCCTTTAACGGATTTGAAAAATGTTAATGTATTGATAATGTTATGTGTATGCAAGAGCAAAGAGATGTGTTTTAGTCTAGATTTAAACTGACAGAGTGTGTGCTTCCCGAACAATGCTAGGAAGATTGTTCCAGAGTTTAGGTGCTAAATAGGAAAAGGATCTGCCGCCTTCAGTTGATTTTGATATTCTGGGTATTATCAACTGGCCTGAATTCTGCGATCGCAATAAACGTGAAGGACTAATGCATTAAGAGCTCACTTAGGTACTGGGGAGCTAAACCATTTAGAGCTTTATAAGTAAGTAGCAAGATTTTAAAATCTATACGATGTTTAATAGGGAGCCAATGTAATGTTGACAGAACTGGGCTAATATGGTCATACTTTCTGGTTCTAGTAAGAACTCTAGCTGCCGCATTTTGGACCAATTGTAGTCTGTTTAAAAGCCGAGCAGATTACCTAATTATCTCTCCTAAGGGCAGCATGTACAGAGTGAAAAGCAACGGTCCTAGTACTGAGCCTTGTGGTACTCCATATTGAACCTGTGATCGATACGACATCTCTTCATTAACTACTACAGACTGATAACGGTCAGATAAGTACGATTTGAACCATGCCAAAGCAATTCCACTAATACCAATATAGTTTTCAAGTCTTTTTAAAAGAATGTTGTGATCGATAGTGTCAAAAGCAGCACTGAGATCTAATAACACTAATAGAGAAATACAGCCACGATCGGATGATAAGAGTAGATCGTTTGTAACTCTAACGAGTGCAGTCTCAGTACTATGGTATGGTCTAAATCCTGACTGGAAATCCTCACAGATTCCATTTCTTTCTAAAAAGGAGCACAGTTGTGTTGAAACTGCCTTTTCTAGTATCTTTGACAGAAAAGGTAGATTCGAGATTGGCCTGTAATTTACTAAATCTCTCGGATCTAGTTGAGGTTTTTTAATAAGAGGTTTAATAATAGCCTGCTTAAAGGGTTTTGGCACGTATCCTAGTGTTAAGGATGAATTAATTATATCAAGAAGTGGACCTACGACCTCTGGAAGCATTTCTTCAGTAGTTTAGTCGGCATTGGGTCTAACATACATGTCGTTGATTTTGATGATTTGATAAGTTTAGATAATTCTTCCTCTCCTATAGCGGCGAATGATTCTAGTTTTACCTCAGGGACACTACAGTGCACTGTCTGAAGCGAAACTGTAGACGGTTGCATGTTTATAATTTTCTCTCTAATATTATCAATCTTGCAAGTAAAGAAGTTCATAAAGTCATTACTGCTGTGCTCTATGGAAACGTCAGCAGTTGAATCTCTGTTTCTAGTTAATTTAGCCACTGTGTCAAATAAATACCTAGGATTATGTTTGTTTTCTATTAAGAGATTTGAAAAATAAGTAGATCTAGCATTTCTTATAGCCGTTCTGTACTCAATCATTTTTTCTTTCCACGAAAGGCGAAAAACTTCTAGTTTTGTTTTCTTCCAACTACGTTCAGCTTTTCTAACAGCTCGTTTTAGAGCCCGAGTGTGCTCATCATACCACGGCGTGGATTAGTTTCCTTAATCTTCTTTAAACGTAAAGGAGCGACTGCATCTAATGTGCTGGAAAGAGAGAGCCAATAGTTTCTGTTGCAGCATCGAGTTCTTCTAAGTTGTCAGGTATATTAAGGCGATGAAACTGCTCGGGGAGATATTTATAAAGCAATCTTTAGTGGTAGACGTGATGGTCTACAATATTTATGGCTGGGTGGTGGTTTTGTAGCCTTGGCTAATTGTATTATACACGAGACTAAATAATGATCTGATATATCATCGCTCTGCTGTAGAATTTCAACAGCATCAATATCAATTCCATGCGACAGTATTAGATCTAAGGTATGATTACGACAATGAGTAGGTCCTGACACGTGTTGTCTAACTCCAATAGAGTTTAAAATTTCTGCAAATGCCAATCCAAATGCGTCTTTATTATTATCTACATGGATATTAAAATCACCAACAACAAGGACTTTATCCGCAGCCAGTACTAACTCTGATAGAAAATCAGCAAATTCTTTGATAAAGTCAGTATGGTGCCCTGGTGGCCTGTATACAGTAGCCAGCACAAATGTCAACTTACATAATGTTACATAAAGCACCATCACTTCAAAGGAATTATATTTGAAATTCTTTTGAATGATTCTGAATATATTACTATAAATTACAGCAACACCTCCCCTTTGCCTTTCTGTCGAGGATTGTGTCGATAATCATAACCTTGAGGACTAGATTCATTTAAAGTAATGTAATCGTCTGGTTTTAGCCAGGTTTCTGTCAAACACAGCAAGTCTAGTTTATTGTCTGTGATAATTTCATTTACAATAAGTGCTTTTGAAGAAATAGATCTAATATTCAGTAACCCAAGCTTTATCATTTGTTTATCTGATTTATCTGTGATTTTAATTTTTTGAACATCAATTAAATTTTTACCCTTAAAAGGTTTCGGAAGTTTTTGTTTACTAGTTCGAGGTACAGACACAGTCTCTATGTGATAATATCTAGGGTGAAAGTGTTTCTATGTGTTGGGAATTATTTGAGTTCTGTGACGTGAGGCGGCTAGCAGATGGTCGGTTTAGCCAGTTTGTCTGCGTCCTGATCTGGGCCCTGGTTTGTCATGTTTCAGCTCTAAGACTATTTGCCAAATTTCTAGATAGAAGAGCAGCACCATCCCGGGACGGATGAATACCATCTCTTTTCAACAGATCAGGTCTGCCCCAAAAGCTTTTCCAATTGTCTATGAAACCTATATTATTCTGCGGACACCACTTAGACAGCCAGCCATTGAGTGATGATAACCTGCTAACTATCTCATCACTCCGACGAACAGGAAGAGGGCCAGAACAAATTACTTCTGCTGACATTGAATTTGCGAGTTCACACACCTCTTTAATGTTAATTTTAGTGATCTCCGACTGGCGAAGTCGAACATCATTTGTGCCGACGTGGATAATGATTTTAGAATATTTACGTTTAGCATTAGCCAGCACTTTAAATTTGCTTTGATGTCAGGTGCTGGCCCCCGGCAAACATGTGACTATGGTGGCTGGTGTCTCTATTTTCACGTTCCGTGTAATAGAATCGCCAATAACTAGGGCACTTTCAACAGGATTCTCAGTGGGTGCGTCACTGAGTGGGGAGAACCTGTTTGATGTTCTAATCGGAACGGAAGAGTGGTGTTTGTTCTTGCCATTATGCCGCCTCACAGTCACCCAGTTAGCCTGCTGCGTGGCTTCTACAACCGGAACCGAATGTGCAGTGTTTACTAGGCTAGTCGCATCCAAAGCAGTATCTAAGGCCCTTTCATTCTCACTATCCTCAATTAAAGTTTGGATGCGTGTCTCTAATTCTGAGATTCTCTCTGTCAGCCTGACAATATCCCTGCATTTATCACATGTGTAAGTCTCACTGCTGACAGAAAGAGCTAAGCTGTACATGTTGCATTTAATACACATGATAATCGTCGGACATGACTGACCGTGTGTTTGATGAACGCCGTCCGAAAAACTGCAACGCACACGGGAGTCAGGTGGGGCAAGGGTGATGTGCGGGACGCTGTACCTCGCGGTGGATCGATGAATGCCGGGCAGCAACGTCTCCACAGCTTCCCGATCTGGTGAGGACAGATCAGAATAACATACATCGGATAAATCCGCCATTAAATCGACAAGGAAGGTTGGTTTAGAGGAAAAAAGAAAGTAGACGGTAGCTAGCAGGCTAGCGGGCTATGGCTAACACTAGGTGATTACGCTGGTGGATTGCTAGTAATAAATCGTTCCGTTTAGTAATACTATGCAATAGGTTAAGTAATCTAGTGAAAAATAAGAAAGTTATATTATGTGAATAGGAATAAAGAGAAGGATTCAGGATAAACTCCACGAAGCTCCGAGCGTAGGTCAGACAGCAGGCAGCAGCGTTGAACCCAATGCAAAGTATTGCTAATGGTTACTTTAAAGGTGCCCTAGATTGTTTTTTTACAAGATGTAATATAAGTCCTAGGTGTCCCCTGAATGTGTCTGTGAAGTTTCAGCTCAAAATACCCATAGATTTTTTTAATTAATTTTTTTAGCTGCCTATTTTGGGGCATCATTAACTATGCACTGATTTTTTCAGCACGGCCCCTTTAAGAGATGCGTTCCCTCTGCCCCACAAGCTCTCGACTATATATACATCGCATAAACAAAGTTTACACAGCTAATATAACCCTCAAATGGATCTTTACAAGATGTTCGTCATGCATGCTGTATGCATGCTTCGAATTATGTGAGTAAAGTATTTATTTAGATGGTTACGTTTGATTTTGTGTGAGTTTGAGGCTATGCTCTGTGGCTAAAGCTAACATTACACACTGTTGGAGAGATTTATAAAGAATGAAGTTGTGTTTATGCATTATACAGACTGCACGTTTTAAAAATGAAAATAGCAACGACTCTCGTCTCCGTGAATACAGTAAGAAACAATGGTAACTTTAACCACATTTAACAGTATATTAGCAACATGCTAATGAAACATTTAGAAAGACAATTTACAAATATCACTAAAAATATCATGATATCATGGATCATGTCAATTATTATTGCTCCATCTGCCATTTTTCGCTGTTGTTCTTGCTTGCTTACCTTGTCTGTGCACAGATCCAGCCGTTAATACTGCCTTTCCTTGTCTAATGCGTCGAATGGCTGGCATTATGCAAATATTGGGGTCATACATATTAATGATCCCGACTGTTACGTAACAGTCGGGTTATGTTGAGATCGAGTGTTTTCCGGAAGTCTTTTAAACAAATGAGATTTACATAAGAGGAGGAAACAATGGAGTTTGAAACTCACTGTATGTCATTTCCATGTACTGAACTCTTGTTATTTAACAATGCCAAGATAAATTCAATTTTTCATTCGAGGGCACCTTTAAAAAGGATGGGATGTTGGTTCGTAAATGGACCTTGTGTAATGATAAAGGGGTGGGTGAATCGTTGTTTCAAATTGTAATACCCTCTAGTTTACGTGATGTGGTATTACAAATGGCTCATGGTGATATTACAGGACATTTTGGAGTAAGAAAGACGTATGATAGAGTGCTGTGTCACTTTTTCTGGCCGCGTCTCAAGAAAGATATTGTCAAGTTTATTAAGACCTGTCATGTTTGTCAAGTAACAGGTAAACCGAACCAGAGTATTCCACCTGCTCCTCTATGTCCCATTCCTGTGGTAAGTAACCCCTTTGAGCATATTATTATTGATTGTGTGGGGCCGTTGAATCCATCTAAATATGGCTCGAAATATTTGTTAACGGTGATGTGTCAAGCTACGCGTTACCCAGCTGTGTATCCGTTGAGATCTATTCATACAAAGTCTATTGTAAAAGCTTTGACACAGTTCATTTCGATCTTTGGCATCCCAAAGATACTTCAGACTGATAGAGGGACTAATTTTTCATCTCGCATGTTTGCAGAAGTGTTGCAACAGTTGCGCATTAAACCTCATAAAAGTACTGCACGACATCCACAGAGTCAAGGAGCCCTCGAACGTTTCCATCAGACCCTAAAACAGTTACTGCGTGCTTATTGTATTGAACTTAATAAGGATTGGGAGGAAGGTCTCCCTTGGCTGATGTTGGCAGCCAGGGAGGTAACGCAGGAAAGTTTGGGCTTTAGTCCTAATGAGTTGGTTTTCGGGCATTTGGTGAGGGAGCCTTTAGCGACACTGTTTGATGAACCAACAAAACCCGCATCACCTAGTAATTTGCTTGACTATGTTAATGGATTTCGTCGTCAACTTTTGCTGGCCTGTAAACTAGCCCGTGAAAATTTGACTAAAACTCAAACAATGAAGAACAAAATGAAAACCTGGTTTGATGGCAAGGCAGTAAGTAGAGAATTTAGTCCTGGTGATCAGGTGTGTTGGCTTTACTTTCTGTTCCGGCTTCTCCTTTTCTAGCCAAGTATAGTGGTCCTTATGTCGTTGTGCGGAAAGTATCTGATTTAAATTATGTCATCTCTACTCCTAATCGTAAGAAAGCAACCCAACTGTGTCACATAAATTTGCTTAAGCCTTATTACCATCGTACTTCGGTGCCAGAAATCGTTTCTGATACCAAAGTGAAAGCTGTAGCGTTGAGTGTAACTGACAATTCATTTTTGCTTTCGTCTATGGGAGCAGCCGCTGTTGATGAAGAGGTATCCGAGAGTCATGTAATTCAGCCAAGGCTATGTAATTCTGAGGCACTTGAGAATTTGGAGACCTTGTTTGGTTTGGTTATTTTGCGTGAATTTTTGTCACTTTTTTTCTGATGTTCCATCTCGTACTGACTTAATACAGCATGATATAGATGTGGGAGATCTAAAACAAGCCAATGAACATTGGCGTGCGATATTTGCATAATGCGCACCGCCCATATCCGGAGGATATAAATAGGAAGCAGATGCAATCGCACTCTGTTTTTCGCTGAGGAGACAACTGGTGTCCGCACTGAAGAGAGGGTACAGAAACTGTGGCAACAGGACGTACGTTCCCTCCTTCAGGGAACGAGGGTTACATACGTAACCGAGACGTTCCCTTTCAGTCGGTCACGTTCGATGTACGTCAGTAGTGACCGACGAATTGGGATCCCAACTAAAGTGCCACAGTTACGAAACCCCTTCCAGTGCCCAGCGCAAGCTCTAACCACCCGTCGCACCCATGGGACGGAGAAGGGGGCGAGCTTACGCCGAGAGAGTCTACTGCTGTTCCGACCTACCCACTAAGTAAACTAGACTACACTGGGAAAGTGAACCCGTAGGGGACGCTGCGAAGGCCACTACCTACTCAGTGGGGGAGGAATTTGCGTGGAGAATACATATGGACTGGCCATAGGGCAGTACGCATACGAAGTCCCTGGAATGGCTCTACCTAAGTAGGGGGAGACTCATCTGACAGGTGACAGCAGAGTTAACTCTGCTAAGGGAAAGACACAGGCTCACCGTAGGGAGTTTGACCGTGGACGATACACATATGGGACCACTCACGTAGAGGGATCACAACATATGGAACCCAGCCAACAGACAACGTCAGGGACGGATGTTGGCCTGGCATCAGACACCCGCAATGTCCGAGCCGAAGGGGGAGGCGGAGGAGCTCGACAGGGTTCGCCAAGCGGGGAACACGACTGGAGTAAGGATGCACGTATCCAGCCCAAAGGGCGGGAATGGCATTGCAAGCCGACACATAGAGCAGGTACAACACGTCTACCGGCTGGTTGAAGCGAGTACACGGGAAGATACCGGCTCTACACGTAAGCTATAAAATCTAGCAAACGTGGGGTGTCGCCCAGCCCGCAGCTCTACAGATATCTGTCAGCGAGGCGCCTTGAGCCAGCGCCCAGGAAGAAGCCACTCTCTAGTGGAGTGAGCTCTCAACCCGAACGGGCAAGGCACGCCCTGGGATTCGTATGCCAGGGCGATGGCATCCACTATCCAGTGGGCCATCCTCTGCTTGGAGACAGCCTTTCTCTTCTGCTGGCCTCCATAACAGACAAAGAGCTGATCTGAGGTCCTGAAGCTTTGAGTTCTATCCACGTAAACGCGCAGAGCGCGAACTGGACAGAGCAAAGCCAGGGCTGGGTCTGCCTCCTCCGAGGGCAGCGCTTGCAGGTTCACAACCTGATCTCTGAAAGGAGTGGTAGGAACCTTGGGCACATATCCGGGTCGGGGTCTCAGGATGACGTGAGAATCCCCAGGCCCGAATTCCAGGCACGATTCGTCGACCGAAAATGCGTGCAGGTCCCCTACCCTCCTGAGCGAGGCCAATGCAATCAGGAGGACGGTCTTGAGGGACAGTACTTTTAACTCAACTGACTGCAAAGGCTCGAAGGGATGACGCCGAAGAGATGTAAGAACTAAGGTGAGATCCCAAGAGGGTATGGAGGGAGGGCGAGGAGGATTCAATCTCCTTGCCCCCCTCAGGAACCTGACGATCAGATCATGCTTCCCTAGGGACTTTCCATCGACTGCATCGTGATGTGCGGCAATAGTGGCAACATACACCTTGAGGGTGGAGGGAGACAGCCTTCGCTCCAGGCCCTCTTGCAGGAAGGAAAGCACAGATCTAACCGAGCATGATCGGGGGTCCTCTCGGTGAGAGGAACACCATTCAATGAACAGGTTCCACTTCAACGCATAGAGGCTCCTAGTAGAAGGAGCCCTAGCGGAAGTGATAGTGTCTGCAACCGCTTGCGGGAGATCACTTAGAACCTCCGCATCCCGTCCAGGGACCAAACGTGGAGGTTCCACAGGTCGGGACGCGGGTGCCAAAGGGTGCCCCCTCTCTGAGTCAGAAGATCCTTCCTCAGAGGAATGGGCCAAGGAGGGACTGTCGCGAGGAGCATAAGGTCCAAAAACCAGGTCCGGGTGGGCCAATACAGGGCCACCAACAAGACCTGCTCCTCGTCCTCCCTGACTTTGCACAGTAGCTGTGCAAGAAGGCTCACTGGGGGAAACGCATATTTGCAAAGGCCCCGGGGCCAGCTGTGTGCCAGGGCATCCGTGCCGAGAGTGCCTACGGTCAGGGAATAGAACCACTGGCAATGGGCAGTGTCTTGGGAGGGCGAACAGATCTATCTGTGCCTCGCCCGCACGTGGAGGCTGCCGTGAAAGCTTGTCGGCTGCACGGTTGAGCACACCTGGGACATGAATGGCATGAAGCGACCTCAGATGCTTCTGACTCCATAGCAAGAGATGGCGGGCGAGTTGCGACATGCAACGGGAGCGCAGACCACCCTGATGGTTGATGTACGCCACGGTCGCAATGCTGTCTGAACGGACTAGAACGTGCTTGCCTGTCAGCAGCTTCTTGAAGCGGCCCAGCGCAAGACGAACTGCCAGCAACTCGAGGCAATTGACATGCCAATGCAGCTGCGGACCCGTCCACAGACCTGAAGCTGCATGCCCGTTGTACGTGGCACCCCACCCCATGGCGGAGGCATCTGTGTGAACCACAGCATGCCTGGACACCTGTTCGAGGGGAACACCAGCCCGCAGGAACGAGGGGTCTGACCATTGGGTGAGAGTGCGACGGCAGTCCGGTGTCACGGAGACACGGAACGTACCGCGCTGCCACGCCCATCTTGGGACCCGGCCGCGGAGCCAGTGTTGAAGCGGCCTCATATGAAGCAATCCGAGTGGCGTGACTGCGGCTGCGGATGCCATATGCCCCAGGAGCCTCTGAAAGAGTTTCAGTGGGGCCGCTGTCCTGCACTTGAGCGAACTCAGGCAGTTCAACACTGACTGGACGCGCTCCTCGGTGAGGCGCGCAGTCTGGGCGACCGAGTCCAGTTCCGTACCGAGATTAGAGATCCTCTGCCCGGGGGCGAGTTTGCTCAACACCAAATCCCTGTGTTCGCACAACTGCTCTCGCGAGCTGGCCAGAATGAGCCAGTCGTCGAGATAGTTGTGAATACGAACGCCCTGTTCCTTGAGAGGAACAATGGCCACCTCCACAACCTTCGTAAAGACATGGGGTGACAGGGCCAGCCCAAAGGGCAGGACTTTGTACTGGTATGCTCGACCCTCGAACGCAAACCGTAGAAAGGGTCTGTGGCGAGGCAAAATCGAGACATGAAAGTACGCGTCCTTCAGGTCTATCACTGCAAACCAATCCTGGGGACGGATGCATTCGAAAATGCGTTTCTGCGTGAGCATCTTGAACGGCAGCCTGTGCAGGGACCGATTCAGGACTCGCAGATCCAGGATTGGCCGTAACCCACCTCCTTTCTTCGGTACAATGAAGTAGGGACTGTAAAACCCTGACCTCATATCGGCTGGAGGGACCGGCTCGATTGCATCCTTCGCCAGGAGGACAGCAATCTCTGCTCGGAGAACAGGTGCACTGTCCAGAGTCACCTGAGTGAAATGGACACCTCTGAACACCGGGGGACGCCGGGCGAACTGAATCACATAGCCGAGTCTGATTGTGCGAATGAGCCAGCGGGACGGGCTGGGGAGCGCTAACCAGGCTTCCAGACACCGAGCCAGTGGGACCACAAGACGCACCGGGAGTGGGGCAGCGAGGCAGAGTGCTGAGACTCAACTCGGACAGCACAGCGGCCCAAACAGACAAAACAAATTTCTCCCGGCCCTCCTCCGGGAGTGGGCGAGATGGTGGAATCCTCTCCCTAAGAGCTGAAACTTCCTCCTCGAGGTTGCCCGTCTCAGGATCGCGACTTCCTCGATCTCTTGCCACCTGGCTTGGCCTGAGCGGGCTGGGCGCTCCGTCCGCTGCCGGCTCCCTGCTGTTTGGCTGGTGGAGGCTGCTGCTTTGCCAACTTAGCAGGGGCGGAGGACGACGCGGGCAGGCGCCCTCAGCGACAAGCAGGCTGAGGTTGCGCCGCCGGCGGGGCAAGACATGTTTTATGGCCTCAGCCTGCTTCTGGGCGAAGCTCTCCACCGCGTCGCCAAAAAGGCCGGTCTGGGACACGGGGGAGTCCAGGAACCGATATTTATCGGTCTCCCTCATGTCAGCCAGGTTCAGCCATAAATGGCGCTGCTGGACTACGAGCGTAGCCATCGCCTGACCAACAGAGCTCGCTGTCACCTTAGTCGCTCGGAGAGCGAGGTCGGTGGCAGCACGCAGCTCCCCCAGCAGCTGTTGGTCAAGGCCACCCTGGGGCATCTCCGATAGCGCTTTTGCCTGATAAACCTGCAAAAGGGCCATGGCATGCAGGGCAGAGGCGGCCTGCCCACAGGCTCTGTAAGCTTTCTCCGTCAGACTTGAGGAGAATTTACAGGCCCGGGACGGAAGGCGTGGTTCGCCGTGCCAGCCGGGGGCCGTAGGACACAACTGCATCGCTACAGACCGCTCGACTGGGGGGATCCCCGTATAGCCTTTAGCCTCTCCGCCGTCCAGGGTGGTGAAGGCAGATGAGGGACCGGGTCTAGAGCGAACACTATACGGCGTCCGCCAAGACTTAGTCACCTCGTCGTGCACTTCCGGAAAGAAAGGCATCGGGGTGGGATGCTGAGGACCAGCGCGACCCGCTCCGAGGTACCAATCATCGAGCCGAGAAGGACCGGGACACGGTGGAGGATTCCATACGAGCCCGACCTTCTCGGCCGCCCGGGAAAGCACAGCAGTCAACTCAGGATCCGACTCGACAAAGGCTGATGCCCCGTGGGGCGGCGAGTCTTCCTCTCCCGAGGACTCTTGCTCACCTTCCGATGCCGTGATCGACATCTGATCTTCTGCAGGTGCACCAAAGGACAGCACCGGACGCTCCGAAGAGGGCCCAGCACGGCACGGTGGTAACACCACGGGCTGCGGTGCTGAAGAGGCGGCCGGAGCCCGCAGAGCAGCGCTCGGCGGGGAAGCCCTCACCGTGATCCTCAAATCACCCTGCCTACACGCCGGCGAACCGTCATTCCGACCGGAGCCAGAAAAAACGGCCGCACGGGGCATAGGGGAGGGGACCCCCACTCCCTGAGAACCAAGGAACGAGAGTCTCAATCTCAGCACCGCGATAGTCATGTTCCCACAATGAACGCCCAAACACGTGATGCAGCGATTGTGCCCATCAGCAGGGACCAGGGTATGACCACACACCCAGTAGTGCACAGACGAAATGACATCTTTGTAAGATGCAGGGTTCGTCTGTGAAGTCTCTTTTTAGAAGGGGAAATTCAGCTCTTTTGTGTCGAGACACACAGGGAGTGTCACGAGCGTGTGAAACACACGGGAGAACCGGCCCAAATCGCACACTAACAATGGATTTATGGCGGAACACTGTAACAACAGCAGAAGTTTCTGCCCGGCTCCAGCTCGCGGACTCGCTGCAGTGTCGTCACTCCAACATGGTAAGCTGATCTTCTTTGAGGCTTGTAAAAGTTGTCAGCTGCAGGACACCAATAGTTTGGCTCCGAAGCGAAATACAGACTGCGATTGCATCTGCTTCCTATTTATATCCCCCGGATATGGGCGGTGCGCATTATGCAAATATCGCACACCAATGTTCATTGGCTTGTTTTAGTTCTCTCGAAGCTGATAGGGGCTCTCTAGCGATATCCCAATTCGTCGGTCACTACTGACGTACGTCGAACGTGACCGACTGAAAGGGAACTGAATAGTCTTACTAAACTGGTCTCTTTCCCTTTACCTCGTATAGAGGACTGCGTAGACTGTGTCGGTTCTGCTAAATTTGTTACAAAAATCTATCTTCTTAAGGGATACTATCAAGTTCCATTAACATCCTGAGACGTCCTAACGTCCTGTCGCACATGAGATGTCAGCATTCATTACTCCATCAGTATTATATTCTTATACAGTCATGAGTTTCGGATTACAAAATGCTCCGGCCACCTTCCAGCGCCTGATGAATCGGGTGGTAGCAGGACTGGAGGGATGCGCGGTCTATCTCGATGATGTAATTGTTTACAGCGACACTTGGAAGAAGCATTTATGCCGGTTACGTGCTCTGCTTTCACGGTTGGTGGATGCCAATCTTACAGCGAATCTGGCCAAGTGTGAATTTGCCAGAGGCACTGTAATTTACTTGGGGAAAGTGATTGGGCAGGGTCAAGTGCGCCCAGTGCATGCTAAGGTTGAAGCCATTGATAAATTCCCACCTCCCACCATGAAAAAAGAATTAATGCGGTTTTTGGGCATGGTGGGTTATTACCGCAACTTTTGCGTGGTGGCCCCGTTGACTAATCTTCTGAAGGCCAAAGTAAGGTTTGAATGGTCCTCTAATTGTGAAGATGCTTTTGAAAACGCCAAGTTACTGTTGAATACAGCACCTGTTTTGACTGCACCGCGGTGGGATCGGCCATTTTCAGTTGTATGTAGATGCCAGCCAGGTAGGTGCTGGAGCAGTGCTTTTGCAAAAAGATGATGCTGGAATTGACAGACCTGCAAGTTTCTTTTCGAAGAAGTTTAATTGCCATCAAGTAAATTATTCGATTATTGAAAAAGAAGCACTTTCGTTGATATGGGCTTTGCAGCATATGTGGGTGGGGGGACAGTGCCCACTGTGGTATTTTCGGATCATAATCCCCCTTACATTTTTGCGCTCCTTGCGTTCTCCGAATCAGCGCCTAATCCATTGGGCGTTGTTTCTGCAGCCTTATTGCCTGGATATCAGACATGTTCGCGGAGTTAATAACATTGTGGCGGATGCGTTGTCTCGTTCATTTAGAGAAAAGTTGTCTGTCTGCTGTTTCTCTTCTCTTTTCCAGATGTCCCGGTCTCGTTTGGTCAACGTGCTTTATGTTGAAGAGGGCCGTGTGGTTTGGGGAAATTGGGGGTAATATTTTAGCGAGTGGTAAAAAAATAAATAAATAAAAGTTGATCGTATGGTATTATCTTTTGGATTTATTGGTTATTTGGAGAATTAGTTTTGGTTATTGAATATTTTGGATTTGGTTAATTTAATTTATATTTGGATAATTTATATTTGGTTGTATTTGGAGAGAATAATTTTTGGGGTTTGGACCAGAGACTTTAAGTAGTCTCTGTCTTCAGGGGGGAGGTGTTACGGATAAGGGTAACATTTGTTCCCGAAACGGAACCTGGTCGCCTTTAGGTGGCGTTCTAGATTTTGTTGTGTCTGTGTTTGTCTTTGTGTTTTGCAGGGTGGAGTCAAGCGACAGGTGTAACAGGTTGCCTATAATGAGTGGACTGATAAAAGGATCTGTCTTTCCAGAGAGCGTTGAATCTGCGCTTGGGTTCCTGATTTCATTTGGGCTTGATCTCTCTCCAGCACCAGTTTTTTGTGTTATTGTTATTTTTGTTTGTTAGTTTATTATGTGTTTCTTCTTTAAATAAATATATATTTTGAGTCAACTTGAGTTGAACGTGGCCTCCCCGTTTTTGTTACGCTGCCATGAGCCAGGTAGCATGTAACACTGTCATTACTCATTCTTACCTACAGTACGTATGTGTGTGACCTTTGTTGTATGTTATGTGTTTGTTAGTTTAGTTATGTGTTTGTGAGTTAGTTAATAAAGATTGTGCACAATACATGTTTGGTTCTGACTCCGTCTGCTAATAAACTGCCTCTTAAGTGATTTAGATCCCGACTAGGTGCTCTGAGTAGTACGGTACAATAAGAATGTTATTTTTCCATAACTTGGAAATTAACATTTCTTAGAATTAATAAACAATCAAACACTGAGCATTCACTGGACGAGTAGGTTAATTGATTGTAATATTAATCTTAATGTAGCTACATCCAGTTAATCTGATTAACAGATTTACATATTCATAATTAATCATAATTAATAATCATAATGAGTTATGAATAATTATTAATATTTCCCCTTTGAGTTAATTCGCTACACAATGTTTTGTCTTCTGCAGAATGCCTTTCCGAATCTTTGGGGTTTTTTTATTCCAAAGAAAACTAGAAATAGAGCTATCAAGTGCAACAAAAAAAGACTTTGGAATAAAAATAGGAATACACTGAAATAAATATAAAAATTTAGGGAGTACGCTCATCTTAATACAATTAACCCTACCGATTAGGGATAGAGGAAGGAGAGACCAGCGATTAAAATCCTGTGATAGACAATTAAGCAGTGGGACAAAATTGTGGTCAAATAAGTCTGAACAGCTTTTTGTCACATTTATGCCCAAATATCTAAAACTTTGTAAAGAAGATTTAAAAGGCAGGGATGCTAGTGGATAATTCAAGGCAGCTGTTTTGTTGGGCATTAATTCACTTTTACTCAGATTTAACTTATATAACTTACTTTAAAAAAAAAAAAAAAAAAAAAAATTAACTTATAGCCTGAGATTAGGCCGAAATCCTTTAGGAAATCAAGCACCAAGGGAATGGAAGTCCCGGGCTCAGACACATATAAAAGAACATCATCTGCATACAAAGACAGCTTATGGTCCAACCCTCCCCTTTGAATGCCAGCCATCGTACTGGATCTTAGAGCAATTGCCAAAGGTTTGAAGGCTATTGCAAACAACAGGGGGGAAAGAGGGCAACCTTGTCTAGTCCCACGACCAAGGGAGAAATATTCAGAATAGTTATTATTAGTTCAAACACAGGCCATGGGAGATGTATATAAAAACCTAATCCAAGATATAAATTGATCAGGAAAGCCAAATTTCCTCAATGTGTATAAAACAAATAGCAACACTCGAATCTATCAAAAGCTTTCTCAGCATCCATGGAAATAACTAATTCTGGAGTTTCATTTAAAGAGGAAGAATAGAGAATATTCAAAAGGCATCTAATATCATGAAAAGAATGTCTATTTTTAATAAAGCCTGTTTGGTCTGTAGAAATTATAGTTGGAAGGACCACCTCCAGACGTCTTGCTAGGACTTTAGCTAATAATTTCACATCTGAGCAAAGTAAGGAGATGGGGCGATAGTTGCTGCACTGAGAAGGATCTTTATCTTTTTTGAGAATGTAGCATATGCACACGTATCAGGATAATCAATAAACTTTGGAATGTTCAGAACGCTTTTAGCATGCTGGACTGGGTTGTAAAATCTCATCTCGGCTCCGACCGGTCTGCAAAAGATGAGCCCACTTGACACCTTTGTTACCCTCCGAGGTAAAACAGGAGGCCCAATTTCCTTGCTCTTAGGACATCAAAGGGGCCCCTCATGTGGACTATGGGCCAGATCCACATTCCAACACCCACCACACACACACACAGGCACACACAAAAACACACAAACATACATTATTGACTGTATATGTAAAATATAACTATGCCAAGGCACATCCATGTATGTACCCATCATGTATCTCGAGTGTGTGCATGTTTCCTAATGTTTAGACTTAGTAAATAACTGTAGTTGAGTTAGTTTTAGTTTTAATGATGGAATTTTGTCTGTAAACCATAACTTCTTTTATATGCCTTTCTGATCTATTGAGTTTGATCTCTCCGTAAAGCTCCGGACTCGAGCTATTCACTGAGATATGTCACATAGCTGACAAATGCATTTTTCTATGTGTTTAATGATATTGTGAAGAAAGTACTCCATCTCGAAATCCGATCTGATAGTCATTAAGTATGCAAATTCAGCTAGGAGACCAAACAAAGGAACTTTGCCCGCCAAATAGTGCTGCGCATCTATTGGCCGCTACAATTCAGGAGGTGTGTTGGCTTGGGTTTCCATAAAAACAACGACACACACCTTCTCCTTTGTCTCCCGATTGTCTCACGAGCACCTCGTGCACGTCTCTCCCGGGCGTCCCCGGTGACCACGCGCCTCCATCGCGCTCCTCTTTTCGGGACCACCACTTCTTTGGACTCTCTCTCTCTCTCTCTTCGGTTAAGTTACTTAAGTTTAAACCTCGTTTGAAAACCCCGCCGGAGAAACCCTCTCGGAAAGGACCAACCAAGCCAGGCGCATTGAAACTGCTACACACGGACTTGAACCAATAAGCAAGTATTATAATTTATCTGAAATTTGTTTAAACTGATTTCTGTGCTGGCTCTCTCAAAAAGGTTTAACTGTGTAATTTGCCATTCTTTGATCATCTTTCTTTTCCTGTCTTTTCTTCATTTTCACTCTTGTATATATATATGTGTATACCCTCTGTATATATTTAGACGTATAACCTCTCTAGTCTTAGTTTGCATATATTAAACACATTATTCATGCTCGATTGTTCTTTTTGCTCATTTCAACAAAAGCCAGGTCACTTTAACGTTTCGATCCTATATCCTTGCTTTACATTTGGATGCTATCATAAGAATTTATCCTCGTGGCCAGAGGATAACATTTCTGTCGTAATAGTCTGTGGATAACTTACCGGTTGCTGGACGGACCGATAGTTTTCTACATAATTATTAAACCAGAACTAATCATATATGTGATTGATTATAATTCGTTGTAATTAATTCACCATATATGGTTAATTCCCCCTTGGGTCGGTGTGTGCATAATAATTATTCATAAAACTTTATGAATTATTATATTCATATCCCACCCGTAAATTGATTAATAACTGTACAATCGTTACAAGAATAAGAGAAATGATAGCCTGCCTTAAGGAATGAGGGAGAATACCTGAGCTGTAAGACTCATTGAACATGTTAAGCAAAAGAGGTGATAATTTGTCAGAAAATGTCTTGAAAAATTCAGCAGGAAAGCCATCCGGCCCTGGGCATTTGCCATTCTGCATTAGATTAAGGGCAGTCTTAATTTCATCCAATGTAAGAAGGCCTATCAAATTTGAGGAGATATCAGGATCAATGCAAGGAATATTGAAGGAATTTAAAAAAAAATATCAAATTGGGCCACTTCAGCTATGCTTTCCAAAGTATATAAGGAGGCATAAAAATTCCTGAACTCATCATTAATAGTTAGTGGATTAACTGAAGACCCAGCAGAGGTGGAAATTTGAGTAATGAGATGTGAGGCTGCAGAGTGACGCAACTGATGGGCAAGCACTTTACTTGATTTATCACCGAATTCATAATAATTGCAACGAGTCTTATGTAAAGCTTCAGTTGCCTCATTTGTAGTAAGTAAATCAAACTCTGTCTTTGTTGTGAGAAATTTAACAAATTCTACAAATTCATCTGAATTTGTAGAATTAACACAATTAGACTGGAGGACTGCCAAAGTATTCAAAAGATTAGATCTCCTTTCAGTCATCATTTTTCTCTTATATGCTGAATATGAAATGATTTCTCCCCGTAAAGACTCATAACTCCAAAACTCTAGCAAGGAGAGTCAAAAGGTAGGTATCATTTGATAGAAAACATTTTATATTTTAAGAAAATATAAATTACATTACATTTGGACATTTTCTTGCTGAGAAACAGCTGATAAAAGACAAAAAATATATATAATTTTTTTAAAATAATTTTTCTTTTTTTTAATTTGACATGGAATAACTCAGAAACACAATAAGATCGCTAAAAAATTCTTTTTTGGTGATGCTCTCCTATATGTGAGCTGCATCTGGTTCAAATTTCGTGGTGATATTATAAAGAATAGTTTGAAAAATTGTTGTTCATTTTTTCCGCAGCCAGGTGGCGCCAACGGGCGGTAAACTCCGGTTTAGTGGTGCTTCTCAGCAGTCGTTAGGAGTTTTTCAAAATGGTTAGATGCATTAAAAAGATGAGATACTAAGCTTTAAAATGATATCTATTTTGTGTTATTCCACGTTGGAAAACGAACATGGATGGGTCTGGAAACATTGGATACACACTGCATCCCGGAGAGATGAGAGACATTTTTTTAGCCAAGTATGTTAAATCATTTCGTGAGTAATATCTTGTGATCAACGCGATATATTATATTGATTTTGGATTCATTTTAATCTTGAGAATCTGCTTTAAATATTGATGTGCCATTTTTTATGATCTGCATTTTTCATGAAGTTATGAGCACGTGAAATATACATACTTATATTCAGTTAGCGGCTGTGCTATTTTTGTTGTAAACGCATATTACTCAGACTCATTAGAGGGTGAAAACAACGCAACAGAAGCATGTTGGAGGCTTGATATTAAAGTTTAAAGTCTCTGGTTTTGTATGCAAAAAGAATTTTTGTGCTACCTATATGGATTCAATTTTTATTTGCTTTTAAAGAGAGACACGCAAATGGGAGCGCCGACGCTCCATCCGGTCTTATAAGCCTTGCATTCCTCCCAAATTGTCTTAGCTGAAACATCAGGGGAAATATTTGTGGAGATAAAAAGATCAATACGATTGTTAATAACAGAAATAAAATTAGAATCATTGAGAAGCAGAGAGTTAAAACGCCAAGGGGACCGGGACATTGAAAGGCTTGGTAAAGCGAGGTCAAATGTAACAGCAGCATGGCCTGAAATAACAATAGTATTCTAGATACATGAGCTAACCATTGGAAGCAATTTGTTATCAACAAGAAAATAATCAATGCGGGAGAAAGTATGATGTACAGGGGAAAAGAAAGAAAACTGTTTTGTGCTAGAATTAAAGAAACGCCAAACATCAGAAATAGCATATTGCTCCATGAATAACTGAATCATCCTGCTGGACTTAGACTGTGCACAGGGCTTAGATGAGGAGCGGTCTAGAACAGGGTGTAAGCAGCAGTTAAAATGGCCTACCCAGCCCTTTCTAATACTTAGTTGGTCTGCAGGCCTGAGGTGTGTTTCCTGAATAAAAGCTATGCTAGTATTTAAATGTTTCATATAATTAAGAACTTTATTTCGTTTCACAGGAGAATTCAGTCCTTTGACGTTCCAGCTGGTGAATTTCAGTGCACCACAAGGTGCCATCTTGTTATTCAACATGGACATGGATAATTAGTTCCCTGAACATAAGATTTCTTAGACCCCCACACCCCCACATAAACATCCCAGCCAGTAGTAAATCTTGCTTGTAGCATAAGAATATATATGCCATAATGATTGCACACAGATTGACAAAAGGTAGAAGCAAGAAGGGAAAAAATAAAAAATAAAAAAACAAAGACAAAGAAACAAAAACAAACCCACCTTCCCACCACCCTCCCACCAGCTGACAGGAACAGCAACTGGAGCCACTTTACCATAGCAACAAGTTTCCTAACTCCTTGTCCTCCCATAAAAGGTACATAACCTCAGTAGTGATCGTCAGAGATTACTGACAGACAATCAAATGTAATGTAAAATCCAAGCACAAACTTTTAAAGAAAATAATAATAAAATTAAATAACTTGGGCAAAAGGACAGTAAAACTAGCTATACAAAATTAGTACACCATGTATGAATTAAGCTTGATAAATCAATTATAAGGGACTTTGTGGTGAACAAGTTCAATATAAAACAACTCAACTTTGTTTGAACAAAAAAAGTTTAAACTTTCAAATTTAACAAACAATCCAATGTAAAATTCACTAAACAGCCCACATTATCCTTAAAACAAGAAAATAAATGCTGAAAATAAAGTCCTTACTATGGAGATAGGATTGTAGCAAAATACCAAATAAATAGATTATGATCCACAAATAAATGTAAAGATATTCACAAAAAAATAATCATATACACAAATGAATAGAATGAGATCCACAAATATATGTTAGGAGTTTCACAGAAATTAATTAAATTCACAAATAAATAAAATGAGATTTGCTAATAAAAAACATATTCACAAATATTTTTTATGTCACAAGCACAACTCTGCCTGCATTTATTTGTGAATCACCACCTGTGCATTTGTGAATTGCTTTCTGTGCATTTGTAGATTGCTGCGCGCATTTGTGGATCTCTTCCTGCGCATTTGTGAATCACCTCACGCATTTGTGGATTCTGACACAATTCTAGCATCAAGACCTCAGACAAATGCACAAATAGGTCGACTCCACCCACCGACTACTCAAGCCAATCAGATAACGGCCACGTGGCGCTGACCAATCGCAGCACACTCTTGCTACAACCAATCACGTTTTGCTTTACAATTGGGACAGTCTTGTCCTGCATTAGCTTACAAAGGAAGTAGAGGGTTCTTAAACAATGGTATGGTAAAAAGAGGTTGAAAATTTATATTTCGTTAGACCATTAGACTGTGTGTCAAGCCAATCCAAGCTATGATATTTTATGCGCCATTTAAAAATGCCAGAGAAACAGTGCTCTCTGTTATGGGAACAACAAAGTTATATACTGGATACAGATGCGTTATGAAGCGTCACGTTATTCAAGATTGAACTGAAAATATTTTTTTTGAATATTTTTACATTTATTTGTGGATCATAATCTATTTATTTGGTATTTTGCTACAATTCTATCTCCATACCTTACAGTTAGCAAGTTTGTCAAGTTTCGCCAAGTGTCCAGACTCAAATCCACGGGGCCGATGACCCAGCTATTCCCTAAAATAATGTGGGAAAAAAATGCCAAAAAATTATCAAGACTGCTCATATACAGTCCGTCAAATTTACTATGAGTCCAAGCTCTGGATGAAGTTGTTGGCTTCCGCAACAGAAGCCAGCCATTTCTTCTCACTGTTTGGAAGTGTTATTCGCAGTCTAGCAGGGAACAGAAGCGCTGGATAGATGCTCTGAGATCATCATGTAAAGCACTGATCTCGGTTAGCGTAACGCTAACACCCGGTGAAGAGGCGCCCTTCTCTGTCTTTATCGACTTGTTTGCCCTTTCGACATTTCAAGATCGATTGAAGTCGCGAAACGGTTATAAAACAAATGCTGTCAGATGCCAACAAAAAAATTTTGAGGTTTATAAGGATAAACTTAAAAGTTTTGGGAGCGAGTCGCGCACACGTCTACTCCTCATGCGCCATAACTGGAAACCCCCAGCATCATATTAAAGATTTATTTTTTGGTGTTTTTGCCTTTTATTGTGATAGGATAGTATGTAGACAGGAAGCGAAGAGGGAAAGAGAAAGAGGGACGGGATCAGGAAACGTCCACGTGCCCGGGACTTGAAATCAGTTTGCCTAAAGCACAAAAGCATTATATGTCAACTTACTGCCCACTAGGCTATTGGTGCCAACGATTCTGCCTCAGTTTGATAAATAATAGAACCTCATTATGTAAGATCCATGGGGGGAATAGAATCTGATGGCAAACAATCCAGCTGTCAGAATCCATTCCCCCAATCCCTATAATGACTATTAGTGCCAACTACTTATCCTTTTTTGATAAATATTAGAACCTCATTGTGTAAGAAATATGGGGGAACAGAGTCCAATTGCAAAAATCCAGTTGTCAGAATCCGTTCCCCCAACCCCATAATGAGAGATGTTGATGTAGTGAATTAAAAGATGCTGATTCCATTCTTTGTTGGGATGGAGATTAACCAGCATCAGTTTAAAGATTTATTTTTTGGCATTTTGCCTTTAATTGTGATAGGATGTTGGGAGTAAGTATCAAAGTTCTAAAAGTAATAAAACCTACTCAACTTTTTGATACTGGTGTTCCCATCATGCACTGGGGTATGAACAATTAATAAGGTTGCATTTTTCACTGTTTTCCAGTTGTATTTACACTGTTCTATCTTTGCTTTTGTTGTTAGGTTTAGTAACTTGTGACATTTTCTGTTAATTTTTATTTTTTACTCAAAATGACACATTCATACTCAAAAACTATCCACTGATTGTTATCGTTATTGTGTACCAAGTATTGAGGTCTCTGTGTTCGATTGGGTACCTCCATTCCTATAGCCTATTGTGTATATATGTTGTCTTATATGAAATGTAACATGAAATCTACCGCATTGTTTACTTAAATGTTTCTAAGTAAATCATATGCTTTAAAAACATGGCTTAATGTAGTGCTACATTGTTTGAGTAAATTTTACAAACAAAGAGTGAGTAAAATGTACTTGATACAGAGTATTGCAAAAGTAAACTTTAAATGAGTAAATAGAATTACTCAAACTCTATCTGGCTCTAAGTTTCAAACTCTAAGTTTAATTAGCTTATTCTCTTTGTTAATTAACTTAACTTAGTAGTTTTTACTTAAAGGTGCCCTAGAATTAAAAATTGAATTTATATGGGCATAGTTAAATAACAAGAGTTCAGTACATGGAAATGACATACAGTGAGTCTCAAACTCCATTGTTTCCTCCTTCTTATATAAATCTCATTTGTTTAAAAGACCTCCGAAGAACAGGCGAATCTCAACATAACACCGACTGTTACATAACAGTCGGGGTGTACGCCCCCAGTATTTGCATATGCCAGCCCAATGAGCCCATGATCGAGGCATTACACAAGGGCAGCCAGTAACGTCTGGATGTGCACAGCTGAATCGTCAGACTAGGTAAGCAAGCAAGGACAACAGCGAAAAATGGCAGATGGAGCAATAATAACTGACATGATCCATGATATCATGATATTTTAGTGATATTTGTAAATTGTCTTTCTAAATGTTTCGTTAGCATGTTGCTAATGTATTGTTAAATGTGGTTAAAGTTACCATTGTTTCTTACTGTATTCACGGAGACAAGAGCCGTCGCTATTTTCATTTTTAAACACTTGCAGTCTGTATAATTCATAAACACAACTTCATTCTTTATAAATCTCTCCAACAGTGTGTAATGTTAGCTTTAGCCACGGAGCAAAACCTCAAACTCATTCAGAATCAAATGTAAACATCCAAATAAATACAATACTCACATAATCCGACGCATGCATGCAGTATGCATGACGAACACTTTGTAAAGATCCATTTTGAGGGTTATATTAGCAGTGTAAACTTTGTTTATGCTGGTTAAAGCAAGTGCAAGCTCTGTGGGCGGGGGAGCACGAGAATTAAAGGGGCCGCAACCTATATATCGGTGAATAGTTAATGATGCCCCAAAATAGGCAGTTAAAAAAATGAATAAAAAAAATCTATGGGGTATTTTGAGCTGAAACTTCACAGACACATTCAGGGGAAACCTTAGATTTATATTACATCTTGTAAAAAAAACGTTCGATGGCACCTTTAATTCCATACATGTGAAATGTACTTAAAAAATATTAGTGCAAAAAATTTGCAAAAGAAAAATTAAATAAATTAAATTGTCTGTTTTTTCAGTGTTGACTACATTATATTCTTTAATGATTGAGTTGTAGCCTTGATTCTAATCCAAATGAGATTCTTTGGTATTATTTTAACATTGCTGAACGCGAGCGACAGACTCACCAAGAATGGTACACAATCACACCAGAGTGCAATGCTGGTTTTATGAATATAAAACAATGCCATGTTAAAGTAATTTTGAGTTTCAATGCTTTGAAAATGTCAGTGACTGATCTGTGATTCAATAAAATGAAAGAATCATTTAAAGGTCCACATACTTGAGCAAATCAAGTATTCAAGCAAGTGAATGGAAGAATTCATGCCTCAAAAGAACAAATGTCCAACACAACAGCAAACATAGACCGAGGGCAAAGAAAAGACAGACTGAGTATGTGCAAAATGTCTTTTATTTCTTTCATAATTCATTTTTGAATGCAGGGGTCCTTGGTTTTTCCATGGCTGCTTTCATACCATAGTTAACAGGGTTAACGTTTTATTCAGCATTTATGTGACATTTACTCTAAACAAATTCCAAAAGGCATATGACAGAAGGAAATAGGTGTTGAAGTCATACTTAGTTCAACATCGTGTTTCTCAAAAGTGCAGAAGGTCAGAATAAAAGACCCCTCAAATCTCACTTTTCTTCCCATATAATGGACTCGGAAGCCTTTATGCGAGACACTCTCTTCTCACGGTTCTGCTGAAGTCTGCGGAGGACAGGGGCGCTTCCACTCTCCCCCGCCCAGGGTGAAGAGCTCGAGATCGGCACGGCAGCGGGTGAATCTGAGGAAACATTGACTTAAAGTTTTAGTTAAGTGGCTGTGTTATAATGCAGCTCACACAAACATTCATAACTGATCAATAAATGAGGAGGCAGCTTTTAAGCACCACTGTGAAGGATAATTGCTTCGAAGTGCAACCAATTTAACCAGTAAATCTGATTCTGATACAAAAACCCTTTTAAAGTTTACTTATAAACTATACGATACTAATAAACTTCTATTTTTTTTTATATATTTTTATCCCAAAATACCCTACGGTGGCCGAGAGAGCTCAACGCGCTGCAAATGAGGAAAACACATGCAAATAGAAAATATAGCTGCAAGCAGCAATTACGGGGCCAAGCACAAAAACGGCACAATAAGCCAGCCAACATGGCTGTGAGCATCAGACCAAATGCAACAGGGAGCAATTAAAGACCTATCAAGACCATTTCAGGGGAAAAGACTGAAAAATTATCAAAAATTAGGATTTACTGGTTCATCACTTTCGACCAATAGGTGGCGCTGTGACCAAATTAATGTGGTATGGTCAGAGTGAGGTGACAATGACACTTGCAAAGTTTGGTGTCAATATGTCAAAGCATTGCAGAGATACAGCTTTAAGAGTCATTTTTGCATCATACCTCAAATTTTTTGCTCTGGTATACGAAAACAGTTTGACTTATCAACTTGAAATCCATAACTTTTTGTCGGCATGGTCCGATGATGATACGGTTCAATTTTGGTGAAAATCGGAGCAACGGTCTAGGAGGAGTTCGAAAAAGTAGGTTTTTAAAGAAAAACAATATGGCGGACAGGAAGTTCAGCCGACTATGTCAAATTTGATATCTATGTTCTCAGCATGACCCAAGGAATCCACTGAGACCAGTTTCATTACAATCGGTTAATATAGTCAAAAGTTATTAGCATTTTTGTAAATTTTGTTATAACTTTTGACCACAAGGTGGCGCAGTGCCGAAACTTCTCAGGCTCCTTCAGGGCATTGTCCTGATGACCCATACCGAGTTTCGTAATGATACGCTAATGCGTTCGTAAAATACAGCATTTTAGCACAAAATTCAAAACGGACGAAGAATAAAATGGCCAATATGAGAAAATTGGATATCATTCGACTCGGCATGATTCCCCGAATCCAACGAGACCTTTATGATTTTTGGCCAAACCCATCAGAAGTTATAAGCAAAAATATCCACTTTTCATATCTCTGCACCAGTAGGTGGCGCTGCACCGAAACACTGCATGATGCCTCAGGTCATGCATGTGATGACAGGTACCAAGTTTGGTCTGAATACGATAAAGCGTTGCAGAGATACAGCCTTACTTCTATTTTCGCAAGCACTACGTACAATTCGATCACGTGTTTTTCGAAAACGGTTTGAGGAATCAGCTTGAATTCCATAACTTTTTGTCGGCATGGTCTGAAGATGATCTGGTTCAATTTTCGTGAAAATCGGAGTAACGGCCTAGGAGGAGTTCGAAAAAGTAGGTTTTTCAGAAAATTCAAAATGGCGGAAAATTTTTCATGACGGAAAATGACAGGTGCATTCGATTCATCTTGAGCCAAGAAATCAGAGGAAAAAAAGAATTTTGTTTCTAGCCCTTACGGTTCAAAAGTTATTAGCATAAACATAAGTTCAACTTTGGACAGCTGGTGGCGCTAGAGGGATTGAGATAGAGACTCCAAATTTGCTACGGATCAGACTGTCCTCTAACTGTGTGCCAAATTTCACAACTTTTTACCATACGGTTCTATAGGCTGCCATAGACTCAAGAACGGAAGAAGAAGAAGAATCGAAAATAAAAATAAAAAAAAGAACGCCAACAGATACAATAGGTGCCCAGGTCATGCTTGTGATGACATGTACCAAGATTGGTCTGAATATGATAAAGTAGTGCAGAGATACAGCTTCAAGAGTGTGTTTTGCATCATGCCTCAAATTCTTTGCTCCGGTATATGAAAACGGTTTGACGGATCGACTTGAAATCCATAACTTTTTATCGGCATGGTCCGATACGGCATGATACGGATCGATTTTGGTGAAAATCGGAGCAACAGTCTAGGAGGAGTTCGAAAAAGTAGGTTTTTAAAGAAAAATAATATGGCGGACAGGAAGTTCAGCCGACTATGTCAAATTTGATATCTGTGTTCTTGGCATAACCCAAGGAATCAGCTGAGTCCAATTTCATTACAATCAGTTAATATAGTCAAAAGTTATTAGCATTTTTGTAAATTTTGTTATAACTTTTGACCACAATGTGGCGCTGCACCAAAACTTTTTGAGTATTTTAAGGACATGGTGCCAAAGAAACATACCGAGTTTCGTAACAATACGCTAATGCGTTCATAAATTACAGCATTTTAGCACAAAATTCAAAATGGCCGACGGCCAAAATGGCTGATTTGGCATGATGCCCTAAATCTAACGAGACCAAATTTATGATTTTTGGACAAAGCCATCAGAAGTTATAAGCAAAAATAGCCATTTTTCATATCTCCGCACCAGTAGGTAGCTCTGTGCCGAAACACTGCATGATGCCTCAGGTCATGCTTGTGATGACATGTACCAAGTTTGGTCTGAATACGATAAAGCGTTGCGGAGATACAGCCTTATGTCTATTTTCGCAGCCTTATGTCTATTTTCACAAGGAGATATGAAAAATGGATATTTTTGCTTATAACTTCTGATGGGTTTTACCAAGTTTGGTCTGAATACGATAAAGCATTGCGGAGATACAGCCTTATGTCTATTTTCACAAGCACTACGTAAAATTCGTTCGCGTGTTTTACGAAAAAGGTTTGAGGAATTGACTTGAATTCCATAACTTTTTGTCGGCATGGTCTGAAGATGATCTGGTTCAATTTTCATGAAAATCTGAGTAACGGCCTAGGAGGAGTTCAAAAAAGTACGTTTTTCAGAAAATTCAAAATGGCGGAAAAATTTTCATGATGGAAAATGGCCTCATAGGAATCAATTGCAATTCGTCTTGATCCAAGGAATCAGAGGAAAAAAGAATTTTGTTTCTAGCCCTTACGGATCAAAAGTTATTAACATAAACATAAGTGCAAATTTGGACAGCTGGTGGCGCTAGAGGGATTGAGTTAGAGACTCCAAATTTGCTATGGACATAGCTTAGACTGTCCTCTAACTGTGTGCCAAATTTCATAACTTTCCCACAAGCGGTTCTATGGGCTGCCATAGACTTCCAGAGCAGAAGAAGAAGAAAAAAAAAAAAGAACGGGAACAGATACATTAGGTGCTTGGCCCCTAATAAAAAGAAATCTAACAGATACAATAGGTGCCTACGCACCTTCGGTGCTTGGCCCCTAAAAACACCAGCAAATAAAGAAAACATCTTCATCAGTTTGACAACACATGCGCTGCAAACTCCACAACATTTACAAATAGTGAAACGCGCTGCAAACTCCACAACACTACTGCAAACTCCACAACATTACCAAACGCGCTTTACAAATAGTGAAACGCGCTGCAAAACAACACTTACAAATAGACAAACGCGCTGCAAACTCCACAACACTTACACAAACGCGCTGCTGCAAACTCCACAACACTTACCAAACGCGCTGCAAACTCCAAACACTTACGCGCTGCAAACTCCACAACACAAACGCTGCTGCTTACAAAAAGACAAACGCGCTGCAAACTCCACAACACTTTTTTGTTAACATTCTGATCTTATGTGCATTATGAGCAGGCCTATTTGCAGCGCGTTTGTCTATTTGTAAGTGTTGTGCAGTTTGCAGCGCGTTTGTCTTTTTGTAAGTGTTGTGGAGTTTGCAGCGCGTTTGTCTTTTTGTAAGTGTTGTGGAGTTTGCAGCGCGTTTGTCTTTTTGTAAGTGTTGTGGAATTTGCAGCGCATGTGTTGTCAAACTGATGAAGATGTTTTCTTTATTTGCTGGTGGGTTTTTTTCTATTTGCATGTGTTTTCTTCATTTGCAGCGCGTTGAGCTCTCTCGGCCACCGTAAAATACAGTAAAAATATCTGAAAATTCTAAGATAACCTGAGAAGCAAAATTGCATAAAACATTATTAACTTGTTTTCAGAGAGTGTATTTTAAGTTTGGAATATATTTTTCAGTTGTTTTAAGCATAAACCTCACTTCTTGTGGACTTAATATTTTATTTCTTATTTACTTGAAGACACTTCTGCCATTTGTGGGTTTAGCCTACTAATGAACTCTTTATGTCGAAATTAAGACTAGTTAATTTTTTAGCTTTAGACTAGCTTCCATACACATCCATTTATGGCGAAAGAGTAACCTCTGACCCAACGCATGATGTATTGATGAACGCGGAGGCACAGAGGATAGAGTAAAACAAAACGCTGGTCATGAGTTAGAAGTATAAAACAAGAATTTTTAAAGAGAAATGCTGGAGGATTTCGATATAAGAGAAGAGGAGCTTGAGTTTGTTGCCCAGCCCTATTTGTTTGAACCGGCGTCTAAGCCCTATTTGTGTGGCGTCTAAGCTTACGATACTCCTACATCCCACGTCACGTCAGAGGTCACTCTTTATGATGTTTTATTAACAAAATTCGGGAGGAGCAAGTTCAGATAATTAACCTAATTAGCACAGGTGGGGAGCATTCAGTTAATCAACTCAACCAATGTCAAAAGGTATAAATTCAGCAGACTGACTTCTGTTCATCTGAGAGTTTATCAGCATCCCTCCTCCACCCCATCTCCTCACTTATAGTTCTATCTACTTTTACCACACCGGGGGGAGTACTCTGGGTTCGGGCCAAAATTCCGAGCTCGGAGCCCTCTCCCCGGACAGCACGCCAAATACGCAAAACTTACTCCATTTAATTATATGGATATGTGAACTCGTGAATGGTGTAAAACGATGAGTACGGCCGTTATTTAAGGTTTTAAATATAGATATTTTTCTTACAAAAACCCATCGCTTCAGAAGGCATTTATTAACCATCTAGTATGGATTATTTTATGATGGATGGATGCACTTTTTGGGCTTCAAAATCTCACGCCCCTTTACTAACATTATCAAGCTTGGAAGATCCAGGATATATTTTAATATAACTCCGATTGTGTTTGTCTGAATGAAGATAGTCATATACACCTAGGATGGCTTGAATGTGAGTAAATCATGAGATAATTTAATTTTTTGGGTGAACTATCCCTTTAACTGAAAAATCACCTATATATTTACATTTACATTTATGCCAGATGCTTTTATCCAAAGACACTTATGTTGCATTGAAGGTACACATTTTACATTTTATAAAATTAGATCATCTGCAAATAAATTCCGAATTCACTGTTTTCATCTGTGTGTGCTGATTTTTTTCAATAGTAAACTGTAGGATTGACCAGGTATATTTAAATGAATTAGCAGTTTAAAGGGTTAGTTCACCCAAAAATGAAATTTCTGTCTTTAAGTACTCGTCCTCATGTCGTTCCACACCCGTAAGACCTTCGTTCATCTTCGGAGCACAAATTAAGATATTTTTTGATAAAATCCAAGGGTTTCTGAACCACACATAGGCAGCAATGTCATTACACCTTTTGAGGTTGAGAAAAGTATTAAAGACATTGTTAAAATAATCCATGTGACTACAGTGGTTCAACCTTAATGTTTTGAAGCGACGAGAATACTTTTTGTGCACAAAAACAAAACAAATATAACAACTTTATTTAACAATTTCTTCTCTCCCCTGTCAGTCTCCTACGCAGTTGACACAGTGAACGCAATGCAGCGCTTCCGTGTTTACGTCCGAATGCCGGCTCAGTATTGGCCAACGCTGTACATGTGAGTACCAAAAATATCTTAATTTGTGTTCTGAAGATGAACGAAGGTCTTACTGGTTTGGAACAAAATGAGGGTGAGTAATTAATGACAGAATTTTCATTTTTGGGTGAACTAACCCTTTAAATTAAGCTGTTCAGGTCTGTGATGGAGTAAAGGAAGAGACAGTACCTTTGGGTTTAGTTGGAGGAGGTGGGGTCCCTTTTTCGTCCCCCATGGCCCGCCTCCTTCTCTGAAGCACCATCTGAAGCTCTGCCTCCCCAACATTACGGCTGAAGCGTTTCGATTCCACCCTTCGAGGGCCAGGCCTCCTCATGGAAACCTGAGGAGAACCAGCCAATAAAGTTACATTAATACAATAAGCCATCATGAGAGTTGATGATAGTGATTTTACAGCGGTTAAGGAGTCCCAAGCATTCCCTTAATTGTGATAAAATCACCAACACTGACCCTTTTATAAAATGAATACAAACAGTACTATGATTAAATGTACCAATATTTAATAAATCACAGTATAGTTTATTAGCTTATGATGTTTGCTACAAGTACAGTTCAAAAGGTTGGGGTAAGTAAGATTTTTTTAAGGAAAAAAAAATACTTTTATTCAGCAAGGATGAAGAATTGATTAAAAGTGACAGTAAAGACATTTATATTTATAATGTAGAGATTTTTTTTTTTTTAAATAAATTATGTTGTTTTGAACTTTCTATTCATCTAACAGTCCTGAAAAAATGCATCACGGTTTCCACAAAAATATTAAAAGAGCAGCACAACTCTTTTAATACTGATAATAATTATAAGAAATGTTTTTTGAGCAGCAAATCAGCAGTGACACTGAAGACTTGAGTAATGATGCTGAAAATTCAGCTTTACATCATAGAAATGAATTATATTAAAACAGAAGACATTTATTTTAATTTGTAATAATATTTCACAATTTTTGACTGTATTTTTGATCAAATAAATGCAGCCTTGATGAGACTTCTTTTAAAATAAACATGAAAAAAATCATACTAACCATGGAAATTTTAACTGATGCATCAAATGTGTGTATGTGGACTTTTTAATCAATAGTCAGTTTAATCCCAGATTTTATTTCCTATTTGAATGTATATGAACTATGTATAACCACTAGTATATTTCATTTTTGACCTTGCAAACAGCTATAGCCTGACTAATAACAGTTGCTGTTGTAATCATACAGTAGTTCAGGTTTTAAAAGATATTAATTTACCAGCATCCCCTGTAATTCCAGCACAGCTGACTTCCGGTTCTCAGACCTCTGCTCCTGTTATACAAATGTCAATATTTTTGATTAATAATATTTTGTAATTTCTGAACAGTTACACTGTGAACATATAATTCACAAGCAATGTAGCAAGTGGTTAGGCATGAACTAGTTTCACAGAGAGAGAAAATAGGAAACCTCTTCATTCTTTAAAATTCATTAGTTCTCAAGGGCACTGTACGTTGCAGGATGACCTGAAAGACCATAATAATGTGCAATTGCAGAAAAACAATCTGAAATAGTGTAGTATCACTAACCTTCCATGCAGTTTCATCCTCTGTTACAACCTATAGAGAAGAGAAACCAAATGTCAAATATTTCAGTTTGTACTTCTATCAAAATTAAATGTCTCCATTGGCACTGGCACAATCAAGCACAATATTTAAGGCATATTATCTTTGAAAAAAAGGTCTATTTTAGTATATAATTGAAATGATTGCCCTACTGTATATTTGTTGTGCACATTCTCATACGGTTTCATTTCCTTCACACGTTTGATTATTGTCATACAGATGGTGCCTTGCTCCGCAAAAATTATTTTAGCAAAACATGTTATAATTCAACTGTGACAGACCCACCTGTGGTGGTTTGAGAATAGGTTTAAGAACAATGCCTTTCTTGATTCTTTCCATCATTTCATCCACAGCTCTGGACTTCATGTCCTCCGTAATTGCGGGTTCTGTGAGAAAATCAACACAGTATTCATTGAGGATGGAAGAGCAGGGTTTACTTTCCTTGATTCAGCGTCAACTTCTAAATTACTCTATTGTTTCTTCCTGTCTGCCATGATGATTTTGCATCTTTCTATCTGGAATCACATAGTTGAACATAAGGTATGATTGTCTTACTCGCAGTTTGAGTGGTGCTGTCTCCACCCTTTTTTCTATTCCTCAAGGCCTTCAGCGGGCTAAATATACAATTGATTTGCCATTAATAATATTTTGAAGCATTTATGTTGTATATAATGTAACATATTTTTATGTTTGGAATATCTCGATATCAAAAGGTATTGAAGACTCACTCTGTGACAGCTGAAGATGGAGGAGGAGGTGGAGGTGGTGAAGGAGGTGGTGGAGGAGGTGGAGGAGGAGGTGGCGGCAGTGATGGTGGACCAGCTTGATTTTCATTTGCCTCTTTCGATTGGTCATATTGGATTGAAGGAATTTGCTCCATTTCTCTCAGTTTATCATGAAGCACCATGACTAGTTTAAAAATAAACATTCCAATTAAAATATAAATTTTCATTTTTTATAAATAAAATTCAATCTGTTCAACAAAATATAGCACTATAGAACACTGTAAACCCTAATACGTTGGCAGAAGTTAACAAACTCCAAGACTAAGTTAGTGGAACTTAAATATTTGGATTTTTACTACACAAACATGCCAAATGCAATATAACTAAAATGTTAACTAAGCTAACTCATTCAATTGATTTAAATGTCATTAACTCAAATCTTTTACAATTAGCTGCTAGCTAGCAATAGCACACTTGCTATTCTAATTTTATTATAACTTAATATAATTAGCAAAGAAATGAACACTATACATGTGCATGCATGCAGCAGTCTTTAAATTATGCAGTCCATCCTTGACCTAATCACAGGCTACTGTTCACCACAAAGTTAACATTAAAAACTGCAACATAACAGAATCCCCTATAAATCCCTTCATAACAGAAGTTTCACTAACACATCTGTCTGTCCCTATATTAATGGGTCATGATGTGACGGGTCATTTTTTATCCAGGCCTTAATAATAATAAAAAACAAAGATATGACATCCAAAAGGTTTTAATTATATTTTGCTACATATAAAGGTATTTTTAAGGTTTTGAAGTGTCAAAAGGTCATTCGGTTTAACATTAAAAGGCCAATACATTTCATTTGTGATTAAAATATCTTAAAATGTAATAAATGTATATATTTTTTATTCTGGCATGATTTTATAACATCATATATCAACATCGTGCAAAATGGTATTAAAATTTGGTGGAGAAGTCATTGCTTTGTTATGAGAAAGAATGTCAGGAAAAATACATTTCATTGATGTCATTCGGAGTAACCAATATAAGGGACCATTTTGGATCAAGTCATGCGGTCAGTATCATGTGACAGGATGTGACATCATTCGACATCTGCAAAGGACCACACGGTCGTGACGTAAAGTAACTAACTCTCTCTTAACTATTTATTAATAATTAATGTTTTCACTTGCTCATATGCATGTCCCGAAACATCAGGTCATTTGGTACAACCGCTATAAAACATGGAAAATGTCGTAATATTTTAAAAACTTGTACTAAATATCAGTCTGTTAGCATTGTTTGAAAACATTTTCATTCAGTGTCATTTGGTAAAACCGAAATTTTGGTTAAACTCAATGACTTTTTTGGTGACAAATTTTGTCCGTCTTGTAAAAATGACAAAAGCAATGTTAATTGATTATATATATAAAAAAAATCTCATTGTTAACACTTAATCTCCAATATGATTTTTTTTAAACTTTTAAAAAACGTATTCGTCAATGACCCTAATATTGTGCAAAAACATACAAACCCGATTCCAAAAAAGTTGGGACACTGTACAAATTGTGAATAAAAAGGAATGCAATAATTTACTAATCTCATAAACTATATTTTATTCATAATAGAATATAGATAATATCAAATGTTGAAAGTGAGACATTTGAAATGTCATGCCAAATATTGCTCATTTTGGATTTCATGAGAGCTACACATTCCAAAAAAGTTGGGACAGGTAGCAATAAGGCCAGAAAAGTTAAATGTATATAAGGAACAGCTGAAGGACCAATTTACAACTTATTAGGTCAATTGGCAACAAAAGAGCCTCTCAGAGTTGCAGTGTCTCTCAGAAGTCAAGGGCAGAGGATCACCAATTCCCCCAATGCTGCGGTGAAAAATAGTGGAGCAATATCAGAAAGGAGTTTCTCAGAGAAAAATTGCAAAGTTTGAAGTTATCATCATCTACAGTGCATAATATCATCCAAAGATTCAGAGAATCTGGAACAATCTCTGTGTATAAGGGTCAAGGCTGGAAAACCATACTGGATGCCCGTGATCTTCGGGCCCTTAGACGGCACTGCATCACATACAAGAATGCTACTGTAATGGAAATCACAACATGGGCTCAGGAATACTTCCAGAAAACATTGTCGGTGAACACAATCCACCGTGCCATTCGCCGTTGCCGGCTAAAACTCTATAGGTCAAAAAAGAAGCCACATCTAAACATGATCCAGAAGCGCAGGCGTTTTCTCTGGGCCAAGGCTCATTTAAAATGGACTGTGGCAAAGTGGAAAACTGTTCTGTGGTCAGACTAATCAAAATTTGAAGTTCTTTTTGGAAAACTGGGACGCCATGTCATCTGGACTAAAGAAGACAAGGACAACCCAAGTTGTTATCAGCGCTCAGTTCAGAAGCCTGCATCGCTGATGGTATGGGGTTGCATGAGTGCGTGTGGAATGGGCAGCTTACACATCTGGAAAAGCACCATCTGAAAGGTATATCCAAGTTCTAGAACAACATATGCTCCCATCCAGATGTCGTCTCTTTCAGGGAAGACCTTGTATTTTCCAACATGACAATGCCAGACCACATACTGCATCAATTACAACATCATGGCTGCGTAGAAGAAGGATCCAGGTACTGAAATGGCCAGCCTGCAGTCCAGATCTTTCACCCATAGAAAACATTTGGTGCATCATAAAGAGGAAGATGCAACAAAAAAGACCTAAGACAGTTGAGCAACTAGAAGCCTGTATTAGACAAGAATGGGACAACATTCCTATTCCTAAACTTGAGCAACTTGTCTCCTCAGTCCCCAGACGTTTGCAGACTGTTATAAAAAGAAGAGGGAATGCCACACAGTGGTAAACATGGCCTTGTCCTAACTTTTTTGAGATGTGTTGATGCCATGAAATTTAAAATCAACTTATTTTTCCCTTAAAATTATACATTTTCTCCGTTTCATTTTCTCATACATTTTCTTAAACATTTGATATGTCATCTATGTTGTATTCTGAAAAAAAAACATTGAAATTTGAAACTTCCACATCATTGCATTCTGTTTTTATTCACAATTTGTACAGTGTCCCAACTTTTTTGGAATCGGGTTTGTAAAAGAACACCTAATTTCAACATTAATTCTCCTTACGCAGTCTGATGCAAAGCATGCTGAGAACTAAAACTCTGCTGCACTCATTTTGTTTAAGTTTAGCATAATAAAATCAGTTACTGAGTTCATTTAAATTTTTCTATTAAGTACAATGAACTTTCAGTAATATTTTAGCTAAATAAACTCATTTAATTTGGTTTATGTCAGTGTTTGGGTTTACAGCAATGGGAAATTCAATTGCTCAGCAATGGCTCTTTCAAAGCTCTGGATACATGATAGATGTCTCAGACATGTTTAATGTAAGCATCAACTTATATTTCTCAAATTGTCTCAGATGTTTCTCGTAAAATTCCATAAAAAAAATCATTTGGTAAGAACATGATGAAAAATGTTTGAGTTCATATGAAACTTTGGCTGCAGACTTTAATATCTCGGCCAATTTGAGTTTGAGACATTGTTGAGATCTCTTCTGAAACTTATGAGGAGACAGATGTGAGATGACATGGGCCTTTACTCAGGTGAAAAATCTGAGTAGCAAGAGAGCAACTGCCTCCATTTCAACTCACTGATGTCTTGGTGAAACATTTGAGATCTCAAGTGTTTTTTGTCTTTTCATTTGGGGACCCTTTCATGAAATCGAAGGTACTTTTTCAGCATTATAATGTAGGTAACTTTTCATATAAGACCTACTTTCCTTCTGAAGTGCAGTAACAGATTGCTGTGAGTCTCTCAGCTGAGACTCAATCTCGCTCCTCTCTTTCTCGCTGATCTCCAGCTTTGTTCTTACTGCAGTCAGATCTGTCAGAGCATTGAGATCCTCAGCTGCTGTCTGTGACATCTATATTGTGTCAAATTAGAAAAAAAGACACCATTAAAGCTATTTTTTTTATAAATAAAAATATATAATTTTTTTTTTTTAATGCACAGCTGTTATTTATTTGCACATGATGTAAAGAACAGGGGAAACTGGATTGGGTAACTTCATGAGCTGGAGTCAAACATTTGCCACCCACATAATCATCACAACTGCCTGTCTCCAACACAAAATCTGGAGTGTTATCATGCGCAGATACACTGACACACTCACCTGGTTTTGGTAACAGAGTCGTATCTCTTCCAGAGCTTTGCTGATGTCAGTCACTTGACTCAGGGCCTGTTGTAGTTGTTTCTCGGTCTCTGCATTCTGAATCTGTCTCTGGGTTTCTCTCTGTTTCACCAGCATCTGTAGAGGTTGACCAATCACTTGATAAATCACCTGATCAATTGATCAATATCCATACAGCAAATCTAATATTCTATTAAACAAATAATACAAATGACTGTCTGTCTATCCATCCATCCATCCATCACACCAAACTTTAAATCTCTCTTTAAATAACCTTCAGACATTTTTCCTCATTTTTAAACATGCTAACATTCGATGCTCATTTTGACAACCTTTCCTACTTTTCCTTTTAATTGTTGAGCTTAGTGGGCATGTTAATTATTCATGCAGTGAATTATCTGAAAGACTTTCATTCAACAGAACAAAACATCAATTGAATCAATTCACACAGCAATTAAAAAAAAAAAATATTGGTTTGGGAAACCAAAAATCAAACCATCCATTATCTCTGTAAAATTTTAGATAACAAGAAGCAGGCTTGCTGAATAGCAGAAACGGCGAGCAGGAAAGGGAAGTGAAAGTTTGTCATGCATCGGACTGTTTGGACTCTTACTTCTCACCTCCATTTACTGCCCTTTCATTCAGCTTGCAAGAAACGTGGACCTAAACCACCAGGCGCAACCCCTGTGGAGGTACAATTATAGGAAAAGCGCATGTACTTGATGAGTAAACGGGCAAGTCTCTTTGTGCAATGACGGCCACTTTTTTCTCCCTTTCGAATTATTCTGTCATTAGACTCTCTGTGACTAGAGAAAAACACTGAACAAGGAAAAGATGAATGTGTTTTCAAAACAGAGGGAAAACAGACAAATGGAAGGGGTGGTGATAAAGAATGTCATTCAAGCTGTGTGGTGTGTGGCCACACATTCAGACTGAGTTTGAGTGGTGCACGAACTGTCGGGGGTCCCTTTCACAGGTGAAGGCCCCCTGTTGGGACCCCCATTATGTCTGTGTCTGCAAATGGGGAACAATATACACAAAGCCGACAAAAGAGAAGGCAGATAGGAAGTGTCAAACAAGGACAGGGGTTTAAAGAGCTGCCGATTTTCAAACTGCCATCTCGATGGGTGCTAATTACCACAGGAAGAGACGAGGGATGTAAAGACAGATGCCACTTTTATGCGGAGATGCTCATTTAGATTGAATGAACGCTAAATCTACTAGTATTAACAGAGCCAGTGAGACTGGCATGGTCAATGAATGTGTGCTTGTCTGTGTTATCTCAATCCTGTGTTTTCTTTTCTTTGTTTCATTAATGCAAGTCCATAGTCATAAGTATGAATTGACCCGATCCAGCCCAAAACTCCCATGGCCCTTGTACACACTCGACTAAATCGGAAGATACTGCACTTCCTTCCATCGACTGTCTATTGATTCAGATACTGCCGTGTTGTCTGCCAGGGCTCTTAGGCCTATGAGTGAGAAGTGTGTTTTTATGTCCTGTCTTGAGAACAAACATTTGATAATTGTGATTAGATTACGTTAAATTAACATACCTTGTCAGTATCTGCTTTGCCTCTTGCTTTGTAGACTATCGCCATTTCTATTTGTTTTGTTTTTTTATACATTTGAAATCTACTTTATTTCTTATGTATCTGTTATGATTAGCTATTTTGTGATTATTTTGAAGTCCTTTTATGTAAATCACTTTATATTACCTTTGTGTAGCCTATGAAATGTAGTAGCCTATATGAATAAACTTTGCCTTTAAAAACTTGAATAAAGTCCTTGTCAGCAGCTTCAGAGTTAAGTGTGAAATTCGCTGCGGAATCAATCCAGTCGGCTTTATGTCAGGAAAACAGGTCTTGTCGCATCGGCTTGTCGGGAGAAAGTGTTCACAGCAGTATGAATGGCGATATCTATTGACTTTTAAGGTAATCAGCTAGCCTAGCTTGCTAGTTTTTATTGTTAATATTTTATTAAATTTTAATATCCAAAAGTTAGTAGGAAGAATAAAAATAATCTTTTAGATATCAATCTGCATGCGATGGACGTTGGTTCAGCTCATATTTGGTTGCTCCTTTGAAGGCATCTTCTTCTTCATCTTCTTCTTGTATGATTTAAAGTCTGCGTGAACCGGAAGTTGCAAACGACTTTTCTCCAGTGTTGTGACATATTTTCCAAGTGATGCGGAATATTGAATAGAGGGCAGAGTTTTACTTCAGCGCTCCTCCTCTCCATCTCTCACTCATAGCAGACTAACGGTCGGAGGGGAGTGGTTTAAGCGATTTCAACCCAAGCCATCAAACTGATGTCATTAGAGAAGGGGCACCATTGCACAGGGGAGGAGCATTTTCAGATTTTGATTAAATATTACGAAGCCAAACAATTTTTTTGTGTGGATTGACTTGCACAATGAATTGTTCACCACAAAACTAGCAATTTGAGCTAACAAAATAAATAAGGTCAATTTTGATTTCATGTGTACTTTAATGGCAGTTGACAAGCCAACTTATGGTGTATTGCCGCCACCAACTGGACTGGAGTGTGAAGCATTAACGTGAAGGATGAGAGAGAAAGAAAAAAAAAAGATAGTATTAATATGAAAATCTAAATTTTCAATTTCTAATCCTGTTATCTTCAGAAAACTAAGAATTTCTCTCATAACAACTTAAAAGATTTGATAGAATGAAATTAAATAATCCTATGTTTCTCAGTTTCTTAAATAACTCCTCTCTTTCTTTGGAAAATACTGCACAATGTAGAAGTACATGCTCAATAGTATCTGCTTCAGTGCATGTAGTACATAATCCTGACTGATGTTTGATTGATTTAAACCAGAATGTCCTATTCGAAGTCCTGCCACTTTATATTCATGAGTTCTTTCATTCTTCCTTTTATTTCTGCTTTACTTAGTGCAAGTTGTACTTCAATGTTCATATGTTTCATTGCATGTTTGGCCAGTTCATCTACTATTTCATTTCCTTGTACTCGTGACTTGTGCAGGAACCCGAACCTCAGGACTATACCCATTTCCTGAATCCTAAGCAGATTTATAAGTACCTCATAGATTAAATCCTTTCTTGATGTTTATGTTCACTAACTATTTAAAGCTGACAAAGAATCAGAACAAATTACTACCCTTGAAGGCTTAACTTCCTCCACCCATTGAATAGCTAATAAAATTGCTATTAGCTCTGTTGTAAATACAAATACAGAATTAGTTATCCTTTTCTGAATGTTGATTTGTAATTTGAAGGAATCTTGAGTAGCTAAAACAGCTTTATATTTAATGAAGCATACAAAAGACCTGAACCGGAAGCAATGCAACCCGTTTTACAGAATAAGGAAGTTTGTTGCGCATAACCCCCTTCCCTAGTTTCGGTTGAGAGAGAAATGGTTTCCAATGCAGATTTCGCTCATGTTCATGCAAAATCATCTCATTCACCAACAGGTTTGAAACTGATCTCTGTGTGGACCTTCTTCCCTACAAAATCTCTTCGAAATTTCTTGAATGTGACAGCAGTTATAAATTGTTATTTTTAAATGCTGGTAACCCTTATACTATCATGCGTTATTGTTTTCATGCAACCAAACAATAAGAATTATTAATTACCATTTCAAAAATGCACCGTTTCCTGTTGGTCGCACGCTCTTTTGAACGGCCTACACACGAGAGTCATTTCTACAAGATGGTGTCAAGCGTTTCTGCCTAAACAGAAGATAATGTGATTTCTGGTTCATTTCCGCGATTTAATTAAGGTCAAATAATGATTAATTTATGCGGAACTCAACCCAAAGCCCAAAGTATATCTATAAAACACTCAAGTTTTTTATTTTTAAATTTATTCAGATTTACCAACTAGAAAGTGCTGTTTTGTGCCTGCCACAGCATGTGGAATTGATGTCTTGTCTCTTGTTTCAAATAACGGGTGAGTAGTTTGCTCCATTTTTGTTTGTTGCTTTCTTCATAAAACCCTATATTGCAAAATATTGTGTTTAAAGTGCTTTTTCAATTAGTTATCTGCTGGGTTCACTGTCTTCACCGCGGCAAAAATAGGCTCTGCTTCGTGAATGAATTCGCAGCGCTATTTGCACACCACAGATGTGCAGCTATGTAAAACAAGTGAACACGTCGGGTGTTTCTCAAACGCAAGGCTGTGTCCAGTCCTTTGGAGACATAGGCTATCTCTTCAGCATTAAACACTAGATTGACACTGACGGTTTAGTAAGTGCGCATGGCTATATAAGAAGTTTTCCGCCCCACGAAAATTCTATTAAAATTATAATTTTAAAAACACTTTTATTAAAACCTTTAGTTTAACTGCCTTTATATTAAATCATTAGTTCACTTTGAAATGAAAATTAGCCCAAGCTTTACTCATCATTTCTTCTTTCTGATGAACACAATCGCAGAAATATTATCCTGACACATCCGAGCTTTATAATGGCAGTGATAGGGATTAATAAGTATGAGATGAAGAAGTGCTTCCATCCACATCCATCCATGATAAATATGTGCTCCACACTGCTCCGGAGGGTTAATAAATTAATTGTTTATGTAAAAAAAAAAAAAAATCCATATTTAACAAGCTATGAAGTAAAATATTTAGCTTCCACACGAGCCGCCTTCTGTATTTTAAGCAATATATGATGTAAATTCCCTGTTTTATAATGACACATGACAATTTTCTCCACTTCACTGCCGCTGAGAGGCCGCCATCTTGTTTGAATTTTTTTCTGAAATCTCCGAACCGGTCACGTGATCGGCTGCTAACATTCTGATTGGAGGATCTCAAAAAAATTGCCCCCGACTGATCTAACGTATCCAGATATAAATTTGTTGCTCATTCTCAGTGGGAAAGTGCCCAAGCAACGTTGCTTGGCAACGTTGCCTGACAACATTGCTCAAAAAGTTGCCACGTGTATCATCACCTTAACTAGGGCCCTGTCCAAAATGGCACCCTAAACCCTCACGGTCTTCCTCTGAGTCCACTCTTTCACAACGTAATGCCACTTTGACTGCCGGGTAAAGTCCTCTGCGTAGCTCACAGTCTTGTGGGCTCAGCAGAAGTGCACATCGAGGGCGCATAGCAGCCACAAAGGGGTCGCTGATGAGCACCCTTCTTTAAGCTTAAATGACGAATGGGACACCCTACGGTCTTGTGAACTTAACGGACACGCGCATGCAGTGGCCATTGTGAGTCCACAAGACTGAAAGTGCACATGAAGTGTGCCATTTGGGACAGGGCCTAGGACACAGCCTTCTTTACTCATGAAAACTGCCAGACTGACCACATCTTTTATTCATGTATTCAGTGGCTTGCTGTCTTTTATCAGACAGCTGTATTTCATCATACTTTACAACAAAACTGTGTGGATTTATTGCATCATCATCTCCTTCATAAAATAGACCATATTCAGGTTAGACACCGTACTGAATTTAACATGGATGAAAACAAGGCTGTGAGGGATAGACTAGACTAAAGTCTTTACAATAGCGGGCACTGCATAAAGGTCATTTCAAAACTGAAATACAAAAAGAGTTTTTGTATGCTGGAAGTTTAAATTTGCTTAGCTCTAATTCTTTGACAGCAGACCTCATATGTCCTTTCAAAAACCTTTCAAACCACTGAAACTGATTCATTTGACGCTTTGTTCACAGATATACAGAACTTTTCCAGACAATGTTACAGCTACTCAATTCAGCGAATTGCTGTAGCTCATTTGCTGTCATTTTGACAATACATGGCCTCTAAATGAAAACAAAGGCTGTATCTGAAATAGCATAATCTCTTCGAGTAGGTACAGACATACTACATTCGCCATGTTGTCATTAATGTGTGACTTACCAGCGTCAGATACATTGCTTCACTGCCATTCACAAATCCTCTCCCGTGGCCTCATGGGATAGTAAAGTGTCCATTGTATGCACACTTCAGAATCTTGCCAAAAGTAGTAGGTCATCCGGGTACTTTTTGCCTACTCTTTTATGAGTACTGTGAATTCAGACATACTACTTTGGTCACATACTGTTTTTCACCTACTATATAGTAGGAAAGTTGCAATTTTGGATTCAGCCAAATTTTAAATTAAAAGCTGTATGTGTGAATGAATGGCCAGTGAGCTGCTGTAGTTTTCGGGTGTCTGTGTTGTGCTATCTAACTTCAGTCATCCTGACCCCACTGTCAAATTAGATTATTTCTGATTTCTCCAATTCAAAGAGTACCTGGTGTGCAAAAACTTCAGCATGCTGTCTGAGTCCATGCTCAATTTCAAGCTTCTGAGACATCTCTGTAAACTCTTCTGTAACCAGCTGGGACACTGGGGACAGAGAAACTACAGTGAATCTGTTGTTCTGTATGTGCTCATCAGTGGTAAAATCTATTCAGCTGACTCACCTCTCTTCATTTTATTCACAGTCCTGCTCTGCTTACTGAACTTCCTCAGAAGGGCCTCTTTCTCCCCAACTTCCAACACCAACTTAAGAATAGAAAAAGAGTTTGAAGTTCAAAGTTTTTGGATTTAAGCCCACATATAATGAAAGTAGAGCACAGACAAGCCCCATAACGATCTGTAAAATTGAAGGGAAAAAAACATTGTCTTTTGAGGCAAATTTTGTCAGAATGCTCTGACATGAACATGTACCTTTATATGAACATACAATTGCAGAATCTGCAAACACCTACTTACACCTTGCAGAATCTGCAAAATGTTAATAATTTTAACAAAATAAGATGGTAAAAAAAGAGTCATTGATTATCCAGTTAATGACACAGTATTAAGAATCAGGCATATGTAAACTAAACTTTTTAACAGGGCCATCAGAACCTGATTTCACCAAGTGCAAAACGTTCCTGGATCAACATTCCAATCAACCAATCAGATTTGAGGGACAAGTTAAAAGTTTGTCAAGTTTAGGTTTACAACCAGGTTTAGGTGCTTCTACATTAGTGTTATTCACCTATCATTTCCCTTTGATTTTTGGGATAACTTATGGCCAGGGTTAAGGGAAGGGATATGGTTAGTATTACATTTTCGGACAGGAATTTTGGCGAAATCAGGACATCCATATTTTATCTGGGCTTTCATGTGATTATGGTCCCATTTGCAGACACTAGGCCATTATACCTTTTCCGTCAAATCTTCCTTCTCTTTCTTAAGAAGCTCCACCTGCTCACTGAGTTGAAATTTCTCCCCAAGTAACCGGTCTACAGAAGACTGCAGTTCTGTAATTACAAACAGATTGGAGAGAAAAAAATGTGCCAAAATCCTTACTTTATCTATTCTTGGACATCCTTATTATGGGAATGTATATTTTTAACAGCTTTCAAGGCTTGTGTTATTTAGAAATGAGGTTATGGGTCCCACCTCTAATTTGGTTCTGACTCATGAGATGCGGATCTTCACCACCCTCTTCCTCAGGGACCAGCTCAGAGCTGGGATCAACCTCGAGGATGGAGAAGTTTTCTGGCATTTCTTGAATCAAGGGAAGTATAGCTTGGCTTTGCCTCTTTAATGTCTTGAAATCTTTTGTCACCTGTGGGTTCAAAAGTCCCAAAGATTGAGAAAGGGTGGCATGGTGACTTTTTTACAGTGTTAAACCTCAATATGAGGTTTGTCTCGCCATTTTCTTTATTAATCAAATATGAACAATATCCTGTATACTGTATAATATTTGAAGGTGAATGAGTATATGGCACCATTGGCCAGGTCCATTCTTGTTAAACTCAGTTTCACGCTTAAAAATAAAAGTTCCAAAAGAGTGTTTTCACCACAATGCCATAAGAACTATTTTTGGTTCCCCAACAAACTTTTCATTGAATTATTTTTTTCTCAATGCGAAGAACATTCTAAAAAACTAAAGAACCATTTTCCACTATAAAGAACCTTTTTTGGAATGGAAAGATTCTTCCTCTTGGAACTACAGATGCCAATAAAGAACTTTCATTCTTAAGAGTGTTGGATAAATGATTCAGTTTGAAACACATAATAGAGCTTGTAACCAATATGGGGGATGTGAAAATAATCAACAGAACAAATACAAGCTGTTAGACTTATGGGAAAAGGGAAGTGTACCTACCTTCAGTGCAAAGGCCTCTGCAGTCTCCCTGCAGGACCGCTCAATCTGAAACTGCATCTCTAAAACATCCAGCTCCTTGAGCAGTTGAGAAGAGGCTGAAAGTTATTTAAATCTAATTAGTGACACTTCAAGTAGTTTATATTGCATTGAGTTATGCCAAGGTTTAGCCATAAATGTTTTTTTTTTTTCCACAGTAGATGAGTTGATATGAGGATATTGCAATACTAAAAGACTCCCATAGATATCTCACCCTCCTCCATCCTTGACAGCTTTTTATTCGCCTCATCTCGCTCTTTCTCCAGAATCTCGCACTGTATATCAGATTATACAATGACAAAGTCATTTAAAAAAAAATTGCATAAAAATCCATTACTGAAATATGGGTGCAGCATTTAAGCAAAGACTCTGTTTGCAGAGATTTATTGGCTATGTTTGAAATGGCACACTAGCATAAAAGGACAAATAATGCATGATTATGTGCATCATATTGTATTTTTACACTCACAATTGCAAATTTATTTCTCATATTTGTGATATTAGTATTTGTTATTTAGGCATTGATTGTAGTTGCAACAAGAAGGGGCCTGATTTTATTCGCCTCCACTTACTGTTTCTATAATATGAGGTACGGATATGCTGTGTTAAAATGCTCTGGAATAGCAAATGACCTGCTAAATATTTACAATAGAGCATGCTGTAGAAAAATAGAAATTTTTAACCTAAGAAAAATTTCTATCATTGCCGATAGACAATAAAGTTTCTCTGAACTCTGTAGAATACCATATCCCACAATGCAATCTGCTCAACCAGGACACAGCTCCATTAAGCATGCAAAAATGTCATGTGACATTAATCTAGCGTATTGTTTAAAATATGTTGCATGTTTTATATACTATTTTTAAACTGTGCTGTATAAGTAGTGCTATCATATGCATTCTGATCAAAGCCAGATTAAGTTGAGCAGAAATTACCTCAATGTCTCTTTCATCTTCTGAAGACAGGGCGTTCTCCTCCTCAGAATCTAAGAGGACAACAGCTGAAGTTTTCAGATTGTTCATGCGTTTCATCTATATTTATAGTATTAGTGAAAGGCAGTCATATTAATCTAAAAAAAAAAAAGCATTCTGAATGTTTCTTTATTGAACTTGTGTGCTATACATGTAATGTTATTATTACAGATAACTGTAAAATTGGTCATTAACGAAATTCTGTGGTCAAATGTTTTGTATGACCACTGTTCCAAGTAATTGGACTAATGACTGACTTTAATCGGTTACTGTTAACATAGTTAATTACCAAGCTTATCCCGTAGAATAAAAGACAATTTTTAGAGTTTAGAACGAACATTTCAAAACAAGAAAAAAATTTATCCAACCTGAAATTATTTCATCTGATCCAAGATTCCACATCATTTCTCAAGCTTCTTGTTAGCGTCTAAGCTTCTAAATCCTTCTCTGCTTCTGTGTCTGTCGCTCTCTGTATGTATGACAGTGTACTTGGTAGGAAGAACTGAAACTAAGGTACCGCTCTGCTTTTAATTCTTCCTATTTTGTTACGTAAAATGATACAAAAGTCCATTCTGCGTTGCCCTTTATGGTTAACTGAGTCAACAATGGCTGTTTAGAAAAGATTTGATAAAGCAACATTCATCATGCTTGTCCTTTGTGAAAGTATGAGCAGTCTTATTTTAGTGACAATGTTGTCTGAACAAATGTAAACATGTTTATGCGCTTATAAGATGATTAATTCCGAAGCATTTAAGGTCAGGATGTGTGTTTCCTGATCTTGGCTTTTTGTATCATGCTTTAGCTGTTAAGCTTTTGCACTTATAATGTCCTGCAATGGTTGAATTTTACAGTGTAGAATTGATTGTTAGTTTTGTTTTAATGTGGTTGTTGAAGTTGCTAAACTACTGATTCATAGAATTTAGTTGCAATGCAAAGAGCGATTATAATTAATGTCCATATCAGTGCCATGCTTTCTCTTGCATAACCAGTAAAGAACAGATTTGTCTGGTATCTTGAAAGCTATGGTTTCATGGTATTCAACTTAGGAAGAAAGTGTAATGCTTCTTGCAGTTCAAAACGCTTTTGCTACGTTCTACACCTTCCGTTTTCAATTTACGAAACAACTTACAAAGCTTTTTCGTAAGTTAAATATGGAAGGCGGTCTGGCGGTAGTTATTTTACTTCATAATGTGTTAAATATGGATAACTCCGATTGTATTCGTCTGAATGAAGAAAGTCATATACACCTAGGATGGCTTGAGGGTGAGTAAATCATGGGGTAATTTTCATTTTAAAGTGAACTAATCCTTTAAAGCGATTACTGATTCTACCGCAGAAGCCAGCAAATTTATGCGCAAGCAATATAAAAAACAAAGACAAGGATGCGAAAAAGAGAGTTTTTAAACATTTTTGATGTTTTGCTTGTAGAGCTGTCACTGTAATATGAGTTCTGACACATCACTCCTTCCACTGAGTACTTTTTGCAACTCTGTTGATAAATTCGGGTATGTAAAATCTTTGAAGTGACTTCAATGAGCACAGAATTGTGACGAATGTTGATCTAGAGTGCGTTAAGTCACATAAATTCTGATTTGACTTTTCAGACTGGGGTCGCATTGTAAAACATCTTGTATCGGATTTAGGACCACATATATGGAAGTGGCCCTAATCGGAATTGAAAAGATCAGATTCTATGTGGTTTGTGCTGTTCGCACTGTTATGGCAAAAAATGTCACATATGTCACATGAACCAAAAAAAAAAAAAAAAAAATTAAAGCTGCAAGCAGCGATGAAAGGGCTCTTGCACCCATGCCTCCACCACCCAGGTGGTTTTAGAAAAACAGAGCGGTGGGCAATATGTATTTAAAGGGGACCTATTATGCCCCATTTTACAAGATGTAAAATAAGTCTCTGATGTCCCCAGAGTGTGTATGTGATGTTTTAGCTCAAAATACCCCACAGATAATTTTTTTATAGCATGTTAAAAATGCCACTTTTTGGGGTTGAGCAAAAACACGCCGTTTCAGTGTGTGCCCTTTAAATGCAAAGAGCTGCTGCCCTCAGCCTAAGAGGGCGGAGCTTCAAGAGCTCATTCTCTGGTGTCAGTCAGGAGTCAGTCAGGACGCACTATAATGTCAGAAACTGTGAATATATACTGCATGGAGATATGACTTATATTGTCTTGTTTTTATTCACTATATTAGTACAAGCCTGTTGTACCGGACCCCATTCGACTTTACTGATGAGTTTTATGACGTTTATTTTACTTCATACAAAAGATGAAGCGTCCGTTTTCACTCTAGAACATCACTGAAAGAGCTTAATAAAACACAGTGCAAGTGTGCATTAAAATATTGTCCATAAACTCTCTCTCCCTTGCATTATCTTAAACATACACAGCGAAGTACACAGAAACACCCGTTCGGGTGGTGCTTAATAAACTGGGAAACTTTATATCCGTAAATCAACTCTGATGAACTGTAATAAAGTGCTTTCACCTTCATTACTGCCTTATCCAGTATCACTCTGGAGACCAGGGCCGGATTGGGACTCATTTTCAGCCCTGGAGTTTCATGCCTTAGACCGGCCCACTTTAATTCACGACTGACAATATTAAAATAATGTAATTAAAACCTCAGTATATAAGTCTGCAATAGTGCACTGTTCTCTACAGCCTTGTAATTAATTGTATTTTTCAAAAATATCTTCAAAAATTATAGTACAAAAATGCTAAAATTTGATATAGAGTCATTTTTATTGTTATAATAATGATTTTATAATGTGAACCATTGATTAATTTGCTAGCCATCTAGTGGCTGCAGTTAAAAATTCATGTTATTTTAATTTTAATTTAATTAAGTGTTTGCTTTCCAGTAGATGGCAGCAATCGTCCACTAAACCCAGGCACATTTTTCATGTCTATCACTATGAATGAAATTGAGAAATGTAGATCTTTATTAAAATCGATTTAACAAAAATTTTTGCTATTTTATATAAATGTATATACTTAATTTATTACAAATTGAGGCAAATAAATAACACAAAATACCATAAATCCCACAAAATTGCACAACTTTACAGTAAAATATTAAAGTATTACGTTTGTTTAAAAAAAGTTACAGTATGTTACAAAATCACATTTTACTGTCTGGTTATGTAAGCTAGTTGGACAGAAAAATGAATATTGTTGGCCAATGTGTAATAGCATAGCTAGCAACATAACATAAGTGATAGGCCCTATATTTTATTATTTGCCTACTATTATTACAATATGAGTAATAGCTGAGTAATAGAACTTGTCACACTCCCCCTACAGACGTCACCTCATCCCTTCTTCTCGTATACTTTTGAGTCTCTGGGCGCACACTCCGAGTCCCTCCTGACCAGGTTAATTTACCCATAGAGTGACGTGATATCATTGATGTTACGGTAAAAACACGATCGCGCATTCATTAGTTTGTTTTTTTCTTGCACGGATGCCCCGTGCCGCCCCTGGCAAGATGCCACACTGGGCCGTTGCCCATGTTGTCCAGGCCTAAATCCGTCACTGACTGGTTTTAAGGAAAAAGTTAGACTACTCAGCTTAGTACATTTGGCCGTGTTGACAGTTTCTAGAGCATCCATATTTCAACCCAGTGCCATGACAACACCGGCCCTTGCGGCCAAGTAAACAGACCGGCCCACCAGGAATTCTCCCGGTGCTCCCGATTAGCCAATACGGGCCTGCTGGAGACTGTAAGCTAGATCACAAACAGTTTACTGATCTATCCTTGAGTAACAAATTTTTTAGCATAGTCTCTGTTTTGCATTGTCCCTTTGTATTGACATTCATTCACAAAGCAGTCCGATGTGAAATGATTTGCGCAGACATAAACGAATTTCGGTAGAGTTGAGGGAGCATTTTCTTCGAAAACAAAATTAATCCAACTTGTCTTCAGCGGCTCAGATTTAGGGAGTAAATGGAGAGAGCTATGTGAATTAATCCATCCAGCTACAGAACACTGAAAACCGTTAAAACGGCAGTGTCTGTCAACATTCGTGGGCGGGGCCTGTGGCTAATGTGACGTCACATTGCCGGGGATCTGGAAACAGCTTGTTTTCAGTGTTGGGTATAACGCGTTACTGTATTCTAATTACTTTTCCTGTTAATGCAGTAATTACATTTTAAATGTATGTAATTTGATTACAGTTACTGATGTCAATAAAATTATGTTACTTGCGTTACAAGAAAAAAAAATATTAGGTAAAGTGCATTTCTAAAAGAAATCACGTTTGGTGTGGATGCGTCATTATGAATCACAGGAGAACGCGTGGAGGAGGATACCCGCGCCCAAGTCGAGAGCGGTCCAACCTCGCCTAAACAAGCTAGATTGGATTTTTGTTCAGGATCGGGAGGGAAGGTAACTTCTGAACAATACTGTTTTCAAATGTTATTATAAATGTTTTCAGCATTTTTTTTTCTGTCTTTAATGCAGTTACATACAAACATAAACACAGTTAAGCTACCACAGACATACATGCTACACACAACAAGGAATGTTTAAGCTGTGTCCAAAACCACTCACTCGTTCACTGATTCACTAATCCCAGCTGGAGCTGTCATAGAAACGGCTCAACACATGATAAATCTACTTTTATCCTACATGTTACTTTATAAAATAATATTAATAACAATCTTAATGACTTTATTTTGTAATCATACATACCATACGTGCCAGCTAGGTTTTATAGGTTTTCAAAGTAACTTGAATGTAAAGTAATTAGTAATCTGATTACTTTTTACATGCAGTAATTAATAGTGTAATCAAATTACAATTTTAATGTAGTAATTTGTAATTTCTAGTGGATTACTTTTTTTGAGTAACTTACCCAACACTGCTTGTTCTGAGACACTGCTTATGATTTATGGGGATTTAAAAAAAGGAGTGGTTGGATTTTTATCATTATAGGGTGGTTGTGTATACACACTGCCAACACACATTTATAGCCAAACACCATGCAAAAGTGAATTTTGCATAATAGGTCCCCTTTAAGTATATAAATATAGGAGGACTACATTAGTCATTTGTATTTGCCACACTTTCTGCTACCAGCGGCGATATGACTAAATAACTAAATTTTGCCCATGTAGATGTCTTCAGGTCAGGGCACTTATCAATTACAACAACTTCCTCTTTCATGATGATAATAGCATGCTTTAGCTCTCAATGTTTTACTATGTTTTAGAATGTTTCTATCATGTTTAGCACTCAGTTGCATATTTTTAGTACACTGTAAAAAGTAATAAGTTGACTTTACTTAGAAAAGCTGTGGAAACTGATTGGTCATAACTAATTAGGTCATAATTTTTGACTTAATACTACTTACTACTACTTTGTAGAGTTAACTTGTATATTTGTAGAGGTTACCATAAAACTTGAGTAAAAGTAACTCTATTTCAAAAGTTCAGTCAACTTACAGATTTAAGTTTGTGGTTTGTAAGCAAAACTCAAACAAAACGGTTATTTTAACATGTCTGCTTGTTCATTTTACTAGAAGAATGTGTGCAAACTGATTGCCTTACATTTCTCAAGCAAGCTGTACTCAAAATTCTAAGTTGAGAATACAAAGAAAGACAACAGATTTCGCACAACACTTGAAAGTTTATTTTCTCTATAAAACAATATGAAAGACATTACTTAAGGTATGCTTGTCAACATGGCCCACTGACAACATTGTAGAAAAAAAAAGCACATACTGCACTTACAATAAAAAGTGCAATGTTTCTTTGTTTTTTACATGTTTACAAAGTGGTCAAAAGCAAATCGTGCAAACACTTAACAGTCTGTTGAGAGTACAGGTACAGAGTTTTGTACAGAACAAATTTTCTAGTACAGTTCTCTTTAAAAATTATCATCTAATAAAACTATTCTAAAACATTTTTTTGGAAAAGATTGCCGTTGTTGTGGCATCAAGATGCAAGGAGTAGGGCACAGTTGGAGAGTCCTCGGAAATCACTGTCATGATACCGATTGTCGTGTCGAACATGTCTTCATTGCCATCACAGTCCTAAAAACAGGAATAGCATATATCAAAAAATTAGGTCAATGTAAGCCACAAAACTTCTTTTAAAAGCACATACTTGCATTTAAATGTAAAACTAAATTAACAACACTGTATTATGTCTAAATGTAAAGGCCTTTTCAAACAGGACACATCAGTGGATGCATGGAGGAATGACATTCAAACCATGCACTGCAAGAAAATATATTAAATCAAACTTAAGGCCAGCTATAAAAACCTATATAAAAACCTATAATAAAACATCATTGATTGAATTTTTAAAAACAATTAAATATCAGATTTTTTATTCTATCTAACCTCCTTTCTGTCATTTATATTTTTTTTCTTACCTCCTTACTGACTTCATTTATTTGTTGTGTCTTTCCTTTATTCTTCCTACCCATCTAAATTTCCAACCTCCCGTCTATTGTCTCTTACAACTGTTTCTCTTTCATCTCTGTCTTTTTTTTCTTATGAGTTCTTAATTTATCTTTAACTTTCTTTTCTCTATCCCTTTCTTTGTTTTAGTGTCCTGACTGTTTTCCCCCTTCATAACTCTTCTTGCCAGATCTCAAAACAATTTGAAGAACAGTTTGCCTGTTAAAAAAGAATCACATCACAGAAAAAAAATTACTTACAAAGCATGTCTTGTAAAAATCAGTGGGGTCTTCTCCGAGGAGGAGTGGTAGGCCATGAAGAACGGCTGTTCGTCTCGCATTGACATTGGATTTCTGCAAAGTTATGAATATTAATATTTATTAGCGCTCATGACACAAACAAAACACAGATCAGACAACAACAGCAAAAGCAACAATTGTTTTTACTATCGAAAATGAATTGTGATGTGTCTGAGGAACTTACATCATTGTCAATCTGGTGCAGAATCTCAAGTTTGGAGCCAATGTCTCCTCCTTTAGCCCTGAAGATATCGATGAAACGTTGAGTGAATCGGTCCAGTTCTGAAAGAATTCGGTTTGCAGGTTTTTGCCAGATATACAATTAAATTCTGCCAGAATCTAAAAAAAAAAAAAATAATAATAAAAAAATAAAAAATAGGACAAACTGACATTAAGCCATCACTTCTCACTGAAATGTGCAAGAATGAATTAAAGGGATAGTTAACCCAAAAATGAAAATTAGCCCATGATTTAGTCGCCCTCAAGTCATCCTAGGTGTATATGACATTCTTCTTTCAGACGAGTACAATCAGAGTTATATTAAAAAAGTCCAGGCTAATCCAAGCATTATTATAGCAGCAATAGTTGCTCTGTTTTTGAAGTCCATAAAAAAATGCATCTGTCCGTCAAATAACGTGCTCCACGCGGCTCTGGGGTGTTAATAAAGGCCTTCTGAAGCGAATCGATGCATTTGTGTTAGAAAAATATCCATATTTAAAACTTTATAAAGTAAAGTTCCAGCTGATCGCCTTCTGTGGAAAAGAGTTGAAAGTTCCTTTTCGCAATTCAAGATGCGTACGTGACGTTATGACGAGCGCACCTGGTCGCGTTTGTCTTTCGATCGGCAGAGGCACTTTCAACTCTTTTTCCCTAAATTGAATACGAAAGGCGGTCAGCCGAAGCTTTACTTGATAAAGTTTTAAATATGGATATTTTTCTTACACAAACGCATCGATTCGCTTCAGAAGGCCTTTATTAACACCCCAGAGCCGCGAGGAGCACGTTATTTGACGGACAGATGCATTTTTATAGACTTCAAAAACAGAGCAACTATTACTGTCATTATAATGCCATTATAATGCTTGGATTAGCCTGGACTTCTTTAATATAACTTAATATAACTCAGATTGTATTCGTCTGAAAGAAGAATGTCATATACACCTAGCTAATAAGCCACTGATCTCAAACGGTCTCATTCGACATAAAACTATCCTGCATCAGTGTGCTTTTTTGTCTTTTCCTCTTTGCACACAATGAGCAAATTAAAATCTATTTAATTTTTTAACGTTGGTTTATAAATAGGCCATCATCATGAGCATACCTAGTTGTGCCGCCACATCCAGAGCACAAGGCAAGCTGAAGTTTCTTCTTCGTCAACGTCGTCGTTGTCTTCAAAACCCTGTGTACCGCAACATTGCGCATGCGCATGCGCATGCGGGCGCGGCTGCATTGCCTGTACAACACACTCAACATTCTTAAGTACTATGTACTAAATTTGCTTAGTTTAACTATTGCTTCCACCTAAAAGTTCACACTACAAAGCCTAATCAAGTTAAATCAACAAATTTTCCAAAATCAGTTAAATTTACAAGTTTTTCTTAAGTAGATTCTGCTAATAGTGCATCACAGTGTTAAACACGTCACTTCCTGTTGCCAGTGGGTGGCGCTTTTACTATAACTGAATATTGTCATAGATGTGTTCAGGGCAGGACTATTCTCAAACATGTGAAGTTTGGGGCAGGTTGGACATTGTATGCCTGAGTTCTTCAAACAACTTCCTCTTTCATGGTGTTAATCACATACTTTAGCACTTTCAAAATTCAAAATATCTCAGTTCCTGTTGGGTTTTAAGATTATGCTCCCACTGACTTTTTTGTAGGTATTGGGCTGTTACAGGTGTCTACCGAATGTCATACTTGTATGTGAAATGTAGGGCGAAGATCATTGAAAATTTTATAGGTAGCCCTATCGAGTCATTTTGCCGCACCTAATACTGAAATCCATATCAGGCGTAAATTTTCACTACTTCTGTCATGTGTGCAAAGTTTCATGAGTTTTCGTGCATATTTAGGCCCTCAAAAATGTGATTCATTTCAGAGAAGAAGAATAATTGATGGAGCAATTACAATAGGGTCCTCACACCATTGGTGCTTGGGCCCTAAAAAAATAGGATTTAGGCCACATTTACCTGCAGTCTGAATGTAGCCAAAGAGTGAGCAGTTAATATTAGTGAGCAGTTTTTAAATAAAAAGTATCATTCTGCTTGACATTAAAAAAATATTTTAAGTGTTTATCAAAGTAAAATGCTTATTTCTGTTTTCTCAGGCAGAGAGAGATAATGCTACTGAGCATGTGCAGAGTAAGTGTCATCACTCTTTACACTGAACAAATTTAATTTTGCAGTTGCCCCTCCTGAAACCATCACTTTTTTTTTCTTTTTTTTTCCATTCACACCAGTAGAATCGCACATATAGTCCTTCTTAGGCTTCCTGTTTAAATCTATTGTTCTTAATATAAGCTACACTCTACTCTTAAAATACACCATTGGGCATTTTAATCATGAATTAAGATATTATTTGGTGCTTTTATAAACATTTTTTGTGAGGATGTCCCCACAACATCAGGTCAGGTTTTGCTTTTCTTCTGGTGATATGTTTTGAAATTTTGCCCCCAGGATCACAAAAGCACACATACTCAGAACACCGCATTACAGTAATGAGTATATTAGGATTAAACATGACGTAAAGAGGCTGACTGATAGGAGGTCATGGGTGGGTCATTGGGTCATATTACCATACCATGTGAGGAGTCCGAATTATTGACTGTTTACCCAAACACAAACATACAGAGAACATTGATTAAATCAGTCAATATTAGCTGTGCAGTTTACAACATAAAGAGCCAGTGCTTTCTTGTTTTGAAACGCACAAACCGAACAACGCGACAGAAAACAGAGCGAGAGGGAGACAGAGGATGGGTCAGATTCAGGGCTGTGAGATGCGACGCGATGTGACAGGGCAGCCTGGAGATACACTGGTCATGACTTCATTTGCAAACTATATATATATATATATATATATATATATATCATATTATATTATAGTTTCTTTCTTCTGCTGAACACAGATCAGAAGAAGAATCAGAAGATCAGAAAGAAGATATTTTGAAGCATGTTTGTAATCAAACAGTTGACTGTAGCCATTGACTTCCATTGTATGTAGGGAAAAAATACTATGGAAGTGGAAAATGGAAAATACTATGGATTCTTCAAAATATCTTGTTTTGTGTTCAACAGAAGAAAGAAACTCATACAGGTTTGGAACAACTTGAGGATGAGTAAATGATGACAGAATTTTCATTTTTGGGTGAACTATCCCTTTAACACTATTCTTTTGTTGTCATTCAAGCACTGTTATTTTCATCAGGAAGTACAAATCTTGCTGCTATTGTTTTGCTGTAATTGGTATTGTCAAGGAGGCAATGATAATGGAACTGGGTTTTCATTGGTCATGATACCACTTTGCCTCTAGGTGGTGCTCTGTCCTTGTGAACCGCAACCTGTTGCTTGTGTCTGCCCTCATGAGGGTGATTCTCTCACTGTGAGCTAGAAGAATTAAGTTTTTGCTTTTATTAAGAGACTGTTAGATAAACACAGCTGTTTGTGTTATTGATTGAGCTGGTTAACGCTCTCTATGTATTGTCATGATTTACACAGAAAAAAAATGTTCCGATTTCTAACCATTTCTAACATTTTTAAAGACATAAAACCAATTTGGCCTGTTCTACTAGTGATCTTCACCTTCATGAATATATCCATCAATTAAAATGACATACAGCAATATGAAATAAAATTTTATTAAATTTATTGTAGAAAGAAGTTTTTAATTATTACCATGGTTTTAAAGAACAAAAACAGAACATTTAGCTGTGTCTACATTTACATGCAATCCTGTTGCTGCATTAAAATCCATCTTAAAAAAAAATAAAATAAAATAAAAAGTATTTTAAAATGTTTTATTATTATTATTATTGTTGTTGTTGTTGTTGTTGTTGTTGTTGTTGTTGGTGTTGTTTTATTTAAAAACACCATATTTGGAACCTTAGTGTTTCAGGAAGACAATTAAGTTGATTTTTTTTTTTTTTTTTTTTTTTGGCTGCAAATTTTTGCATAAATTTGCATAATTTTATTCCAATTTGCATTATTTATTATTTCATTTTATTTATTTTAATTTTATTTTTAACCCTGTTCTAAAAGTTATAGTAAGAGAAAAATGATGATTTAAAAAAAAAAAAAAAAAAAAGTAATTTTGACATTATCTGTAAAAATGTATATTAATTATTTTATTATTACCATATTTTAATTAGCAAAACGGAACATTAAGCTGTGTCCACATTTATGTGCAATGCTGTTGCTGCATTAAACCATCCCTTATTTTTTATTATTTATTTATTTATTTATTTTTAAAAACGGTATTTTTAAACTAAATAAATTACATTATTTTTTAACCTTTTTATGTTCCAGGAAGGCGATTAAATGACCTTGTTCTATTTTTTTGTTCTATTACATACATTTACATAATTTTATTTTAATTTTATTATTTAATTTATTTACAAACCCGATTCCAAAAAAGTTGGGACACTCTACAAATTGTGAATAAAAACAGAATGCAATGATGTGGAAGTTTCAAATTTCAATATTTTATTCAGAATACAACATAGATGACATATCAAATGTTTAAACTGAGAAAATGTATCATTTTAAGGGAAAAATAAGTTGATTTTAAATTTCATGGCATCAACACATCTCAAAAAAGTTGGGACAAGGCCATGTTTACCACTGTGTGGCATCCCCTCTTTTTATAACAGTCTGCAAACATCTGGGGACTAAGGAGACAAGTTGCTCAAGTTTAGGAATAGGAATGTTGTCCCATTCTTCTCTAATACAGGCTTAGTTGCTCAACTGTCTTAGGTCTTATTTGTCGCATCTTCCTCTTTATGATGCACCAAATGTTTTCTATGGGTGAAAGATCTGGACTGCAGGCTGGCCATTTCAGTACCTGGATCCTTCTTCTACACAGCCATGATGTTGTAATTGATGCAGTATGTGGTCTGGCATTGTCATGTTGGAAAACGCAAGGTCTTCCCTGAAAGAGACGACGTCTTGATGGGAGCATATGTTGTTCTAGAACTTGGATATACCTTTCAGCATTGATGGTGCCTTTCCAGATGTGTAAGCTGCCCATGCCACATGCACTCATGCAACCCCATGCCATCAGAGATGCAGGCTTCTGAACTGAGCGCTGATAACAACTTGGGTTGTCCTTGTCCTCTTTAGTCCGGATGACATGGTGTCCCAGTTTTTCGTCTGACCACAGAACAGTTTTCCACTTTGCCACAGTCCATTTTAAATGAGCCTTAAAAACGCCTGCACTTCTGGATTATGTTTAGATATGGCTTCTTTTTAGACCTATAGAGTTTTAGCCAGCAACGGCGAATGGCACGGTGGATTGTGTTCATCGACAATGTTTTCTGGAAGTATTCCTGAGCCCATGTTGTGATTTCCATTACAGTAGCATTCCTGTATGTGATGCAGTGCCGTCTAAGGGCCTGAAGATCACGGGCATCCAGTATGGTTTTCCGGCCTTGACCCTTACACACAGAGATTGTTCCAGCTTCTCTGAATCTTTGGATGATATTATGTACTGTAGATGATGATGATGATAACTTCAAACTATTTGCAATTTTTCTCTGAGAAACTCCTTTCTGATATTGCTCCACTATTTTTCACCGCAGCATTGGGGGAATTGGTGATCCTCTGCCCATCTTGACTTCTGAAGACACAGCCACTCTGAGAGGCTCTTTTTATACCCAATCATGTTGCCAATTGACCTAATAAGTTGCAGATTGGTCCTCCAGCTGTTCCTTATATGTACATTTAACTTTTCCGGCCTCTTATTGCTACCTGTACCAACTTTTTTGGAATGTGTAGCTCTCATGAAATCCAAAATGAGCCAATATTTGGCATGACATTTCAAAATGTCTCACTTTCAACATTTGATATGTTATCTATATTCTATTGTGAATAATCGAGTTTGTATTATTTTATTTTATTTATTTTAATTTTCAACCTTGTTCCTGAAGTTATAGTAAGAAAAAAATTATGAAACAAATATTTGTCTTGAATTTAGAAGAAATATGACTTTATCAATAACTGCAAAATTATTCCTTCCTACAATCCAACATTTGGTCACAAACTAGCCCTTACTGAGTGAAATCTTAATTTAGGCTTAATTTAGACATTGCAATCCTGTTTTTTATCTATTTATTTTTGTATTTTATTAGAGGTTTCTTTTGAAGAGTTTAAATGCATATTTTGTACCCTACCTGTGGAAAGTATTCATTTGTAGTAATTTTGTAGTGCGGTACAGATGAATGAACATCTAGAGAGCGGCAGTCATAGATGGGACATGATTCGGATCATCCTAGCTGTGCCCGCAGTGGTACAGACAGTATGTCACAGTCTTAAAAAGATGATGACTGGGACAGAGGAAGGTATCTAGACAGGCGCATGGTGGCACAGACAGACCAGCCCTGTCTCCTAGTGACGATGTCACAGGAAGCAAAGTCTGGCCTGGCACAAAGTGGTACAGTCGCCAGACAGCTGTGACTCATGGGAATAGTGAGTGAAAGACAGATGTGACCAGGACGATGGATGAAAAAGTAGCTTTCATGATAACTGTTGATTTAATATGATACACAGTGGGACAAAAAACAGGAAGTCCCAGCTGACTAGCCTTTTAAGAGGGTGTGATTCCTCTCTGCAGGGTATCCACACCGGCCTGCCACCTGTTTCAGTCTACATTTAAGCCCTTTTAAGGCCTTTGTTTCCTCAACATCCGTTCACTGAGCAAGATGAGGATGTAGCCCCATATCAGGAGGAGAGAACTGATGTAATCCAGCCCTGTCGCTCACCCTCTTGTTCTAGATTTCCCTCCATATTTGTTCTCACTTCTGCTCTGTTTCAGGTCACATTCTTTATTTGCATGACAACTAATTTATATTGGCAAGGCATTTGCAGCTTAGTTGCATGTGTACAAACAGGGTTATTATAGTCAACTGAAACCAAAACTATAACTAAATCCATGAAAAATGTTGTTGCTTTAAATAAATGTTAACTGAAATAAAAAAAATTAAAAAACTTTATAAAAAATAACACACACACACACACACACACACACACACACAAAATCTTAATAATCTTGATTATGTCAGATAACACTTGAGCAAAACATGGTCAGGTCAAAGTGTCTGAATAATTTTTGGTTCCAGATTTTTATCAATTTTACTGGTAGTCCACTGTATGAAGAATTTTTGGGTATAATATGTCACAGTTTACTTTATTTTGATATCCTCACTTACATAAATGAACTATAGTGTCTTGCACCCACTAGTAAAATTATATAAAAAATTATATGTAGTGTCTGAATAATTTTGGTTTGACTATATATAAAATATATATAATATTTTAGCTAGTTTTTCAACATTTCTAATTTTCATTTAGTTTAACTTGATGTACTAAAATGTATAAAAACTCTATGGACATATTTTAAAAAACAAAAACTTGTAAAAATGACAAACACAAATTACTAAACTAGGATTAAAATGAAAACTAATAATACTAAAATAACACTGGTACAAAGAAAAAAATGTATGACAATATACAGAGAAATAAAAGCAAATTATGTTAAAAAAGTTTTTTTTTTTTTTTTTTTGGAAAAATGTTCCAACTTTTTTTTTTATCAAGGATGCATCAAAAAATGACAGTAGAGATGCTCAATAATGTTACAAAAGATTTCACATATTTTGTTTTGCACCATTTTCTTCATACAGATGCAAGTGTAATTTGTTCAATTTTGCAGAAGGTGTAAAAAATATTATTTGTGTGCATTATATTAAATTCTAGCTTTGAAATGAGCATTGAGCCTGTGGTTTTTGTTTAGTGATTTCACCCTGTAACTCGCTTCTGATTGGTTAGACTGACAATGTTACACCACTCCCCTTTCTGCACAAATTTTATTATAGAAGAGCGGTAGTAACAGAAGTTTGGCGAGATAAAGAGACTCTCTCCCTCTCCCCTCGGCCTCCGTTGGGACTCCTTAAAACCTCCATTAGTTCTGACATGCAGGACCACTGATTCCGTAAAGGTCAGGACCTTGCGCAGCAGGTCTTGGCAGGATTTTAGTCCAGCATAATCACATATCTGCGTGCAAGAGTCCAGCGCTGCCCACTGAGTTCCCCTTCCTCTCCTCTGCAGCAGCGCCAACACGCTCTCACACCCCCTGCAGAAGACCAAACAACTGACTGCCGCAGATCTGCATCACCACCAGTAATTGCTGACTGCTGCAGGCTGCGCAGTTGTCTTTCTTTTTGTGGATGTTTAGTTTTGTTTTTAAATCTTATTTTTTAATTCATTTTTTTTTTTTTCAATTCTCTGTGGTTTGCATGACTGCGTCTGTCTTTTAAATCAGCGGAAACTGTTTTGTAAAGCAAGAGACAAGAAACATGTTGTCTTGCTGAACAAGGTACTTTGTGAATTTGGAGAGGATATGGAAACACGACACACACAGCCCCTCTTTCACAGTTTTCCTGCTTCCCACTAGAGCCACCTGCAATTGTGCTTTCACTGCCAAATTTGGATCATGTGACTATAGTGTATACCACCAATCAGAGCTCAGTGAGGAGGAGGATGAAATCTATTGCTGTGTTTTGAAAAGAATACATAGGGCTGATATATAAATTATTGAAATATCGCAAATGTACATATTGCGATATCGCATGGGCTTGCGATAGCATGATTTTAATACTCTAAAAGATTATGAAAAGTCTACATTTAGGTCGACGTAGACAGCAGAGAATAGACACATGACTGTTACACATGTGACAAGCTTTATGTTTTTAGGCGCAATAAGCGAATTAGGGTCTACTCACACACACAGGAAGCCGCCTCTCGGATGTCAAAATGCCCATGATTATAAACACAGTTATGTCTTAAGTGGAGTACACAGTTGAGAAAGAAAGCATGTGTGTAACAGTATATTAGATCTGTGCAGCTCTTAAAGTGACAACAGCCTAATAAACCTGCTTCAGTCTGTGTGCTTAATGGTAATCAAACAACAAAAGACGAAGAGAAAATCACTCACTGTTCTTGACTGAAAAACTTTTGTAGCTTTAATAAGAATCAGTGTATTTTTAATTCATATAGTGAAGACTAAGCAGCATTTAATTTTTACATTTGATTATTCAGTTTCTGTTGTTAAATAAACCCCTATGTAGTCTTACCTGAAACCCTAAACCCCCTGAATTACACTGAGGTTAAAATGATACTTACTTTTATGTAGCTAATGATACAGTAAAACACTGCTCTCCACTTTCAGAAGTTGTAGGGATGCTTTCTTCTCACCAAAAAAAAAAAAAAGTGAAACATGTATGTTGGCTATGTCATTTTTAGTTTTTAAATACATTTAAATATAATTATATAGCTGTCTGGTGGACATCTCGGCATGGATGAAAGAACATCATCTGCAGCTGGCAAAGACTGAGCTTCTCGTCTTCCCTGCCAATCCGACTCTAAAGCATGATTTCACCATCCAGCTTGGTACATCCTCAATTACCCCATCAAATTCAGCCAGAAATCTTGGAGTAATCCTTGATGACCAACTGACCTTCAAAGACCACATTGCGAAGACCGCTCGATCATGCAGATTTGCACTATACAACATCAGGAAAATCAGGCCCTTTCTAACGGAACATGCAACACAACTTCTCGTCCAGGCCCTGGTCATTTCTAGGCTTGATTACTGCAATGCTCTTCTGGCTGGACTGCCATCATGCACAATCAAGCCTCTACAAATGATTCAGAATGCTGCAGCACGTCTTGTCTTTAACGAGCCCACATCACACCTCTCTTCATCTCTCTGCACTGGCTACCACTTGCTGCTCGCATCAAGTTCAAGGCACTGACGCTTGCTTACAGATCTACCACAGGCTCAGCACCCTCCTACTTAAACTCACTCTTATGAATCTACACTCCCACCAGAAGCCTACAGGAGCAAAGGCTTGTGGTACCATCACAAACAGGCACAAAATCACTCTCCAAAACATTCTCGTTCACTGCTCTGTGCTGGTGGAATGATCTTCCTGCTTTCATCCGGAATGCAGCATCCCTGGCAATATTCAAAAGACAGCTGAAAACTCATCTCTTCCGTGAGCACTTAACCTCATCTTAAAAAAAAAAAAAAAAAACAAAAAAAACCCTATTCCTTCATTACCTATCCTTTCACTTCCTTTAATCCTTCTATATTGTATCTTATGATACTCTGGGCAATGTCTGAAACTTGTATTGTGAGCACTTCTTTTCTATTTGCCTCTTCATGATGACTCGCTTGTTGTATTCCTCACTTGTAAGTCACTTTGGAAAAAAGCATCTGCCAAATGAATAAATGTAAATGCAATTTTAAAAAAAATTACACACTGCATTGGTTCACAACAATTCATAAAACATAATGATTAACATAAAGAGCCAATCACTATTTCAAAACTGTGAGATTTTCTTGGTCACTGTGCAGGCAAAAATATTTATTTAGAAAATGTATGGAAGCTTGTTTCCACCACTAAATAAAAAATAAAAAAGGTAATTGTAACCTTTTATCTCACAATTCTGACTTTTTTTTTTATAAACTCACAATTGCAAGTTATAAACTCACAATTGCAAGATATAAAGTCCAATTCTGACTGATTTTTTTTTCTCAGTTACAAATTTATATCTCACAATTCTGACTTCATAACTCACAGTTGCAAGTTTATATCACACAATTCTGAGGAAAAAAGTCAGAATTGCGAGATAAAAAGTCGCAATAATACCTTTTTTATTTTTTATTCAGTGGTGGAAACAAGCTTCCATAAAATTTTAGATTTTATTTGTCAAAAAAAAAAAAAAAAAAAAAAAAAATGGTAACACTTTATTTTAGGGTCTTTTAACTAGTTGCTTATTAGCATGCATATTACTAGAATATTGGCTGTTTATTAGTGATTATTAAGCATATATTAATGCCTTATTCTGCATGACCTTATTCTACATTCTTAATCCTACCCAATAACTTAACAACTAGCTTTCTAATTAATAATAAGCAGTAAATTAGGAGTTTATTGAGGGAAAAGTTGTGAATATGTGTTCCCTATACTGAAGTGTTACCAAAAATGTTTAAAGCAGTGAGATTTTATTAGTTATAATGCATTTAAAAAAAATAAAAACATTTCATTTATTTATTTATAGCTGAATCAAAAACTTGTTTGTTCAGCCATTCTTTATCATTTTTGGATTAATAATTAAAATTCATTAAACTTTTCCCTACTTGTCATTCTTTTTTCCCTCTAATTAAAGTAGTTTTTTTGTTTTATTTGTTTATTTTTGACTGCTCATATACTCAGCAAAAAAGTAGAAATGTCCCTTTTTCAGGATTCTGTATTTTAAAGATAATTTTGTAAAGTCCAAATAAGTTTTACATATCTTGATTGGAAAGGATTAAACAGTGTTTTTCATGCTCATTCAATGAGCCATAAACAATTATTGCACATGCACCAGTGGATCAGTCCTCAAGACACTAACAATTTACAGGTGGTAGACATTTAAAGTCACAGTTACAATAACTTAGGACACTAAAGAGATCTTTCTACTGACTCTGAAAAACACCAGGAGAAAGATGTGCAGTGTCCCTGATCACCTGTGTGAATAGGCCATAGACCTGCTGCAGGAAGGAGGCATGAGGACTGCAGATGTGAACAGAGAAATAAACTGCAATGTCTGTAATTTAAGACACCTTAGATAGTCCTACAGGGAGACAGGAAGGACAGCTGATCTTCCTTGCAGTCCCCCCCCCCCCCCATCATATATTATGTGTATACAAATATATACACATAATATGACATTTGCTGGGGGAAAAAATCAGTTGAAAGTGGGAGGACGTTTCTTTTTTTTTTGCATAGTATATTTCTAATAGCACACGCCATAACTAAATTTTCTTCTCTCTCAGCCTTCTACAACTTCCCATGCTGCTCCTGGAGTGCTAAAGCCCACCTTCCCCCTGCGGCCAGGCGGCGGATCTCAACTGTTAGTGCCTGCCAGGCCTTCCTGCCTCTTTTTGTTGTTTGCACAAAGGGGCCGCTGCCCTCTCGCAGGCTACGTTACAGTCTGTCACGTGAGGCGGACACTCTGGTCCTGCCGCGCTTTATTTGCTGTGGCACTGCAGATTACTTCCACAGTCTCTGTCTGCGCTGCACATCCAATTCAATTAGGGCCTATTAGACCTTCCCCCGCCTCACCGTACAGCCCCCCCTCTCGCTGTGACCGTTCATATACCACATCTGAAGCGCACGTTACTAAGCTAAAACTGCGTTAGTCTTATAAGCATTGAAATTACACTCAGATATTGAGTAACTGTTTTATCAGTTCTTGTTTTGAGTATTTAGAGGTGTTAAGGAAAGTAAAAGTGATGTGACGTGTAGCCAAGTATGGTGTCCCATACTTAGAATTTGTGCTCTGCATTTCACCCATCCAAGTGCGTACACACTTATGTATGTGGGTCATTGACAAATAAGGTTTTTAAAAGTGTTAAAAAACATAATGGAGATATAATTCATTTTGTTTTATTAAGTGTTAACAATGAGATTATGTGGTTTTTATAATCAATTAACATTGCTTTTGTCATTTTTTACAAGATGGACAAAATTTGTCACCAAAAAAGTCATTCAGTTTAACCAAAATTTCGGTTTTACCGAATGACACTTTTGGTTATACCGAATGACAATATTTTCAGACAATGTTAACAGGCTGATATCTAGCTAACTAGCAAAAGGACAATCAAACATTTTATATTTAGTACACGTTTTAAAATATTAAAATATATTTTAAAATATATTTTCCATGTTTTATACCGGTTGTACTGAATGACCTAATTATTCGGGACATGCGTATGAGCAAGTGAAAACATTAATTTTTCAAATAGTTAAGAGAGAGTTACATTGCTTCATGACCATGTGGTCCTTTGCAGGTGTCTGAATGATGTCACATCCTGTCTCATAATATCGACCGCATGACTTGATCCAAAATGGTCCCTAAGATGATTCAGTTGTATTAGTGAAATTTACACAACACTTTTGCCTAGTAGTCTTTTTTCCCCCACTAATAAAGGCAGTTCATTTTTGTACTTATTTATTTATTGAAACTGTAAGATTTTATTAGTCATATTGCAGTCAAAAAGAAATAAAAAAAAAAAACCATCTATTTATTTATTTGTATGAAAAGTGAGATTTTACTAAATGAAAATGAGAAATGTTGCCTTGGAAATTACCTGAAATAAAATAAATATTTATATTTTATTTCAAGTAACGTTTTGTGGTTTTAGTTAACTATAATATCCCTGACTCTGATCATAAATAAATGAGACAGAGTGAGAAGAAGCTGTCGGCATAAGCCTGAAGTGTTGGCATGAAAGCAAAAATTTGATGCAAGCATGCAGTGTTTTAAGGTGGTAATTGTGTAGATTTTTACAATTAAGAAATGCATTTGCCCTTGTATCAAGCAAAAATAGTAAGTCCAAGCACACACAATTTCTAGTATGGGCCATAAGCAGTGTTGGGTGCATTTCTAAGTAATTAATAATGTTAAAATGTACACTCTAAGAAATGCTGGGTTAAAAACAACCCAAGTTGAGTTGAAAATGTACAAACCCAGTGGTTGGGTTAAATGTTTGTCCAACATGCTGGGCAGTTTTATTTAACGCAACTATTGTTTAAAAATTACTATATGGCTGTCTTAAAATGAACACAAAATTGGCTGGAAATTAAAAAATCAGACACATAATTACTAGAGGCAACAGTAATAATCAAAAATGAACATTTATTAATAAGCAATTTAATACATACTCATTGTTTAATTATTATTCATTAAACATATTAATAAATCTTAATTGCCAACATATTTTGGGTTCATTTTAAGCAAGCAATACAGTAATTTTTAAACAATAATTGGGTTAAATAAAACTGCCCAGCATGTTGGACAAACATTTAACCAACCGCTGGGTTTGTCCATTTTCAACCCAGCATTTTTTAGAGTATATATTTTTAATGTAACCTTCTCTCTTTAAATACTTTGGTCAGTTCAAGAATAATTTATACATGGGATTAATGATATAGGATTAGTAATATGTAATGCAATACTTTTTAGAGAGAGTAATTGGTATAGATAAATTTATCTAAATATATTATAAAATTTATATATAAATTTTATTTGTTTAATTCACACACTCAAATAATGATGAAACAATTTTGGCTCTGACCCATTGTGGGAGGCACGGCATTCTCCAAACTTCGCCTAAGGATGCGCATCACTGCTCTCTGGCATGATTTTCGGACTCCATTGTGTGGCTTTCATTGTCCTCCCTCCCTCAAGCCCAAAACTCTCGCAATCTTTCCTCTAGTTCACTGCACGCCCCCTCTGCCCGGCCTCTGCACACCTGGTCCTGACAAATTAGAGCGAAAGAGAGGGGGCTGGATCGGGTCTTTAAGCATTCCGACGGAGCAAAAAGTTAATGATGGGCGCTTCGGTGCAGTTGACAACAGGGGAAAAAATTTTGCAGAACAGAAAATTGCTGACAAAAGGAACAACATAGCATAAAATGAAAAGTGTCTTTGAATAAACTTTTTTCTTAGTTTGACACTGAACTTTCTTTTCTATGCATTGCTATCCGATATTAAATTATGCAGAATTATGTCTAAAACAAGTGGTAGAATTAATTTCAGACAAGCTAAATCAAAAACTTGTTTGGTTTTAGCCATTCTAAGACTAAATAATTAAAATTTGCACAACACTTTTCCCTACTTGTCCTTCTTTTTTTCCTCTAATAAAAGCATTTTATATGCCCGCCTTCTCTACAGGGTCTAATCTGCCCCTGACAGCTTCCTCTCGTAATTGGTGCTAACACCCAGATGGACGGGGCTCTAATTTGTCGTTCCCAATAAAGAGAGGCGGCTGAGGGGGCGGCAGAGAGGGGGGAAGCCTTGATTTGTTGGTTATAGATACAGAAGCCGTAAACACCCCAGGCCTCTGGGCCGACAGTTTGAGCAGGCTTTTGTTCACACGTTTGTTCAAAAGAAGCGCTCTTCTCAGCCACCCACCCACCCCCACCACCCACTGCCGTTGCCTTGATTCCTGTCTTTCTCTCTCTCTCTCTTGTTTGCTTACACACATGCAGTCTATTCCCTCTGTTTCATGCAACCTCTCTTTTGCAAGGTTCTAGAGCTGGTCTAGTTGTGGTGTGTCTGTGTGTCGTTGTGGGTATGTGGATGGGTGGCCGTGACATAAGCATTTTTCAGGGCAACTGCTTGACCTCTCGCTATTAATGAGGCCACAGGGAATGAGCTCTGGGTCAATGGTCAGGTAGAGAGAAAGATATGAGGTGTTTCTCTGACAGCAGATGCATAATTGAGCTGCCATCACAAACTATTCATTAAAATGTCTGTCGTTCTGTCTGTAGATCTATCTATCTATTTGTCTCTCTGTCGTTCTATCTGTCTTTCTGCCCATCTCTCTGAACAAAGTTAATCTATCTATCATTCTATCGATCTATCGATCTATCTATCATTCTATCATTCTATCGTTCTATCTATCTATCGATCTTTTCTATCTATCATTCTATCTGTCGTTCTATCTATCGTTCTATCTGTATATATATCTCTTGTTCTATCTATCGTTCTATCTGTCATTCTATCTATTGTTCTATCTATCTTTCTTTCTATCTATCGTTCTATCTATCTCTCTCTCTCTCGTTCTATCTATCTATCTATCTATCGTTCTATGTATCATTCTATCGTTCTATCTATCGTTCTGTCCTATCTATCTATCGTTCTGTCCTATCTATCTATCTATCTATCGTTCTATCGTTCTATCTATCATCTATCATTCAATCTATCATTCTATCTATCTCTCTCGTTCTATCGTTAATTACTATTCTATCATCTTATATCTTATCTTATCTATCGTTCTATCTATCTATCTATCTATCTATCGCTCTCTATCTCGTTCTACTGTTCTATCTACTATCTATATATCTCTCGTTCTATGTATCGTTCTATCTATCGTTCTATCATTCTATCTATCGTTCTATGTGTCTATCTATCTCTCGTTCTATGTATCGTTCTATCATTCTATCTGTCTATCTATCTATCATTCTATCTATCGTTCTATCTATCTATCGATCTTCTATCTATTCTATCTATATATCTCTTGTTCTATCTATCGTTCTATCTGTCATTCTATCTACGTTCTATCTATCGTTCTTCTCTATCTTCTCTATCTATCGTTCTGTCTATCTCTCTCTCTCTCGTTCTATCTACCGTTCTATTATCTATCTATCTATCTATATACTATCGTTCTATCTATCGTTCTATCTGTCTATCTATCTCTTGTTCTATCTCTCGTTCTATCTACGTTCTTTCTATCATTCTTTCTATCGTTCTGTCCTATCTATCTATCTAATCTATCGTTCTATCGTTCTATCGTTCTATCTATCGTTCTATCTACCGTTCTATCATCTATCATCTTATCATCTATCATCTTATCATCTTATCTTATCTATCGTTCTGTCGTTCTATCTATCTATCTATCTATCTATCTATCTATCTATCTATATCGTTCTATCGTTCTATCGTTCTATCTATCGCTCTCTCTCTCTCGTTCTATCTATCGTTCTATCTGTCTATCTATCTCTTGTTCTATCTCTCGTTCTATCTACGTTCTTTCTATCATTCTTTCTATCGTTCTATCTATCGTTCTGTCCTATCTATCTATCTATCTATCTATCTGTCATGATGAATCACAGGAAGCAAATGCAAGTTACGAGGTAGGAAGGTTCCCCGTCTACGAGTCGCGGCGGTGGGGGAACCGGAGCAGGCGGATTAATATCGGAATGAAAAACGGGTTTGATCTTAGATACATGGAAGGCGGCATGAACTCTCCTGTACGCTGGAGGAAGTTTGAGGCGGACTGCCACCGGACTAATGATCTTGGTGACAGTAAACGGACCAATAAATTTGGGAGCAAGCTTATTAGAGACAGATCGGAGAGGAATGTTCTTAGTTGAAAGCCACACTTTTTGACCAACGACGTATACGGGAGGCCTTGACCGGTGGCGATCGGCCTTGGCCTTGGTGCGCTCCCTCACTTGGAGAAGAGTCTCTCGGGCTCTCGTCCAAGTGCGGTGACACCTCTGGACAAAGGCGTGAGCAGAGGGGACCGCGACTTCGGATTCCAGACTAGGAAAAATAGGTGGCTGGTAACCTACGCTACACTCAAACAGAGATAGGCCCGTGGACGACACTGGTAAAGTATTGTGTGCGTACTCCACCATGGAAAGTTGCTGACTCCAGGAGGAAGGATTCTTAGAGACCAGATATCGCAACGTTCGCTCCAAATCTTGATTGGCTCTCTCAGTCTGGCCATTACTCTGGGGGTGAAACCCTGAGGACAAACTAACCATCGCCCCCAGCAATCTACAAAACTCCTGCCAAAATCTGGACACAAACTGGGGACCTCTGTCAGAAACCACGTCTATCGGGAGGCCATGAAGCCGAAAGACTTGGTCAATGACTGTAACCGCTGTCTCCTTGGCTGATAGTAATTTGGGCAAGGGTATGAAATGAGCCGCCTTCGAGAATCGGTCCACTATGGTCAAAACAACCGTGTACCCTTGGGAGGGTGGGAGAGCGGTGATAAAATCTAGCGAAATATGTGACCAGGGTCTCGAAGGGACTGACAGCGGTTGAAGCAACCCATCCGGGGAACGATTGGAAGTCTTACCAACGGCACAGGCTGAGCAAGCCAATACAAAATCGCGGACATCCCGAGCCATGAGAGGCCACCAGAATCGTTGCTTGACTAAAAATTTAGTTCGACTGACTCCTGGATGACACGCTACGTTGGAGCAATGACCCCATTGAATGACCACGGACCGTAGTTGCTCCGGCACGAATAAGCGGTTCGGTGGACACTCGGGCGGAGGCGTTACCCCTTCTAGAGCCGACTTGACTCTCGATTCGATCTCCCATGTGAGAGTGGAGACCACTAACGTCTCAGGTAAAATACACTCGGGAGTAGACGGGCGTTCGGAACGATCAAATATACGAGACAAAGAGTCGGGTTTGATGTTTTTAGAACCCGGGCGGTACGAGAGAGTAAAATCAAAACGTCCGGAAAAAAAAGTGCCCACCGAGCCTGCCTGGAGTTCAACCTTTTGGCAGTTCTGATATATTCTAAATTCTTGTGGTCGGTCCATACAATGAAAGGCACCCCAGAACCCTCCAACCAAAGCCAACTTGACTGCCAGCAACTCCCTATTACCAATGTCGTAGTTGCGTTCGGCGGGAGACAATCGATGAGAAAAAAACGCGCACGGGTGCATCTTATCGTCTGCGGAAGAACGCTGGGATAACACTGCACCTACCCCCACCTCTGATGCGTCGACCTCTACCACAAACTGCCGTGATGGATCAGGGGCAACAAGAATGGGGGCTGAAACGAAGCAGGCCTTCAGTTTGGCAAACGCAGCCTTGGCTGCGTCTGACCACCTGAACGTAGTTTTGGGAGAGGTCAAGGCAATCAGAGGCGAGGCTAGTTGGCTGAAGTTGCGAATGAACCGCCGGTAAAAATTGGCGAACCCCAGAAACCTCTGTAGGGCCTTACGGGAATCTGGACTTGGCCAATCCACCACAGCCTTAACCTTCTCAGGATCCATGCGTACTCCGTCAGTCGACACGATGTACCCTAGGAAAGGAACAGACTGTGCATGAAAAACGCATTTCTCCGCCTTGACAAAAAGCCCATTCACTAGCAACCTCTGAAGCACTCGTCGAACGTGCTGAACATGCTCCTGGAGAGATGAGGAAAAAATCAATATGTCGTCCAGGTAGACATATATGAACTGATCGACCATATCTCTCAGCACGTCATTAACGAGTGCCTGGAAGACCGCTGGGGAGTTGGAAAGCCCAAACGGCATAACCAAGTATTCAAAGTGCCCCCTAGGGGTGTTAAAAGCGGTCTTCCATTCATCCCCCTTCCTGATGCGAACCAAATGATAAGCATTTCTTAAATCCAATTTTGTGAAAATGGACGCTCCCTGCAACCTCTCGAAAGCTGAAGACATTAACGGCAAAGGATAGGTATTCTTTACCGTAATGTTGTTCAACCCCCGGTAGTCAATACAAGGTCGCAGGGACCCGTCCTTCTTCCCCACAAAAAAGAACCCCGCCCCCGCTGGAGAAGAGGAAGGGCGGATGAACCCGGCCGCTAGTGAATCAGAAATATATTTCTCCATAGCCTCCCTTTCAGGAACCGAAAGTGAATATAACTTGCCTTTAGGCGGAGACTTTCCTGGCAATAAGTCTATAGCACAGTCGTAGGGACGATGCGGAGGAAGAGAAGCAGCCCTAGACTTACTGAACACCTCCTTCAGGTCAAGGTACTCAACGGGCACGTTAGACAGATCCACTGCTTCCTCCTGTAAAACAGAAACAGAAACGGACGGACAGGCAGGAACTCAATGAGTTCATTAAACGTAGTCGGAAGGTCCAGCGTGTAGATCTCCCGCTGAACACGGTCAGCCAGCCCATGCAGGAACATGTCCCACTGCGCCTCCTCGTTCCAGTGACACTCAGCCGCTAGAGTACCCCCAAGGACTGTGTTTGTACTGTGGTGGAGCCGGTCATTTCGCCTACAACTGCCCGTTAAAAGGGCAAGCCCGGCAGTAAGTTTGAGGCTACTGTCGGGTGGGATCTCCGCTGGAAAGCCCTCAACCACATCCACCCTCCTCCCGGTTCTGTCATGATGAATCACAGGAAGCAAATGCAAGTTACGAGGTTTATTCAGAGAGAAAACAGAGAGAGACACAAACAGTCAATGAATGGTGCAGGCTTCCAGTGACGCAGGGACTGAGATGATCCGTTGTTGGTGAATGAAGGTGACGAGAAGTGACGTGAAGATTAAATCCAAGGTCCAGACATAGAACGAGCAACGTAGACAACCAACTGGAACTGAAGACGAGATAAACAGGAACTCCGGTCAGGGACAGACGAAACACTCACGACACAGGACACCAAACAACGATCTGACAATGGAGATGAGAATGAGGTGAGTATATATAGGGTGAGAGAATGAGCAGCAGGTGATGAGATGATGAGCGGCAGCTGGATCCACTGATGAGTCGCGTGGCCTGGACACGCCCACAAACACACTCGCACACACACAAGCACAAACACACCCACAGCTGTCACAACACAGAGCACGCGACAAGAAGGAAACAATGTATCTGTGAACCGTGACACTATCTATCTATCTATCTATCGTTCTATCGTTCTATCGTTCTATCATTCTATCTACCGTTCTATCATCTTATCATCTTATCATCTTATCTATCGTTCTGTCGTTCTATCTATCTATCTATCTATCTATCTATCTATCGTTCTATCGTTCTATCTATCGCTCTGTCTCTCTCGTTCTACCTTTCTATCTATCTATCTATCTATCTATCATTCTATCTGTCTATCTCTCGTTCTATGTATCGTTCTATCATTCTATCTGTCTATCTATCTCTCATTCTATCTATCGTTCTATCTGTCTATCTATCTCTTGTTCTATCTCTCGTTCTATCTACGTTCTTTCTATCATTCTTTCTATCGTTCTATCTATCGTTCTGTCCTATCTATCTATCTATCTATCTCTATCTATCTATCTATCTATCATTCTTTCTATCGTTCTATCGTTCTCTCTCTCGTTCTATCGTACTATCTATCTATCTAGCTACCTATCTACCTATCTTTCTATCTATCGCTCTGTCTATCTATCATTCTACATTCTATTTATCTATCGTTCTATCTATCTATCTTCTATCTATCGTTCTATCTATCATCTATCTATCTATCTCTCTCATCTACCGTTCTATCTACCGTTATCTATGTTTCTATCGTTCTACCATTCTATCTATCTATCTCGTTCTATCTATTGTTATATCTATCGTTATATCTGTCTATCTCTCTCGTTCTATCGTTCTTTCTATCATTCTTTCTATCGTTCACAATAGAACAATATATTGTTCTGTCATCTATCTATCTATCTATCATCTATCGTTCTATCGTTCTATTATCTATCTTTCTATCTTTCTGTCCTATCTATCTATCTATCTATCGTTCTCTATCTATATTCTACGTTCTATCTATCTATCTCTATATCTATAGTTCTATGGTTATATGGTTCTGTCGTTCTCTACTTCTATCATTCTACCGTTCTATCTATCTATCTATCTATCTATCTATCTATTTTCTATCTATGTTCTATGGTTCTATGGTTCTATGGTTATCGTTCGTTCTATGTTCGTTCTATCATTCGTTCTATCGTTCGTTGTATCATTCTATCTATCTCTCTATCTATCTCTCGTTCTATGTATCGTTCTATTGTTCTATCTATCGTTCTATTGTTCTATCTGTCTATCTATCTCTCATTCTATATATCATTCTATCTGTCTATCTATATCTATCTACGTTCTATCTACGTTCTTTCTATCATTCTTTCTATCGTTCTATCTATCTTCTGTCTTATCTATATATCTATCTATCTATCTATCTATCTATCTATCTATCTATCATTCTTTCTATCATTCTATCGTTCTCTCTCTCGTTCTATCTATCATCTATCTATCTATCGTTCTATCTCTCGTTCTATCTATCTACCTATCTATCTTTCTATCTATCGTTCTGTCTATCTATCATTCTACCATTCTATCTATCTATCTATCTATCTATCGTTCTATCTATCTATCTATCTATCTATCAATCTTTCTATTGTTCTATCTATCGATCTCTCTCATTCTACCGTTCTATCTACATATCTATCTATTGTTCTATCGTTCTATCATTCTATCTGTCTATCTCTCGTTCTATCGTTCTATCATCTATCTTCTATCTATCTCTCGTTCTATCGTTCTGTCTATCGTTCTTTCTAATCGTTCACAATAGAAATAGATATATTGTTCTGTCATTCTATCTATCTATCTATCTATCGTTCTATCTATCTTTCTATCTATCGTTATATCTATCTTTCTATCTATCGTCCTATCTATCGTTCTATCTATCTATCTCTCACGTTCTATCTATCTATCTATCTATCGTTCTCTACTTCTATCATTCTACCGTTCTATCTATCTATCTATCTATCTATCTATCTATCTATCTATCTATCTATCTATCTATTGTTCTATGGTTCTATGGTTCTGTCGTTCTCTACTTCTATCATTCTACCGTTCTATCTATCTATCTATTGTTCTATCTATCGTTCTATGGTTCTATCGTTCGTTCTATCGTTCATTCTATCTCTCGTTCTATGTATCGTTTTATTGTTCTATCTATCGTTCTATTGTTCTATCTGTCTATCTATCTCTCGTTATATCTAACTTTCTATCATTCTATCGTTATATCTATTGTTCTACTGTTCTATCTATCTATAGTTCTATCTATCTATCGCTCTATCTATTGTTATATCGTTCTATCTATCGTTTTGTCATTCTATCTATGTATCGTTCTATGTATCTGTCAGGGGAGCCTGGAAGACCCAGAGGCGAAAGGTGCTTGAAAGTAATTTATTAGAGTTCCCACAAAACAAACAGAAACAGTTCTGCCAGGGGAAGTGAAACGGGTTCGTTGCAGCTGGCGATCAACAGAAACAACAGCGGTGTCCAGAGTCACAAGTCCGCGTCTGTAGTCCCACTGGAGAGAAGCGCGAACAGTTGGTAAAATGCCGTACTGACGGATAGCAATGTCCACGCCAGACGACCGGCTCTCTGTTCAGCGGAGCGACAGCAGGAATCCAGTCTGGGGTGAGGACTGCGACCGGGACTGGAACTCAGACTCAGATTTCAGAAAACAGACTGCTAAGACACACACGAAGAGAGATTTAGCGAGATTACAAGGAGCAAGTGCTACTCACAAACATCAATTCCCAGACGCAGACAAGGACAAAGAACAGGGAGAAATAAGCAGCGCAATTAGCGCGAAGACACAGAACAGGTGCGTGCGCGAGGGCGCGCGCATCAGAGGTAAGGGGAAACAGCTGAGACCATTGAAAGATGAAAGAGAGAAGGAAAAGATACCCAAAACAAGAGTAATCAAACCTGACTCATGACAGTATTGTTCTATCTATTGTTCTGTCGTTCTGTCGTTCTATCATTCTATATCTATCATTCTACTGCTCTATCTATCTATAGTTCTATCTATCTATCTATCTATCTATCTATCTATCTATCGCTCTATTTATTGTTATATCGTTCTATCTATCGTTCTGTCATTCTATCTATGTATCGTTCTATGTATCGTTCTATCTATATCATTTTATCGTTCTATTTATTGTTCTATCAATCTATCGTTCTATCTATCTAGCGTTCTATCGTTCTATCTTTTGTTCTGTCCTTCTATCAATCTATCGTTCTATCTACAGTATATCACAGAAGTGAGTACACCCCTCACATTTTTGTAAATATTTTATTATATCTTTTCATGTGACAACACCAAAGAAATGACACTTTGCTACGAAGTAAAGGAGTGAGTGTACAGCTTGTATAACAGTGTAAATTTGCTGTCCACTCAAAATAACTCATCACACAGCCATTAATGTTTAAACTGCTGGCCACAAAAGTGAGTACACCCCTAAGTAAAAATGTCTAAACTGGGCCCAGTTAGCCATTTTCTCTCCCCGGTGTCATGTGACTCGTTAGTGTTACAATGTCTCAGGTGTGAATTGGGAGCAGGTGTGTTAAATTTGGTAGAGTTGGGTCCGAGTCCACCTTTGTCGAGTACGAGTCAAGACCAAGTCCTTAAACATCAAGTCCAAGTCCGAGACCGAGTCCAAAAGGGGCCGAGTTGGACTCAAGTCCGAGTTCTTAAAGGCCGAGTCCGAGTCGAGTCCGCCCGAGTCCAGAAAGTAATTAAATTAAAAAAGATTATAAATTGGTATTGTAAATTTTTACATTCTATTAATATTTTATCCTTTCAACCCATTAAACTAATGGCAATATAAAAATGTAATAAAAAATACCACTATTACATCTTGTCATTGCCATTGAACATTTTTATTTTATGTCAACAGAACTAGTTTCCTATCAAAAAAGGTTTCAAAGAAAAGAAGGGTATATGTAGAACTTTTATTGTATTACAAGTGCATGAAAATACAAATGAACCTGTTTTATTTGACCGTGCAAGTGTAAAACCATTAGATATCATCACTGATGATGCACATTGAGGCGGCCTCATTTCTGTCTGCATGATTTAAGTTTGTGCGTGCGACCCAATATTTAGCGTCATATCGCCCAGCCCTAACAATGTTATTTGGATTTAAATTGGTATAAAAGTTATAATAAGCAGCTTACCTTTCTTTATGTTTTCTCTGAACATGTTGGTAGAAATTGCCAGAAACATCAGTAAGAGTTGTTTTGCAATATTTGCAATCCGCAGAGTGCTTCTTTTTACCGAATGTCTTGCAAATAAATTCTTTATAATTTTCGTAAGCAAAACAAATTATTGCTGACTTTGAAGACATCGTCCTAGCCACACATTGATATCCAGTGAGTGATATGTGTGTTTCGTCTGCAAGCATAAGATGATATGCTACTGCTGCCTGCCGGTGTGGTGCAGTAAAATGACAGACGGGGAGACATTAATTAATATCTCATCTCAATTTTATGCTGGTTTTATTGTTACACATGACGCGGACTCGACTGTACTCGGAATATTTTCAGAGTCCAAAATGTTCAAGTCCGTGTCAAGTCCGAGTACAAATTCACCCGAGTGCGTGACAAGTCCGAGTTCATTCAAAATTGGACTCGAGTCCGGACTCGAGTCCGAGTCCAAGTTCGAGTACCCCAACTCTAAAATTTGGTGTTATCGCTCTCACTCTCATACTGGTCACTGGAAGTTCAACATGGCACCTCATGGCAAAGAACTCTCTGAGGATCTGAAAAAAAAAGAATTGTTGCTCTACATAAAGTTGGCGTAGGCTATAAGAAGATTGCCAAGACCCTGAAACTGAGCCGCAGCACGGTGGCCAAGACCATACAGCAGTTTAACAAGACAGGTTCCACTCAGAACAGGCCTCGCCATGGTCGACCAAAGAAGTTGAGTGCACATGCTCAGCGTCATATCCAGAGGTTGTGTTTGGGAAATAGATGTATGAGTGCTGCCAGCATTGCTGCAGAGGTTGAAGGGGTGGGGGGTCAGCCTGTCAGTGATCAGACCATATGCCGCACATTGCATCAAATTGGTCTGCATGGCTGTCGCCCCAGAAGGAAGCCTCTTCTAAAGATGATGCACAAGAAAGCCCGCAAACAGTTTACTTAAGACAAGCAGACTAAGGACATGGATTACTGGAACCATGTCCTGTGGTCTGATGAGACCAAGATAAACTTATTTGGTTCAGATGGTGTCAAGCGTGTGTGGCGGCAACCAGGTGAGGAGTACAAAGACAAGTGTGTCTTGCCTACAGTCAAGCATGGTGGTGGGAGTGTAATGGTCTGGGGGGCTGCATGAGTGCTGCCGGCACTGGGGAGCTACAGTTCATTGTACTGTGACATACTGAAGCAGAGCATGATCCCCTCCCTTCGGAGACTGGGCCGCAGGGCAGTATTCCAACATGATAATGACCCCAAACACACCTCCAAGACGACCACTGCCTTGCTAAAGAAGCTGAGGGTACCTAAACCCTATTGAGTATCTGTGGGGCATCCTCAAATGGAAGGTGGAGGAGCGCAAGGTCTCTAACATCCACCAGCTCCGTGATGTCGTCATGGAGGAGTGGAAGAGAACTCCAGTGGCAACCTGTGAAGCTCTGGTGAACTCTATGCCCAAGATGGTTAAGGCAGTGCTGGAAAATAATGGTGGCCACACAAAATATTGACACTTTGGGCCCAATTTGGACATTTTCACTTAGGGGTGTACTCACTTTTGTGGCCAGCAGTTTAGACATTAATGGCTGTGTGTTGAGTTATTTTGAGGGGACAGCAAATTTACACTGTTATACAAGCTGTACACTCACTACTTTACATTGTAGCAAAGTGTCATTTCTTCAGTGTTGTCACATGAAAAGATATAATAAAATATTTACAAAAATGTGAGGGGTGTACTCACTTCTGTGAGATACTGTATATCTATCTATCGTTCTATCATTCTATCTATGGTTTTATCCTTCTATCTATATCATTCTATCCTTCTATCTATCTTTCTGTCTATCTATCGTTCTATTGTTCTATCTGTCTGTCTGTCTGTCTGTAGTTCTGAATCATGTTTACTAACCTCAATGTAAATTCAAGAACTGCCAATTACAGTAAAAACATTGTCAACTCAGTTCTGAATGCACTCATGTTGTACCATAGAAAGTTTGAGAAACCAACTGCATGATCAAATAGACATTAACTTTCATGCAAACATGCTAGAAAGTTTAGCTGAAATGGATGTTAGAAAGATAAATGGAGTGGCAGATAGACCTGAATGTGTTCTTTCAGTAGTCAACTCTAACAGAAAAATCTGTTTGTAATGATTCATATTAGTTCATAGTAGCATTGATCACAGTGAACTGTTGAAACACAGAGTTAGTATAGTTATGGTAACGTCAAGACTGCACTATGAAATCAAAGCCCAGACAGGTAAAAAAGCTTTTGAAGTAATGTTGTATGAGGGCAGCAAGTTCAGTAGTGCATCACACTGCACTGTGCAAAAGAAGCTAGAAAGAATACGGGGATGCAAGGTTTAATTGATTTTGAACAAATGTTAGAGGACACAAAGCAAATTCATGGTCTCTGTGGAGGAGTCTTGATCACACAGATGGTGAAAACACGTCCTTGGCTTTTATAGTTGTACTACATGTGAAAATTGGGGTCATTGGGTCATAAAAATGGGATGGATTTTGGTGAGGAATTGACTTGTTCTCAAAGAAAAAGTAACAATCAACGTTTTATTCATCACATTGATTTTACCATTTGCAGAAAGCCAAGAACAATCTTTTTTATACTAACAATTAAATAATCATTGCAGTATTGTGGACTAAATGGGAGAAATAGAATAGTCTTATAGAAAGTGCAGCATAAGAAAAAATGAAAGGTTAAAGACACTAATAACTGAAAGATCTGTTTTCCAGGCTAAAAGATATATGGATGTACAAAAAATCTATGATTTATTCCAATTTAATTAAACCTCTCAAATGCATTTTTACACCTATGTCAACATTTTATCTTTTTATATTTCTAGTGTTAGGAGAAATGTCTGAGACGAAGTTGAACAGTTGCGAATAATAGGATTTCATGTATATATTTCAGTATCATTCAGAAGCAGTTGCTTCACACAGCTCAAGAAAGCTTTTATTGTACCTAGTTAAAGACTCATTATAGTGCAGACTACTTTGTTAAGGGCCACCAAAAACATATTCTTTGTCTCCACTGAGCCACCAATATCAGGACACTGCTTTGGTTTCTCTAGTGTTGCAGAACAAACAATGACACTCCCGGTCTTTTCACCAGGTGCTCTTCATTTTAATGTCGTCATTCTCTTTTCAGCTCTCAGGAAGTATCTGTGTTGTTGAAAGAGCAGCTGTCTGTTCTCAAACTCCAACGTTTGTTTCTCTTTCTTTGTTTCTTTGAAAGGGCTGTAGGTTTGGAGTGGTGCTCATCTCACTATGGACCAAACCTTTCAACCCAATCCAACCAGACATGTATACATACAAAAAAAGTTCACTTTTATATAAAATAAAGTTTTTTGCACTGGCTTTACATCAATGAAATGATTTGGAGGTAAAAATTTGAGTACAAAGTGCAAATGTAAACATTGTAAACCAGTCATTATGCTGCTACACACAGTGTGGTCACTGGGATGGAACATTTTCAGGTGATGGAAAAGGTTTGTTGCATTTCTGCCTTGACTCGAACCGACCGACAACATATTTTGCATTTTTGCATTTTACTACACTACTTTTCCATTGTTTTTCTATGTAAACACGCGTTAGGCGGACATGTTTGACTGTTGCGCTCGCGTGTCGTGAGCATCCAGTTTAAAAAACACGTCTCAAGCTTGTTTTTTTCCACTGACCTTCGTCTAGCATTTTTAACCGCAAAAACACACTCTGTGTGAACCAGCCCAAAATCTGCGCTTCGTCACTTTTAAGGCTACGTTCACACTAGGGGTTGCACAGACTAGTCAACCAATCAACTAATCGACTAGTCAACTTTAATGCTCTGCCATGACGCTTTAAGCTTGACGTCGACTAGTCACTAATCATGGCCTATAGAGGGTACAACATAAGAAATCTTTTAAGTCTTCTTTTACGCTCTGTTTCCACCAGTTAAAAATGACAAATAAATGCTTACTCCAAGAGCTCTCTACAATCTATGTTTGATTATACCATCTGGATGCTCAATTTTGATCAGGTGAATGCACGTTTTAAACATCTTGTTGTACATTGCCGTTCTAAACTAATGCGCTGCAGTGTAACACGCACACACAGACAGTAGCTCACACATCATGTGCAGATCATGCGCACACAGAAACTACCTCATAAGTAGGTAGGTAGCTTGAAAACGAATTTGTAAAAATCTAATTTTTAAAAGTTTTTAAAGTTTTTTTTGCCATTCACACTTGCTAAATCTGATCTCGTCATTGTAACTCAATTTCTGCACACTAACAATTGCTTTCATCATAACTAACAGTGTAAACGTGATATATCTAAGAGATTTGTTGAATAAATGGGAGTTTTGGCGCGTGTCCAGTCACTGATAAACTTGCGCTTGATTGATAGCTCCAACGATTGCAAAGAGAGCTTTCTTTGATCGCTTTCTTTATATAATTTAATAATTTAATCACTGTTTAAATAACTTTATATTATTAATATTATTTATAATATTAATATTATTATATATAATATTAATATTATTTTCATCCTACTAAGAGAAACAACGTGAAGTTGACCATTTAGTCACTGGTTTGATTTACTGACACATAGACAAAGAACATTTGACTGTACATAAATCCTTACATATCAGATCAGGCATTAGAATTAACAAAGTTACTTACATGTTCTTGCATTACTGTCGAGTCCATATCGTAAAAGTCTGTTTGCAAAGCCTGCGCCAAAATAGATTGATTTACCAAAGTATCCACAAAGAAATACTGAATAGAAATAAATAAAGCTTAACAGAGACATCCACATTGTTGAAAATAAATAACCATATTCCTAGTTTGAGGATCCTTTGAAAGGTAATGTTATTTTTGTCCTGTATCACTCTTCTCTCCTCCTCATCTCACTAACACGCCAGTGGGCGGGGCTAACGTTGCAATGACAAAGTAGGTGTTGATTTCTTCTGCGGAGGCGGCGTTTCACTTATCTATGTCATAGATAGGCACATTCCAGGATCAGTCGTTCAGTGGGCCTGGTGACAATAAAAGCTTTTATTAGACTAACAAGGAAGTTTTCAGTTCTAAAACTTACAGGATATTCTTATAGTATGATGATCTCTTATATATCAAAAGCTCAAGGAAAAGTTGATTCCTCAAGAGCTTATCATTATCGACATAAATTTTATTGCAGTCTCGATATGATATAGTTTATTGCCTAGCCCTAGTTATGGTATGCAGTTTATAAGGTTTCTAAATGGTGGTTTTTAGTACATCACTATGAAACTTCTAGGGTGTTTCAGATGCTGGCTTAAATGGAATCCGAATATTCTGATCTCTAGATATGGTTTATATCCCTCTTTGCTCATTTTATTATCCACCATGAAGACTGTATAAGTCTGATTGCTACAGCAAACCTTTTCCCAACAAAACAAACACTATTTGATATTTCATTCACATAGCACAAACGATGCAGGACAAGTCACGTCCTGAAGTTTAACACTTAGGGTTAAGGGTTTGTTTGAGGCATCGTCTGATCATTCTCTCCTTCATTTCATGCCTCTCTTTCTGTGGAATGCAGTATCATTCTTTCATGGCGGGGTCAGGCGCTTGCGTGAAGTCTTTCAAAACAAGCAGCCTTCATCTTTCCTGAGCTGAAAAAATCGGCTCATGCTAGGGGGCTCTGCTGAGTCGGCCAGGCCAGGGGTCTTCCTGTAATTAACCCTTATTGCGCTCCCTCCTCTCTCGCTAATCCTGAACATTCACAGCTGACCCCCCCTCCCCATGACCTTTGACCCTGCGCACCTCTCGATGGGTCACATGACTGGTGCAGGTGTGGAGAGGACCCCGGCCCCGTTGCCCCCCCAATTAGTGACCCTAATTAGTGATGAAACCTCCTGCAGGGTCACTGAACAGGGTCTAGGGAGTGTAGAAGGGTAGAGAAAGGGGGGCAGAGAAAGAGAGGGAGGGAGCGAGCGCTAGAGAAAAGAATCAGAAAGGAAAAGGGAGACGGCAGCGGTACAGTGATGCATGGTTAAAGGCGTGAAGGCCAAAACGGCTTTTACACTGAAAAGGAAAATATTGCAGTTGCTGATGGACAGAGTCGCTTTAATGGGGCTCTTTTTTCGCCAAGGTGCCGCTTGAATTGTTGCCGAGCTGTTCTATTGAGTGTGGATGAATAAAAAGTTTTTATGTTCTCTTTCATTTTTCAAGTCCAGTAGTGTAATGCCATTTTCTTAAAGGTATACTTCACTCAAAAAGAGAAGATTCTGTCATTATTCACTCTCCTACATTTTCAAACCTGTATTTTCGTATAAAAAAAAAAGTGTTGTGAACAAACATAGCATGTTGTTTTGAATATGGAGAGGTGAGAATGAGAGCTGAAGCAACAGGTTCTAGTGGGATAATTTCAGTTTGAAATAGTTTGTGTAGCTCACACAAAGCAGAAAAATATTTCTAATCTTCGTTAATGAAATGTAGATTAAATGTATGTTTTAACTGGTGTTAATGTTTTCTTGTCTTGGGCAATCTTTTTCTTATGTTATGTGCACATCATTGACACATCATGGACACACCTAGACAAAACAAGAAATAGTCCTTGGACACACATTTCTTACTTGTTATTATATTTCTTGAAATTAAATATATGGTAAGGTTTGATTCTTAAGTAGTATGATTGGATGCTAAAGACATCCTGGAGATTGTTGTTTGACCTATGCCTATAAATATGACCCTTCTTCCTGAATAAATCTGAGAATGCTCCCGAGATCACGTGCTGCTGCTGCCACACACTGAGGTGCCTGTTTCTAACTGATTACTGAGACTACAAATAATCTACCTGAGTTTGAGATTTATTCTAACAACTGGTTAACTGTAAGCCACCTTATGTACAGTGCAAAACTGTACTGCAAAATACTGTAAAAAATGTTTTTTGCAAGCGCAAAGTAAAAATTGCCTTATAATTTACTGTGAAAATCTATTTTGAATTTTTTTTTTATTTATTCAATAATACAAAGGTATGTTTACAAAAAAAAATTACAAAAAATTGCATTTGTAGATAATAAATGTAATATAAAAAAAGACACTGACTCATGACGTGTGATATATATTTTATTTATTAATTTGTTTTTTTTATTTTATTTTTACATTTTATGTTGCTTACATAATAAGTTAGTTGTCATTTGATGTTACTCTTGTGTTTTGTGTTAGAGAAACACTCTATACTGTTTATTCCAGTCAATACAATTTATTCATCATGCTGATATGTCAAGTCCTCATTTTCTAATGTGTAAAAAGCATTAAAATAATTCATAAATGGTTCTTAGATTCTTTCATTTGTGTAGACAGAATGATGTGCAGTTTCCCCAAAGAAAAAAAAAACATTATGTATTCTATTAATCAACATTAATAATCAATATTACAATATCAAGAGCATTAATTGACAAAAATAACCCTGTTATGAGTTCCTGTTATTTTCATATTTTATGAGTAATATGAAACAGTCTGTGTAAATACACATTTATGCTATTTCAGATGCAGTGTCTGTTTCATCTTTGCAGTGTAAAGATGGCTTTTTCTAAAGCTAAAATTTTATTGGTAACAGTCAGTATTCTGATTGATTTAAGCAGTTGGTTAGAAGTAATATTTGACATAAAAGACAACAGGTAATCATAAAAATTGCACTTATGAAGGTAAAAAAATGCCCTTGCACATCAATTGCAAGAGGCACCTTTACAGAAAAGTTAATTTCTGACCCTGCGGCATAGGGTAACGTCTGGCAGTTGCAGTGTGTACTTAGGTGTAAATTGTAGAAATGAAAAAATAAACTGTTGTTTTTGGGGAAGTCAAATAGGGACATTATCTTGATGATTGATGGTTATCCAATGAGATTAATGGTAAATAAGAGGCAAAGCTGTTTTAAAATCATCTGTCTCTGGCACTGCCACCTCATAAAGTTACTGTCAGTGTTACTGGACACTTTTAGTTACGTATTTAACATTGTTGCCTTCCATTGATTTATGTTAATCTGTTGTTACACAGTGGAGTTCTAAGGGTCAGACAAAGTATTTTATCTAACCGTCTTACTGGTGTGTCAGCGTTATGTAGATAATTTTTTATTTTTGTATATTAAACCACATAACTTGTCATTAATTAGGATAAGCTGAGCCTGTGATTTAAAATTTGAACATCGATTTTTATTCTTATTTTACATGTATACACAGATGGTTCATGGAACTTTAGGTCATGAATATTTGCCTCAAAAGTTTTGGAAAAAGTCATGGAAATTTATTGGTAGAAATGTGTACAAATGTGTCCTTCCTGTGTTGGGTCGCCACTTGATGTCCAATATAAAATCTGGGTCCTGAAATGAAACCAGTTGAGAACAACTGTCTTAATGAACACTGTTTCTATTACTTCAGTTCTTTGCCCCATCATTTATTTTTTTACATACACTAAAACCACCAGGCCACCCATCCAGTCCCCGTTCCCTCCATCCATCCACTCCCATCAAGAAAAGCCGCCAATCATTTTAATTGGCACCCTGGAGTTGATTGTCCAGGCGAGACTCTGAAAGGGAGAGCAGCACAGGGAGGAGATTGAGGGGACTAAACATGTGGTTAAACATATTGTGTCCGCTTGTCCACCATTTCCTGAAAAATAACCATGCCGCCCCCTCATCTTGAGAAAAGAGCTGGAGGTTTAGAGATAGAGAAGAGCTAAAAGAACTATTCCTGATCAGCCTGCGGTGTGTTAGCCTAAACTCATATAATAAATATCAAAAAATAGTATAAATATTGGCATAATGCTATTTCATAACCTGAAAAGGCTATTATTGATGCTGTTATTAAAAGGAGCTCAATATAATTACTTTCTCATTAGGAGAAATTGAAATAGCTATAGCCAAACACATTTAAGCATTGTTTAATGACATTTATTTATTTCATTTGGTGCCTAAAATTTATTTTTTATTTAATTTGTTCTTTGTTCATATATATAACATTTTGGGCATAAATAAATATTATATGTGTATATGTGTGTGTTTAAGCGACTGAGCGAGTCACAAGAAAGACACAAGTAGGCAAATTACATAGACATATATTTATATGCATATGAATAAAAACACATGTACATATTGTACAATATCTTGGCTCTTTAGCCAAACCATGAGAAAGGCTCTTTTGCCACAGAACACAAACTTCTTTAAATAAGTGCAAATAGTTAATGAGACAAAGAATTGTAAAGCATTTATATTTTTTTTCCATTCATTTTTTTCTGTAAGATCACATAATACAACATGAAAATACTGTGCAAAGACATATATATTTACATACTGTTGAAGTGTTTTCTTTATTTGTGAGAAGCTGGTGCCATTATGTAATTTTATTATTATTATCATTATTTTTTGACACGGTCACACAAATGATGTACTGCCAAAAAACTTATGGCTTACTTACACATAATCTTTGTGCCAGAACAAGAGCACTGACCCTTTAACAATTGAAGGAAATGTGGAAGTGAGATAAAATATAAAATAAAAATCTTTCCACACAATCACAGCAAACTCAAATGACATTTTACAATCATTTCTGTGGCAATGTTATTTATATATACGGTCTTTGATGTTCGCCATACTGGGAAAACATTTCAGGCCATTTCCATGATTAAAGGGTTGAATTTTTTATATAAATATAATTTTATAGTGATGGAAAGGATCTTTAGTACTCTCTTTAAAGCAGTTTAAAGTTTACAAAGAATCTGCCGCTTTTTCAAATGTACAGGTCTGAGAGCTTCATTTTGTTGTATCCCCTCCATAAAAAGTGACTAACACATCATCATTCTTTAAGGAAACATTTTAAGAGATGTCACTGAAAAAAAAAGTGAGAAAAGAAAATGTGTGAGGTATACGGGTGTGTTAACCTTGGACTGAATGCGCTAATGTTAGTGAGCCAGTGTCTGTCTCAGCGGTTCAGGCTGAATGATGCTGCAGTGAATTATACATGATGCTTATAGAAAATAACCGTGTTCTACAACAACACCACCACTACTGCCATGAGACTTTTTACACAAGTTAAGATCCATTTGCAATCAAGCTGTATAAGAAGCTAAAATCATAAATCATGTCCATGTCTTTCTCGGTCTTCTTCAGAAAGCAATGGCAGAGCAATTCAATAAGGTGACATGAAATCTGTTACAGCCTGACAGCTTGATAGTTCACCAAACTATGAAAATTCTGTCATCATTTACTCACCCTCATGTTGTTCCAAGCCTGCATGACTTTCTTGGAGAATTTAATTTACACTAAAAGTTTGGAAAAATTAACCTTTTTTATTATTATTTTTTAAGAAGTGTCTTATGCTCACCAAGGCAGCATTTATTTGATTAAAAGTACAATAAAAACAGTAATATTGGAACAATTTGAAAGAACTGTTTTCTATTTGAATACATTTTAAAATGTAATTTATTCCTGTCATGAAAAGCATCATTAATCCAGTTCTCAGTGTCACATGATCCTTCAGAAATTATTCAAATATGCTTATTTGCTGCTAAGTTATTATTGATGCTCAGTTATTTATAATGGTTCTTATTATTATCAATGTTGAAAACTGTTTTCCATTCAAGTACAGTAAATGGAGACTGGTGCTTTCAAGCTTCAAAAAGCAACTTAAAGGGTTAGATCACCCAAAAATTTAAATTATGTCATTAATTACTCACCCTCATGTTGTTGCACACCCGTAAGATCTTCGTTCATCTTCAGAACACAACTTAAGATATTTTTGATGAAATCCGATGGCTCAGTGAGGCCTGCATTGCCAGCAAGATAATTAACACTTTCAGATGCCCAGAAAGCTACTAAAGACATATTTAAAACAGTGACTGTGACTACAGTGGTTCAAACTTAATATTATGAAGCAACGAGAATACTTTTTGTACACCAAAAAAAACAAAATAAAGACTTTATTCAACAATATCTAGTGATGGGCGATTTCAAAACACTGCTTAATGAAGCTTCGAAGCTTTATGAATCTTTTGTTTCGAATCAGTGGTTCAGAGCACCAAAGTCACATGATTTCAGTAAACAAGGCTTCATTACGTCATAAGTGTTTTGATATTTCAATAGTTCACGTGACTTTGGCAGTTTGATATGTAATGCAAACCGCTGATTCGAAACAAAAGATTCGTAATGCTTCGAAGCTTCATGAAGCAGTGTTTTGAAATCACCCATCACTAGATATTGTTGAAACGTCGTTAATTTGTTTTTTTAGCACACAAAAAGTATTCTTGTCACTTTTACTGTAGTCACATGAACTGTTTAAATATGTCTTTAGTAGCTTTCTGGGCATCTGAAAGTGTTAATTATCTTACTGGCAATGGAGGACTCAATGAGCCATCGGATTTCATCAAAAATATCTTAATTTGTGTTTTGAAGATGAATGAAGGTCTTACAGGTGTGGAACAACATGAGGGTGAGTAATTAATGACAGAATTTTCATTTTTGGGTGAACTAACCCTTTAAAAGTTTAGTCTAATACTCATCCAAACTGTTGTATAACTTTCAGAAGTTTTAGAATATAGTGTATCAGTCATTGCTTGTACATTCTTTAACATTTCTCATTTGTTCCATAGAAAAACCGCCATTCCATGGGAGTCAGTATGGGTTCGGAATGACACAATGGTCACACTTATCATTTTGGGCTTAATTGTTCTTTAAAATTGTCCAACCTATGATACTGTCAGATCATAGTGATGAAATTACAGTGTTGTAGTTGATCGACAGGCCACTGAGCAATGCCACTAAAGGCCTATTCACATTAAAGAGGTGTTCACTCTGACAGTGATTTCAAGGGTCAAAGTGACCAGAAGTCATTAATTTTTTGTGAGAGCTGGAGATTTAGGGGTGACATACTGTAAGTGGCAGCAACTGTTGAGCAACAACGTTAAATTAAGTTCAAACTTTAAGCACAGAAAACTCAGCAACTTCCAGCGGTTGAAATCACTGTCACTGTGAACGCTCCTTAAGAGCAAAACAAACAAGTGCAGACGAAAGGTCTGTTTACCCTAGAGCAAAGCTAAAAAGCACTTCACATGCTTTAATGCAAAATACAACCCCAGCTCGCTTAATGCAAAATAAAACATCTGACAAGACAAATTTCAACTCAACCAGACAGTAACGATTTCACTCAGCACAGATGCATCTATTCTGTCAACAAAATCTTATTTGTTGGTGGGTTTTTTGCCACACAGGAAAAAATTGACCAGCAGCCTGCAGAATAATGTTTTTAAATATGAAACTTTTGCATGTGTCCGCATGTGTTCACCTAGCTTTGGTGTATGATTTCATTAAATCCATTTAGAAATTGGGAAGTTGTTGCAGTAGATGTCTTTGGATGTCTTTTCAAACATAAAAAAAACATAAACTGGCAATGTTTGGGGAATTTTACAAAACAAATGCAAGCTGTTGTTACCGATATGCATGGTAGGTTTTGAGTGAGGACAACGTCTATTAACTTAAAGTGCATTGGATTCTTATGGAGCCCCCAAAGGGACATGATGAAAAAATGAGTTGGGAGGAAAAAAAGGGGTCAGTGCTATTGCATTCCCACAAGAGACTTTGCATTTACTCACAAAATATTTGCATTCCCCGAGAAACTTTGCGTTCCCTTGCAAAATGTTTGTGTTCCCCTTTTGAGTTCTTTGCGAGGGAATGCAAACTTTTTTGCGAGAGAACACAAAAGCATTGAATTTTTTTTCACCCATCTCATATTTTTCCTTCATCATGTCCCTATAGGGGCTTCATAGTTTCGAGGTAATAAAAGAATGCTGATTAATTGTGGGTTGTAATTCTGCAATCATATAAAGCATGAGCACAAGCACCAAACTGACCCAATGACTCTGAGAAGAGGCTTAGCATCCATAACTAATACTGACAAGGGAGGACAAAGGACATAATTTGGGATGGAAACATTTCTAAATTTCACTACTACCATAATATTCTTTAAAGAAATCATTCAGGACCATGGTATATATCCAATTACTTAGTGTCTATTTGTACGTAATAGCTTTGATTCAGTTTCCAAACCTATAGTACTGCAATGGCAAGCAATAGTACATGTAAACTGTGGTCAGTGTCTGAATGATTTGCTCATACTCTTGTTTAAGATCTCCAGGGTAGTGTTGTACCCGCCATTCATAAGTTCTTACTTAAATTGTAATGTAAAGTCCACACTAGAGGCTTAGTAAATACTAGCTAGTTTTTAATTAACTCTGTACTTTATTCGGATGCACCATTTGTTCTTAAGGCAGAACGTAGCTAGTAGGTCGTAAAATCTCCGTAAGTAATGCGTAGTCGCATAATATGAAGTTTCCATTAAATACGATACTACTTTAGTCATGGAAAACATTATAGGTAGGCTATTTAATATGTAAATAACATTCAGAAAATGTATTTGAATTGAATGAGGATCAATAATTAAATAATAAATAAAAGCCATTTTGTATCAGTAAGACTAATTTCATTTGATGTGCACAACATGGACTGATGCACACAGAGGTGTGCTGTAGATTGTGTTCATGTTGAAGAGCCGCTAACAAAGTAACAAAGTAACAAAGCCATTTTATTCCAACCATTACTCCTGATTGAGGCTTCTGTAAATATTTAGTTTATACATAGAGTTATGCTTCAACTAAGTTTAATGGTGCAACACAAAAATATTTAGTAATGCATAAGTTATAACTTAGTGCCTTTTACGTCAAAACTAGGCTAAGCTGTAACTTATCCATAGCTAGTGCAACTGGCCCCAGGTGCGGAAAGACTCAAAGTGACTGGCAGTCTGTCTTGGAAGTCAATAATTAGCCCTTTGTGTTGAATTCATTTCAAAGTAAAAAGAGGAAGCATGTTATGGGGCAATATAAAGTTGTTGAGCCAATAGATTAGAGCATCGCTAACACTTTCAACTGAGAATTTTATGTGTTACAAAGAGAAGAGGAAATATTTTAAAGGGGTGTGCATTGTGACAGCTTATCCTTTTAGACGCTATTATTTAGCATTTTGCTAAAGACCTGTATAATTTTCCACACACTTAAATTGTATGCAATTAGTGTTGCATCATTGCTATATGAATAATCATTCTGTCCATTGAACTCTTATTATTACCACCACCAAGGTCCAATGCAAAATAAATGCCACAAAATTTGTCAGTGCCTTGTTATTGTTACTAACGTTCACTCAGATAATTCTGATTCTTATACTTTCATACACACATTTATATCGACAAAAAGCTCCCCTAGTCAATTAATTTAGAGCAGCATAAAAACGTACCACATTGTTGAACAATCATCTTTTTTTTCATCCATTTCTTTTTGTTTTTTAACACCCATTTGGAAACAAACTTGCAAAATAATAATTTTGCCTTAGTTACAATTACACTACAGTGTTTTTCCATCATTCACAAAGAATAAAGGTCAGTTCACACCAAGGATGATAACTGTAACTATAACGATCAACATATATCTTTGAAAATCATTCTAAATATAAAAGAATAGCACAGTCCACAACAAAACTGTAAAGATATCGGCACAGAGGAAATCACTTTCAGAATATATTTTTTATCCAGCTAATGAGCTATAAAATCATTGACAGCCAATCAGAATCCACCCTGCTATAAAGAGTTTGAGCATTTAAAGTGGCAGGCGACAAAACTGCAGCACATTTCTAATAAACAGAGCGTTATTGTGTGTTGGTGTGGACGCTAATATAGTTATCGCAATAGTTTCTGTTCTTAGTGTGAACATGCCTTAATTCTGAGGCTTTCTTCACCACAAATGTAATGCAAAAATGGAAGGAAACCTGCGCACGATAAAATTCACCGAACACAGCGATGCTTAATTACAGGCTTCGTCCCAAACGCTCCTCCTTACCGAATGATGGAGTCCGACTGGCCTAAATTTGGTTGTAGGCACTAGCGCTAGTGAGGCCAGTGAGATGAGGATCCAAAAGTGAAGACTATGTCAATCTCTTTCTGTTAGTTTGCGAACCTCCGCTCCATCCAACCGGCAGTTCACGGCACAGGTGAGACCCCTGAGACAGGTAGAGGGGGGAAGATACCATTAGGTAGGGAATGCTTTTAGGAAACTGTCTTCTTCCCACCTAACTCCCCGTCCTTACGCTCTATCCTCATGTAGGGCTCAAACGCTGAGGATCCGCACCCGTATCCCGATGGCAGTTCGTGATGGGTGCCACCCAGGAGAGGCATGGTAAAGCAAAGCGAGGGCGGTGGCACTCCCAGCCGTGGCGAGGGTGGAGTGCCACCTAAAGACAGCGACAGTCCGAATGTCCCGCCACCAACCGACCCGGGAGCTGTGGTGGTGCTACTCACCCCAGAGGAAGTGGATACGGATGGGCTCCCCAGTAGAGAGCTGTTGCCGGGGTGCGGGTGAGCCAGCAGTGGGTTGGGCGGAGGTGCAGGCGCAGGCACAGACAGAAGACGGCCCTGCTCCAGGAGACGCAGGATGTTGCACGTGGCGAGGGATTCGGAGGTGGACGACGAGCGCTTGTCAGTGTCCTTGGTCTGGTCTTTCTTCTGTTTAGTGCGGCGGTTTTGAAACCACACCTTCACCTGTGAAACGACAGCAAAATTTTTAAATATATATCCACATTGTTTTTCAAAGCGGAAGCAAATTGACAATGCTGTACACTAGCTGTTTGAATTCAATAAGATTATTAAGATTCACCAAGACTGCATTTATTTGATCAAAAGTACAGTAAAAACAGTAATATTTCATAATATTTTTACTATTCAAAATATCTGTTTTCCATTTGAATATATTTGAACATGTAATTTATTCCTGTGATGCAAAGCTGAATTTTCAGCATCATTACTCCAGTCTTCAGTGTCACATGATCCTTTAGAAATCATTCTAATATGTTGAATTGCTGCTTAGTTATTACTGGTATTCAATTATTGATAATGGTTCTTATTATTATCAGTGTTAAAATTTTACATAATATAAAGTGCATCGGATTCGTATGGAGCCCCTAAAGGGACATGGTGTTGGAAAAAAATGTTGGGAGTTGGGAGGAAAAATAAGTCAACGCTATTGCGTTCCTCCAAGAAACTTTGCATTCGCTTCCAAAATGTTTGTGTTCCCACAAGAAACTTTGCGTTCGCTGGCAAAACAGTTTGCAAAATGTTTGTGTTCCCCCAAGAAACTTTGCATTTGCTCACAAAATGTTTGTGTTCCCACAATAAACTTTGCGTTCACTCGCAAAAAGTTTGCATTCCCCTAGGAACTGTGTTCGCTCACAAAATGTTTGCATTCCTCCAAGAAACTTTGTGTTCGCTCACTAAATGTGTGCGTTCCACCGAGAAACTTTTTTTATTCACAAAACATTTGCATTCCCCCAAGAAACTTTGCGTCCACTCGCCAGGCCCGGTTCTAGGATTGCGTGACTGGGGGGGCATTTCGAAAACTTGGTGGGGCAGCATAATATGATTTATGATTCATAGGTTTATGATCCCCCTACCCCCTAAACAGTTTCCTCCATTTTTCCGATTTTTCCGATTAATAACAGCTTCAAATTTAATATTAGCTAATCACAAAAGTACTTTCTGTAATTCTAAAATTGAAACATTTGTTTTTTTACTGTTTAGTTAGTACAACTGTTTAATTGGACTGTTTGGAGACTTTTGGTCTAAGATACGAATGGCTTAAAATTACAATTAATTTGATTACTTTATTTTCTAAATATTACATAACTTTTGGTATAATAATGGAAGATGTACACATTCAATGTCTACTGAACAATATTTTCATTTTGGGAAAATGTTATATTCATGTTATATTAATTTACTGTAAGTTCCTTAAAACAAAGCCATTGTTTTCTGTTTTGCAGAAAGAATTTTGGATTTACTCTAATCTTTAAGAATGGTAAAATTTAAAAGTGGAAGAAGACAACTTGGTTCATTGAAGAAATTTAAACCATTAGAAGACCTGGTTGCATGATTCTTTCCTTTTTCGATTCTTTCCTTTTTCACCACTAATCAAGGATTGTCTATTCAACAACACTGACATAAATGCGATGCCACAACAAGGCTTCTCCTTATGGCCTTCTTGAAGATCAATGAAGCATGTTGAAAAGTGCACTGAAATCATGTTAAACTGCTGCTGACCTCAGGTTAAAAAGTGCACTGAACTCTGCATGTCCTTGTCCTGCATGTATAATTGATACAGGGCTGCTTTAATGTAGAGTGTATTCTGAGGTCGACGATGGGTCGAGATCAAGCTCTACTCATAAACATAGAGAAAATCAGGCCTATGAAAAATGCATTTCATCCTGACCGTGTTTTTACCTGTCACCTGCTGCTTTGTCCCACCCTTGGGACCATAAAGGAGGAGACAGTCGAAAATGCCGCTATATGTACGCACAAACGCATCAACACATCGCAAGCTCTCAGAAATGCACATTCACACTCATTTTCTCACTCTTAATGTTTAGAGCTCTAGAACATGGGATGATTGAGGTTCAGATCCCACTTCTACGAACCACGGCCATTGAGCAGAGCACTTAACACTTGTCTGCTCTATAAGACACTTTTGACGCTTTTTTCTGTATATAGATATCTCCGTGCTCAAAAAAACAAAACAAAAGGATTTTTAGCTGTGCTACAAGTGCTTTAGACTCATTGACATACAATAGCCAGAGGAATTTTAATAACATGTCTACAATACTTGCTTGAGGCAATATGAAACAACATTTGCAGTCTGTTTTAATTCAGTGATTATAATTTGTAGTGAAACAGGATATTCAATGAGAAAAACCTAGGGTGGGACTTCATTTTATCCATTGAGAATTGACTGAACTTTAAAAAGGGTTTGAAAGACTAGGAACATATTTCATTGGTGAAGAAAGAATAACATGCTCCTATGAATCTACAACCTACTAAATATGTTATTTCAAAATTATCCTGAAAAAAATGTATTGAGGTTTTTTCTAAAATATTAAGCAGCACATTATAAAAAGAAATGTTTTTAGAGCAGTAAATTAGCATATTAAAATGATTTGAAGGTTCATGTACAATATAAAATTATTTTAAATTGTAATAATATTTAAAAAAAAAAAAAAATTGTTTTTCAAAAAGTAAATGTAGCCTCGGTGAGCAGAAGAGAATTCTTTCAAAAACACCAAACTTTTGAATGACAGTGTGTACACACACACACACACACATTCCAAAACAGTGTTTCCTGTCAAGCTTTAAAAGCCCAGACATTGCTGGTCAGTACTTGAAAGATATTTCAAGCATTCATTTACGTCACACTGTTTCAGTCCCTCTCATTGGTATAAACTGCATTTATTAGGACGCTATAAGAACGAATGACCCCTGTACCCGAATTGTTTACGTGTGTATGAGCGTCTTTTGTTGACCTCCATGGTTACAGCAGTTCTTGCAAACGCACTCAGGAAATTAATTTCCATTTCTGTAAAACCTGTAAGTCGCTAACAGCTGAATAAAACCCGGAGCAAACTGTTTTGCAAGCAGTAATAAAGCTGAGGTCTGTAAAACTGATATCATGGACTCGGCGTGGCCATTAGTGTGAGGATAATGAGATTGTGTAGTGATCCCTTAGAGCTTACGCGAGCTTGCTGATGCTATGTGTTCCAAGAGTTCATTAATAGATCGATGTATTTAAAAGTATGCAAAATACGTATTTACACGCTCACCATTTAAAGCATTTATTCATATAATCTGTGTATGCAGTAGGGCTGCACGTTATTGGAAAACACTGATAATTTCTGCGATATATACAAAATGTCAAAAGTTTGGAAACATTACTATTTTTAATGTTTTTGAATGAAGTCTCTTATGCTCATTAAGGCTGCATTTATTTCATAATAAATACAGAAAAAACAAGAATATTGCGAAATATTATTACAATTTAAAATTATGGTTTTGTATTTTAATGTACCTTAAAATATAATTTATTTCTGTGATGCAAAGCTGAATTTTCCGCATCATTACTCCAGTCTTCAGTGTCACATGATCCTTTAGCAATCATTCTAATATGCTGATTTATGCTAAGACTCAGGCCCTAATAACATGGCATAGTCTTCACTGTATAAATTAAATTTAATTCATATTTGTTAATAGCTAAAAAAAGTGAATTTCTTTGGCTGTTGTTGTTTGATTAACATTCATGACACAGACAGCAGCAGGAATATTAGGCTGCTGTCATATTAAGACCAAATGCACGGATTCACGGATACACGAATGTTTAAACTGACAGGACCTAAAACACATGCAAATGATAAACGTTTACTGTATGATGTGTTTCGAACCGTGGGGCCTGGTTCATACGGATTAACGATCTCTATACTTGACATCACACATGCTCTGATATGACTATCACGGATGTGCACATCGCAATATCGATGATAAAACGATATATCGTGCAGCCCTAGTATACAGTACTTAAAGGGACAGATGTTGCTTTTTAGCCTATAGTGGGCGGAGCTTAACTTGTTTTAGGTTACAAAACTTTATAGAACAGCATGCTACTTGACTGCGATTTTTAGCAGTGTAAAAGAAAAAATGTTGAAAATGGAGTAGAGCAGTAGAGGAGAGAAAAGACAAAAAGCAAATCTCTTCAATCGTACATCTACACTATTGGAATGAAATCCTCTTTAATGAGATCGAGGGTTCACTGCTGGGGCAGAGATTACTAAACGCAGGATCTGCATGACCTGGATTTGGTCCCTCGCCTGCAGCATCCCAATCCACTCCGCTCTCGTTCTTCAGTGAACTCGGAATCAGCAGAGTGCACTGGTGCACAATGAACTCCAGTACATCAATTCATCAGATCTTTTTGCTATCCTGAAACCATATCAGTGCTCTTGTAATTTGAGCTCCTACATTCTTCACCATAACCTTCTCTGTGTACTTCCATATAAGTCGTTCTTCTGTGTTTGTAGGCATGCATGATGATGATTTCATGGACTGTAGTCAGGGTAAATGGTGTATTTAATGTGGCACAAATGAAAATGAGGTTTTAAGTCTGTTCAAAGGGGCTCATTCATGAAACTTGTCTAAATTGTACCTTATTTAATTTTTACATAAATTGATGCATTTTGGAATTTTACATTAATTTTGCACATTCCAGCTCATGTTTCACGAATGAGGTATCATAAATTTGTATTTTAAATCCCTGAATTTTTGTAGTTAAATGGATAAATGGATGGATGGATGGAATGACGATATATGGATGGATGGATGGATGGATGGATGGATGGATGGATGGATGGATGGCTGGATGGAACGATGGATGGAATGAGGCAAGGAATGATAGATAGATGGAAAATGGATGGAATGATGGATAAATAAATGATGGATGGATGGAACAATGGCTAGAATGATGCATGGAATGATGCATGGAAGGATGGATGGAATGACGGATAGAGTGATGGATGGAATGGAAATAGAACAATCGATGGAATGGATAGAATGGATAAATGATTTATGGATGGATGGAACAATGGCTAGAATGATGGATGGATGGAATGATGATAGAACGATGGATGGAATGACGGATAGAACGATGGATGAAATTATGTTTAGATGGATGGATGGATGGATAAAACAATGGATGGAATGATAGATGGAAAATGGATGGAATGATGGATAAATGATTTATGGATGGATAGAATGATGGATGGAATGACGGATGGATTTCTTCAGTAAATTCCTCTTTCTTTGAGGTGTGTCCAGTACAATTCAAATGCACACTCATTAACTAAAGGAAGTCGATTTTCCAACACCCTGAACAACACATTGAACATCCAAAGAAATGAAAAACAAATTCTAGTGTACAAAAAGAGTGAGATGAGCACCTGTTCGTCTGCTGATCCTTTTGACACTTTTGTTGACCCCGACCAGAAGCTAAACTGCCTGCTAGCTGCCCTCTTGATCCTACACATGTGATAACACCATGCAGCGTGAAGGCATTCTGGTTATTCGGTGACCACTCTGTGACCTCTCTTCTTTGAAAAGCTTATAGGTCATTAATCTCATGCATCTTTACCGAAGGATTTTTGCTTTAGCTGAGGCCTGAGTTGATGTCTTTAGAGACTCTCTTGGCACATAGGTTATGACACAACATATGGTTTGAGGTGAACATACTTGTGCTATAATATCCAGATTGCACACGTTAGATTAGATGCTGTACACACATTCTGTAACATGCAGCACACCTGTAGAGTAATGTGGTAATGAAATGGAAAAATTAGTGTTATTGCATGCATATCTCAATTCTTTCTTCCTCACTTGCTGCATATTACCTGATCATCCTACTCAGTTGCACCTGTGGACCCTCTTGCCCTCATACCCTGACACTTCTTCCTAATTTTATCAAAGCACATGTTTGCGCAGGTTCAACCAAGGGTCAACCCGGTCTTACCGATGGCTGGTAGATATGGCTCTATAATCCTCCTAACAGCAAAAGCATTTGGACTATTATTAGTTCCCTTCCCCCAGCACTACTAGCTGACGATGCCCGCATGCATATGCGATCAGGCAATTAGGCTTATGTGTGTGGGCAGATACTGTTAGATTGTGCCCTCCCAATGGATTAAAAGGCATCCCTGCTGAACCACAGCGCCTCTAGCGGTCGACCTTCAACAGATCTCCAATGGAGCATTTGACACACTGTGATGACGCATTCCCACCTTAATTAAATTATTTTCAATTATTTCATTTACATTTAAAACACTGTACATTGTTATATTAATATTTATATTAAATTAAATTGTAATTATATTATTTTTTCATGTATATTTAAAGGGTCATGAAACCCCCCTGTTTTACCCTGGTCGTTCACGCCTCAAAGCTAAAAAAAAGTCTTAAAATGGGCATGTAAAGCTCTGGAAAAGTGGGAGTGTAGAGGGGGGAAGAGGGGAGAGAACAACCAATGAAGCACAGACATAGAACACACTCATTATACAGAATAATGAATATTAATATATGAGCATGGAGAAAATGACAACAAACTCCCAAGCACAAAGGAGAAATGTGAAAGAATATTTAATAGGGCTAATAATAGGCTACTTTGATTACGTTTATGAGCACTGCAGTCTCAAAATCAGTCTTTTGTCTATTAGAATAATCGTGTCGTAGCGTTCAGATAGGCTACACCACTATATCAGTGTCCAGTTTGCATATATAATTCATTTGAAGAAGACTTGATGAAATATGTGTGCATAACTACACCATGCTGGTTAATGTTTGGTGCAGGAGAATGTGTGAAATAAAAACTTTAAACACGGATACTTTATTCTGTATGAGCTATGTGCCACGTGGCTAGTGTTATAAAACTCATCGCTAGCTCCGCGCTGAAACCGATCATATGCGCACTCCGCGTGTATATTATAACAATCGTATTTTTCATGTGTTCGTAGTCAAACTCCAGCTCTGACCGCATCGCGAGCAAAAAACAAATCAACACTCATGTGCTGCTGTGCCTACGGCTCGCGTGTTTGAACGCAGCTAGAGCAGGCAGAGGTGAATAAGTCACATTTGAATTCTTCGCTGTTTTGTGACATTTGAATTCTTCGCTGTAATGCGATCTCACGCGAACATATTTTCCATTTGTGCTGGAAGATTACAGCAAAACAATCCACATGCACACAAACCTCTGCTCTGGTCGCATCTCAGGAAAACACATTGTGTTGTAGTACTGAGGAAACGAACACCAAGGATATGTCTCTGAATGACAAGAGACCGAGGCGAGAAAAGTGATACTTCGTCATGCATAATACCGCAATTATAATCTTATGCATACTACAGCGCAGTGATTGGATTAAATGAGCTTTATGTCATGAATATATGTCGAGACTTGCTCGAAACGGTCTACATCAGCATGTTCGACCATGCCCATATTTGGGCCGAAAGTACCCATTACGTCAGATTTTTTGACGTTGCTCCGACTCAGCTTTTCAAACCGGAAGACAGAAATCGCTCTGAAAAATGCAAAAATAACTATTTTTCACTTATGAAAAACATTAATGAGTACCTTTAGTGTTTTCAATGATGTGCAGCCTATACATATATGTTAACATCTCAAAAAAGTGTTTTGGGGTTTCATGACCCTTTAAAACACTATACGTTGTTATATTACTATAATAATAATAAACAAATTCAACATGGATATGAGGGGGTTTCTAATACAGCCACTTACCACCTTTGTCTATTCTGGCTTTCATAATCCATCTCTCTGTTGTTGTAGCAAATAAATGCAAAAAATTGCTTTAATTTCTTATTATAATAAAAAATGAAAGCTATAATTTTTTATTTCTTTTCTAAACCCAATCATATGCTAGAAGTCTTTAGGTTGTGCAAAATCAGCTCTCTTTTAATTAATGTGTGAATTTAATTCTAAATGAACACCCCACATGAAGTTGAACTGGAATTACAGATTTTTCCAAACATTTTTTTAAATACAAAATAGGTGGCAATTCTATCCATATCCATCTTGGTTCGATCTGTCAAGCACCGCTAATTAATATTCATTAGACCTGCCAGTGTTCAGTTCTGAGGCTTTTAAAGCAGAGTTGAGAGTTGTAGTTTTCTGTTCTGTCTGATCCTATCAGATAATTGTATTACAATCAGGCCAGCAAATGACAAACCACAGACTACATGCAAACACTATTGGCCTCTCAATCTCATCAACTTTTCCGCTCCTCTGATGTGTAATGTAAAGGCCGGACCAGTGCATGCCAGTTAAAGGTTAACATGGAGCTAAGTGTAATGGCTTCCTTTGATCTATAGCCACTTCTGAGTGGGAAAGTAACTTTGACACTACAACCCGTTGGAGCAAGACTTGAATTTTTTTGTAACAAAAAGGTGAAAACTTAAAAACAAAACTGTGATTCCAAAGTAAGCAGACATCACTTCCTGTTTAAAATGGCTGCCTACAAGAAAATCCTAAAATGGGTGCAATTCATTCCCTTTAAAGTGGAAGTACAGAAATATAGTAACATATAATAAAGACATTGAGTTACAACATTAGTAACCCTATGGCTTCTACACTAAGGCTGAAGTCCTGACTACTTTCTGGTTACTTTCAGCTTACAGAAGCAACCATGTTCAGCTATGAAACCTACCTACCAACACTGTCCACTAACTCTGTGTCCTTTAAGCTTTCAGATTGTCTAAACTGGTGTCTTTCTTTCTCTGTTTGCCTCTTCTAGACCTCATCTCTTCTCTTCACGCCAGACGTTACGTTACTTTACATGCTGTCTGTCTGTAGAAGAGAACAATGCACAACGAAAGCATTCATTAAGGTCACCAACTCAGCAGAGACGTATACCAAGACATGATTGTCAGTAAGTAAAAAGCAACTCCGCTATCTATCTATCTATCTATCTATCTATCTATCTGTCTGTCTGTTTTTCCTTCTAAAGTGCACACTTCAAATCACTCAAACTTCTCCATTTGTTTGGTTGTTACACAACCTTTCATACATTAAATCCATGGCTTTCTCATGGATGAACTGAAAGCAACAATAGAATGGTTACAACATGTTAAGCAGGGAATAAAGATCACGGCAGAGCCAGAAATTGTTACATTTAAGTGCATCATATACAGACGATAAAATTGCATTCAGTTCATTAATGTTCATCTACACGTACTTAGATATTTGTTAATAATATCAAACACAAATGCATGAAATGGATCCTCTGAATTGGATACACAGTCAAGGTAAATACAGAACAGAAAATAAACCAAGTTGTCAGATTATGCTGATTGGCATTGGCTTTTCTTCACCAAACAATGCATTCCCATCTTAAATTCCATTCAGAGTGAACATTTTCAGTTGTGGCAAGAGTCCTTCTGTTCTGTCCTTGACTGAGATATTTTATTTAAAATGATAAAAAAAAAAAAAAAAAATTGCACAGCTCTGGCTTGGATAAACACAAAACCAGTGAGAAAAACACAGACTATGGACAGTGTTGAAGTCAATAACATCTTCAACCCACTTATATAGCCTAACGTATGCTAAGTGAAACAGGATGATGTTACTTCACCCAAAACATTAATGGAAACCCTAATTTCAAGGTAAAGAGAAACACAACAGGCTCAAAAGAGTGTTCAACTCTACCATTTTTGTCATTTTTTTCCCCTTCTGTTATTCTTAAATATCATCAGCAAAAGAATTTAAGTGCATGTATGAGAACGTGAGAGTACGTCTGCGTGCCGGCAACATGCCAAATGTTTCTGTCCTTGATTAAGATATTTTATTTACAAAAGACAGAGAAAAGAAAAATGGTAAGTCTCTGGCTTGATTAACACAAAACCAGTGAGAAAGACACAGACTATGGACAGTGTTGAAATCAATGACATCCTCACCCCACTTTATTTACATATGTCTGAGTCAAACAGGATGTTTCTCAACCCAAAATATTACTGTTAACCCCTAATTTTAAGGTAAAGAGAAACAGGCTTAGAAGTGTAAAAGTTCAGCTCTAACAAAAGGGGTAAAAAAAATGATAAAAATGGTATTCTTATATCATTAGCACAATTCTTTGTGTGTGTTTGAGAGCATGTCATGCATCGTGCTTTGCGGCAACATGCTGCTGGTTGTATTGATAAAAAGATTGAGCACACAGTCTCACTCAAGGCTTTTAGAACTGCCTTTTTAATTCTATTAAAGCTGCTGCGAGGACCTGCGAATTCAGGCGCAATCGGATTTAATGTTTGCCAGCTTTGTTTGTAAATCAACCTCACCCCAAAGAATGTCCTGCCCGTGTTTATTCTATCAAACATGTTTGCGTGCTGCTGCGTAAATGCTTTACAAGCTAATAAATCATAATCTGACTGTGTCGCCTTTTATCAAAATGTCCAGGTTGAAGTCAAGCCCTGCGTCGTGCTTATGTATGTTAAGGCCGCACTGGTGAAAAATACTCATTGTGCTCATCTCTGGCCCTGAAGAGAGAAACACTGAGGTGAACTGTCACTCACTCCGCTAATAAAAAGCTCTCACTTTAATAAACACAAAGAAACAGTGCTGCACAAAACCTGTTTATTTCCTTGAGCTTTAAACGAGCAGGTCAGGATGATGCGGCTCAAACTGTAGTTGTTCTTTAATTTATTTTTTCTACGAGCCTCTATTTTATCACCTCTCATTCAATGATGCCAAGCCATTAAGCACAATTGAAATAAGGTTAACAGTTTAACTAAAGCCCTGAATAAAGGCTCCTGAGTGAAGATTCAGTCTGTATACAAATTAACAGCAGCATCTCGGATAATAAATATCTAGCAGACACGGGATCTGCTCCATGATCAATGAGTCTATGGTGTCTGGATACCCCATACAGTCACGTGTGGTTCAGGTGTCCTGCTGTGTTATGCTGGAGCGGGGAGCCACCTGCTGGGGACTGGGTTTCGGCAAAAACCCATATTTTGATGGGAATTCCTATGAGTTTTAATACTTTACATTTACCCCATGTGTAAAATACTAAACCAATCCTCTGAGAAGCTGCAGATGAAAAGTTATGAAAGCTGCATTTGAAGCTTCATCTTCATCCTTGACAGTGTTACACACTCATCAGCTCTATGAATTTGTAATGCAAAATTAAAAGTTGAATAAACTCCTTGAATAAAAGTCCATTATTGATGCCCATAAGAGTGGTTTCCTATATACAATTACAAAAAATTACAATGGTATCATATGGTAATACTATGGTACAGGTGTGCGTTTCCCGAACAACGATATAGGCCTAACTCGCTGCTGAACTACCATAGTACGATGCATCGTTAAACAACTAGCTAGTCACGACTGTCTCTTTACAAACTAAAATATATAAATGACATTTATATATTTTATTCGAAATAAAAGATATACATTGTATTTAATGTCAGCTTGTTTATTTTGTTCAAGATAACGATTTATTAAGTCCACATGTCATAAAAACAGGAAACTATGCCAACCACAGCTCAAGAGCTGTTGTTCCAACCACACAAGTTTACGATGCAGTTTGCGAATGTTCGTTTGAACTTTGGTTTCGGGAAACACCAAATCGTTGAACTATGTAAGTAACGACGGAACTTGCAATGTTAGTTGGCTAACGATCCTTTTGGGAAACGCACCCCTGAATGATTATCTATCTATCTATCTATCTATCTATCTATCTATACACTGACATTACCCTGAGGAAAATCTGTCATACTTTGCCTATATTTTGCATTAATGTTATATAAAAAGGCTCAATCTCATGCATTATCGTTAAATTCGATCAAGTTTGAATATAATATGAACCTCTATCCACTTCTTACACAAGACTGACCGGTTTCTGTTCTTATTAAATCACAATAATAGAACATAATTAATTCTTAAAAAAAAAAATTAATATTGGCTGGACATGAGCATTCCATTCCAGGTTAAACAGCAGTTGATGTAAGAAACCAGGACTTCTCGAAACCTTAATATACCGTCACTTTTCACAAACGAGTCATTGAGTCCATTTAGAATCACGTGGATTGGGTTTGAAGCCATAACAATAAAATAAAGTTTTCGTTTATTTTCTATAGATGGCCGTTTCCATTTTATTTTAATCACGTGTTTTTTTTTTGTTTTTTTTTTTTTTTCCTCTCTTTCAGGAGAGATTCACAAACTCAGTGAAAATGTGTAAAGTTTATCACGATGTGTACCACTGCAAATGTCTCCTCAACTGAGGCTCAACAAGTCGCGTGTGAGCGCCTGACAGGAGATGTTTCTTTCTTTCTTCCTGCTCGTTATCTCGTTAAATGCCTGTCTTTACAACCATCAATTGTACAAAACGTGACTATATTTCTGTGCATCATTGTAAATCTTTAGTATATTATAGTGTTGGATTAAAAAGAGATGATGTATAATATTGTATTATTTAATAATATTGGGATGTCTTTCAATATCACTGTTATTGCACCAGTAGGAACACAACACTTACAGATGTCACTGTGATGCCAAAGCATAAGAAAATGAATGCGCATTAATTATAAAATTATTTAGCGTCTATATAGACTCATAATTATCCAAAGGCTAAAAACGTTGCATGTGCACCACTACTTAAGGTAAAGTTTGTTATATTGCTTTCAGAAAATATTAGAAATTATAAAAAAGAGAAAAATATTTACATAGATAAATATTTCAGGGGAATAAACCAAAATGCAGATATATTTTCCAATCGCATTTTGCGCCGAAATGGAAGCTGATGCACTAAGGGGATTTGTATGAGCATGAATGAATATGAATTAGTATTAGCACTCACAATCTGTGTTATATATGTAAATTTCAAAAGCATTTTCATTCAAATGAAAATGGAAGAGCTTTTTTTGTATTGAGCGAATTGAGTGTCTCCAAAGTCATAATTTTACCACTTTGGTTGACCATTGCTGTTGAGTTTTACTGCATACACGCATCTGTTCAAGACTGAAATAATTTCAGAGAAACGATTTATTTATCTTTTGAAATTCAGTTAAAAATTAATTAAAGCAGAATATGCTAATTATTTTCTTCAGAGTTAATGAACTCTATACGCTGTGCCTGGTGGTTTTTGCCTCGTTATTCATAATTTCAATAGTTCGCGCTGCTTTGACAGAACTTTTGACATTGTTTTTACACTGACCGCGTGTTCTTCAGTCCAAGACTGAAATTCAGGCATTCAGCAAATTTCTTTTAAATAGTTTTGATTGCAATGAAAAACATATGTATATTAATATAGATATTACAAGAATTCTATAGAAGTGTTATACAATAAATATACCGGAGTAATTTTGCGCCAGTAATATAGGCTACATCCTTCAAAGCTGACTGTAGAAGTTTTTGATTTAATTCATTGCCGTCGGGTTTCCTTTGACGCTTATCATAATCATAAACTTTCATGGATCTTCAAGAGATTAATGCTAAGAGAAGAACTGGACTGGTTTTATTATGCTTTTCACCATTTTAATGATCTAGTTAATTTTGAATGGTCCTGCAGTTTGAAAAATATGTTTTTTAAGTAATAATAGTCCATGTGTATGAACTCATTAAAAACTGTATGCATAATAATTAAAATGTATCGTTCTAGATAATGTCACAGCAGGTTCCAAAAAATGTTTCATATCAATTACCCATGTCTATACTCGTCCAGAAGTTACAAAACATCATCTTTATTTATTATAACCATAATGCTGTTGTTGTCTATGGATTTTTCCCACAAACTCTGTGTTTGTATGAAAAATATATCATCGTGTTCACTTACTAATATTTCCAGCTGTAACAATGATCTCAGCCATGCGCCCCTAGTGTTACATTTCTGACCTGCCGCCAAACAACATTTACAGCCTACTAAAATATTTTTAGATTTAATTGAACACTATACAACTATGCAGATCCATAAGGAATATGGTTTTTATTAATTCGTTTCAATTCATTAATTTCTAGTTGGGCAACAATTTGCCAGTGTTTTGTTTGGCTCAGATTAAAACATTATAGCAAAGTATAACAGGCGGGTAGGCAAGGTTTTAAATGGCTCCATTAATTGTTTCAAAACGCTTGTCGAAATTGTATAATATTAATCGTTTTAATAAACCTTTGCAGGTGCCAGCAATGCGGTGAAACCATTGTTTGAATTAAATCATTGCCAGTTTATTTACATTGCATTGAATCATCCTTTTCAGATGCAACTTCATGGCGATCTAAGGCCCATGTTCTGTGCGGGTAATATATTGAAATTGCTTTGAAATTACTACATCATTGTCTATTATTTATTTAAAAAAAATACAGCATTAAACCGAAATTGCTTGTGTTTTGAAAACTGAGCCATCATGAATGTCCATATAATAGCCTACCTGTGCGTCTACACGTTTTTGTGATTTATTGAGGTGATTTATACAGGATATTCTCTGTGTAATAGTCTATTTTGACACATGCCTGATATAGTTATATTACATGGCCAATAGGTGGATCCGCGAGTAACTTAGTTATGTAATCATATGAATTTTATCCGAGTAAAGTTATTATTCGATTTTTTTGATCACTTGGATAAAACAATTTGAAATAAATACAACTTTAAAAATTCTGACAACTTAAACGAAATAGATAATAGCTCAATCTGATGCAGTGCGTAATGCATGAATGATGACTGGACAACTGGGGCCCCATTTTTTCTTTTCTTTTTTTTTTCACGTCTGGACAAAGAAAATGCTCCGCCCACTAACGCCCACTGTGCGAATACTAATTATGAGTATTGTGCTCATAACAATGGAGGCTGACATGCAGCATTTGCAGACAGAAGATTGTTAACTCTCGCGCACGATTTGACGTCAATATACTCGTTAGATTTTTGTCATTTGCTACACCATCTGTAATCTGCAATTGATTTGACAAAAAATTATATATATATATATATATTATATATATATACACACACACACACACACTCTCTCTCTCTCTCTCTCTCTCTCGTCGTGTTCTTCATATCCCAACTTGTATAATTATCTTGAATGTTTAACTTATATATATGATTAATTATTATGCATACAGTTTTTAATGAGTTCTTTTTTTTTTCTCTTTTATTTTTGCATGACAGGCATGATATTGTGATTTATTGAGGTGATTTATAAGGTAAATATACAGGATATTCTCTGTGTAATAGTCTATTTTGACATAGCCTATAGTTATATTTTATATATATAATTTAATATTGCATTTTCTTTGTGTTCGTTGTATTTTGACATTGTCATTGAGAATATTAGTCCATTGTCACGTAAAATATTTTGTAGTTTTATAAGACAGTAAATATGGGTTGTGTTACTCGCACTGTAAAAGTCAAGAACAATATGCATATTATGAGGTATTTTTAAATCTCCAAAAGAAATGTTGAGATATTTCGCGGACTCTAAAAAAAAAAAAAAAAAAAAAGACGCGAAGAGCTGATGTAAATACTTTTTTTTTTTCAACAGACTGATGCATGAATACAATCCCCTATATATCCCATAACCGCTTTATATCGATAAAACAATTATGATATGACGACATTAAAACATGAAGAGGAATTCTGCAGAATTTACAGAGACAATTAAATTGAATATTGTCAATATTAATCAATACAATTTCGTCAACAAAATGTACACAGCCTAATAACAATAATCATAAATAACCATGCAACAAAATATAGCTTATAACAATAATTATAATCAACCATGCAACAAAATATTTTACATAAATACATATTTATGTATTGCATTAAAAAGCAGCATCTTATACAAGCGAAGCGCACTAGCGGGGCTATGAAGCTTTAATCCGTTTCGTACCTGAGTTTCTGACAGATTGAGCTGTCTGGCGAGCTCTGTGCGCTCGCGCCCGACCACGTATTGACACCGCTGGAACTCGAGCTCAAGCCTGTAGAGCTGCTCCGCCGTGAAGGAGGTCCGCGTGCGCTTCGGCCGGTCTAGGTCCAGGCCTTTCGGCAGTACAATCTCCCGAATAGTGCCCTTGGCGTCTGTTAAGCACACACAAATGAAATTATTTACTTTTTTGTGTTGAAATAGACCAGTTTCTCTTAGATTAATAGGAGTGGGAAAATCCCTTTCTGAATAGGTCAAATATATATATGTGACGTGTTTAAAAAGATGGATGAGTGACATGAGAGCGTGTGCATGAGTTTAGATATTTTTTCTTCTTTTATTTTTGCATGACAGGACATACAAACAAAATTAACTTAGTTCAATATAAAGGTTTGTATTGCTTGTGATTTCTAAAGACATGTAATTATGGTAAGTTCCAGGTTAGAAAAAGTAGTTTAGCGGCCAAATTGTTGAGTACTGTTTGTTTTTTGGTGGGCAGAGTACTTTAATCGAGATTTAATTTTGTTTTACCAACATGCAATTTCTAGAACACAACTCATAAGTTTCTAAAGGAGTTGCCAAAGAGAAGTCTAGCATCTTGATGCTTTTGCCCTGACTGATGTGTTAGATTTAAATGGCATCATATTTGTGGATATTTGTGTTGGTCTGACGTTGAATTAAATAATGAAAATGTATTTAAGAAATGTATAATAAATAAAATTACATTTATGTTCGTATTCATCCAGGCAGACCAAAGCAGCTTAACAAGAAAGCACATATTAGTTGGCAATCGCTTTAAGATTATTTTTATCAACATGAAACATAATTATCAACACAATAATACAACAATTTATAGATATCACGACTGACATGCAACATCAGAAATCATGATATCAGATTAAGGTAAATGTCTGTGCTAAATATGGCAATATGTTCACATGCTCCATCGAGGAAGATTATTATCCTCAGGTAAAGTAATTAAATTGTATATACAGAAGTTTTCCCAGCAACCCCGTTCTTATTCCCTATTTTTAATAAACCACATCATTTGAGAATATTAACATATATACATAATATATATATATATATATATATATATATATATATATATAATGATTTTAAACTGGCTTATCATTGATTTGAAGAAATTGATTGTACCAACTGAATGACTTCTTTTGGCAGCATTAGACCTTAAAAAACACCGAAAGTAAAACAGCACCAATACTTTCACCTCAGACTGCACTATTTTGGAATAAAGACGCTTTGGGGGGGAATCATACACTGAAAGGAGTCATATCTGTCAGGTTGAGAGTACAAGAAGATACTTAAATCCTAGCTTTGCTAACTTTTTCATAACTTTAAAAATGGTCATTGTTAAATTATATTGGTATGATTTTATATTATTAGAATGGATTTAATTACCTCTATTTTCTAAAAATGATGTGGAGAAGTATTCATATTTAGCATGACGTTAGCTCCGCCTATCTGGATGTCTGCCTGGCAACCAAGCTCAATATATAGGAACACACTTGGATGAACTGTAATATCACAATAAGTAATGGTATTTGTTTGTATAGAGCAGTGAAATGATAATGGCGAAACCTTCTGTAATTGCTTTTTCTTCACTGTTTAAAATCAGCGCAAGCATCGGCCCATGATGACACAGACTTGCTGACCTTTCAGTGACCCTGGTTCTCACGAGGACTCCGGCACATTCAATCGTGAGCTTTAAAAACAAATAGTGACACCGGGGATTGTAGGCTTACAGAGCCACTGCGCCACTATTGCAGGACTCCGTGCTCTGACAGTTTGTGGGTGCATTAAATTTCATAAACCATAGTGGAATGCTATGTCCATCTGAATGAAAAGTCTTGGTATTTTAAGAGCATTTAATTATTTAATTTCCCTGATGTATATATTATACAATTAATTTGATTGTATAATATATACATCAGGGAAATTAAATAATTAAATGACAAATATATGTAAACTGAAAACATACATGCACTAAATAATATCAAAAGCATTGATATTAACAATAATTCGGCCCTATAATAATAAAAAATAATAGTCGTTACATGGTGCAAACACATCAGATGATGGTCAAATATTTAGTGCATTGACATCTTTGTATTATTTAAGCAATATTAGTGGCGTTTTTATTTTCCAATTTTGGCTACATCACACGCTGTTCGTCTTTCTTGTTTTTAAAACTGAAATAGGAAGACGAAACAAAATGCATAGTAAAGATAAATTGTAAAATAATTTCTGGTAAAGTGATATTGACCTATATTAACAATCACGAGGTGTAAACCATTAAACATTCCCTAAATTATGACTTTTTTGCATGGACCTCTTTCTTACTTTTTTCTCTAACGTTTATTCCGGTTTCTCAATTTTACTGTGTTTAAGACTTTACCTGTGTAAATAAAATGTGCTTTCCAAATAAATATAGGCTATAGTATGGATTGTGTTTAAAAAAAAAAATAAAATAAAAAAAACTAACCTACATTTAAAAAATGGGCCACATATTTAGATATTTTGTGTGAATTTAAAGAACCGCTTTCGAAGAGGCGTAATGTTTGCATTTATGTTTTTGCTTAATGTTGTTTTGGCTTCTATTTGTTTTTTTAGCTCTCATCGACATTTATGTATACACACAAACTGAGCTCAAAACTCATGTTTGAAATCTAGGTTACCAGTTCGTATGACATTAAATACATAATCTCTTTCATAATTTCAAGCAATATAGACAGACCTCTCGTAAACATTTATATTTGTATGTATTTTATAAGCCTATTTATATCTATGTAATATTTTTAAACAAACTCACTGCATAAAATGGTTTTAAATATTAGTTCAAATTTAGATATTGATAGGCTGTTATTTTAAAATTATATTTATTGGGCATCCTTTTAATATTTTGTTGTGGCCTACTGGCAGTTTATACCCTCAATGTTGTGCAATAATGTTTGTATTAATGTGTGTCATTAATTGTAAATTGTAAACTAATCTCAGATATTTTTGGTTACATTTAATACTAATAATCAAGATAACTACGAGAACGAAATAAAATAACAGAGAAATTGTTTTGAGTAAACTCAAACGGATTTGAGGCAATTATTGGACATTATTAATTAAAGTACGTTATTTTAAACTGCGTAATATCTATTTTAAACCAAACAGGAAATGATTCACTGTTATTGAGAGTGAATATTTTAATCCCACAGATTTACTGTAAATATTCGCTCCCTCACCTCTGACCAGAATCCTTCGACAGTAGTCCGGATCAACTCCTAAAAGTTTATCGTGTCCATCCTCGCTAGATGAAGTCGGTGTGGATGCCGATGTCCCCGGTGTGTCGGTGGAACTCTGCACAGGTGACCGGTTCCCCACTTCCGTCCGGCTTTTGGAGTCTCTGCTGCGGTCACGGCACAACGAATTGGATCCACAGTGGTTTCCGTCCTCGGCGATTCCATCGCCCATACTCGTGGCTTGATCAAACATCTAATAATTTAACTGTTTTATGTGTCCACTTAGTTTTATTGGGCTATTTTCAGGTTAAATAAATAGTGTGCGTAAGTTCTTTCCTGACAGAAATGGGGAGATTATTCCCAAAACAACATCAAATTAGAATCCAGCCACAGACTCCAGCGACGGAACCAAATTTCTGCCCAAATAATTTAGCATGTTCCGGCGTCGGGCGTCCATGAAGGAGGAGATGTATAAAGAAGGGAAGGAAGGTTGAGGTGGAGGGGGCCCTGTGGGCAAGTGGAAGGACCCTCCTCAGCTATAGGATCGCGCTCAACCCAAAATGCATTCTGCATATATGCGCTGGTTTCAAGGTCTATGACCGAGGCACTGGGAGGCGCTTCACTGCTTAACCACGTATAAGTAATTCCACACAACAAACATGGATACGAGCAGCGCAAACTTTCCCTTTCCCCCCGTACATGACTTATATAGTCAATTTACTCGTTGACTGCACTTGGTGTTTTTTTTTTTTTTCTCCTCCGTATTTGCTCTGGGCTGTACAAGCTCTGGAGAAAGAGCCATCGGATTTCAGGATTTCTTCGGGAGGAGGGAGGCGGTGGACTAAGTCAGGGATATCCTATAATAAACGACAAAATGCAAATACATAAATAAACGGGCCTAATATCGGTGTGATAAGAATATTCTTAACACAATCTGTTGGCTTCAGTCTTTACGTAAACATGTAATTCCAGAGTAGAGTAGTAATTTTTTTTTTTTTTTTTTTTTTACGTTGGCTGACAGCAGCGACGTCACTTCCGGACTGTAATCCATCAATTGATTGGTAAACAGAAGAGTAAGAGCACGAGGTGGTTTAAACGCACGTTAGCGTTCAGCAAAATGTGAATGAAACTATCCCTGTTGTCTTTAGACTTTGTTATACTCGGTAAGTAGTAAACTTGACAGTTAGATCTCACATTTTTAATTCACAGTTTTTTTGAAATCGCGCTTGCTGAATAACGGACAAGGCAAATGTGTTCGGATGCGTCATGTGATTATAAAGTAAGCGCCTCGAACTAAAATACGACACGATTATTTAATTGTTTTTAAAGTCTTTTAAACTAAATAATTAAGGAGAGGTTGAAGGAGGGGAGGAACACGCTGAGGGACGTAATATTTATTTTGCAGAGATAAATTAATAAACTAAGTAAACTTAAACTTTCAAACTGAGCAAAATCTAGAAAAAAACAAAGATTTTAACAGCATTTTTAATTGACAATTTTTTTCATTGACAAATGTACAGCTTCACAACGTTTGTGTAAGGACGAATGTGCATTCTCAAGTGTTAAAATTGAGAGAAGGGTTCGGTTTGTACACCGAAAAGGGGGTTTTCGCAGTGACGCCATAGAAGAACCATTTGGGTTCCCCAAAGAACCTTTCAGTGAACAGTTCTCAAAAGAACCATTTTTTTCTTACTGTGAACTGAAGAACATAAATAACCTATTGTATATTGTAAAGGTTCCATTGATTGATTCATGGAACCATAGATGCCAATAAAGAACCTTTATTTTAAAAAATGGAATACTGAATATTATACGCGTTATTGTGCAAGTATGAACGAAGGGTTTATTTGTGTTTACCTCACGGTGCACGAACCGCAGGTGTTCATCTCATCATTGAACCGTTGCCATAATACACAAAAAACAAAATTAGAATCTTTTATCTGAGTGCGCAATCCCATTATGGAGGCTGCAATGACATAATTGCAGTTTTGCCACTTTCAGCAGTGTTTATCATTCAGTGCCGAAATGGCTCATTATTGAATTCAGCTGCTCAGCACAGATTAAACCGTGAAAGTGATGAATGGAGCTGTCACTCACTTCCTCAAACCAACAGTACAGTCAAGAGAGGTTTAATTGCCTCCACTGCTCTCTGGCCCCACAGTCTCAGACACTGTTTCCTCCAACACTCTAATGTTGCAAAACAGCAAATGTACCATAAACACAGCCAATACACAAACAGACCTTGCGCTTTCGGTTTTACCTGACTAAACAAAACATGACATTATATATATATATATATATATATATATATATATATATATATATATATATTAGAGATGCACCGATATATCGGCCAATAATCGGTATCGGCCGACAAAAGCTAATTTTCACACTATTGGCTATCCATAGTCAGGGCCGATATTTCCTGTCAATCAAAGAGGCAGGAAAATACACTGAATTTGTGCTTTGTGTAAATGCTAAGAAACCAGTTTGATGTTCCATATTAATAGCAATTATATGAATAACACTCAGAAAGTTAAGAAATATTAATCAGAATTAATCTTCAGAATTTAGTTAAAGTGTGTTAATAGGCTATTAATTTGATTAATGTGTTTGTCTATAACCAGTTACTCTGAATCTATGTGTCATCATATTTTGTAATACTGTGTATAAACAAAAGCACAAAACCACATAAAATACATTTGGACATGTCTTTTCACAGATTTTAACCAAAGTCGTTCTTAAGGGTATGATATAGCAAAAAAAAAAAGTTTTTTAGCCAGATTTGTTTATTTATTTAAGCCTTAGTCAAGGCTTTAAAGTTTGTATACAGGAATTGACTTGAAAAAACTAAACACACCAGAAGCGTGACAACTAGCCCCGGTCTCTCCGTTCTGCAGATTGTAATAAAAAAGTTATGTTGGATATTTAGACATGTTTGGTCAGGTAGTAATAATGTATGACTTAAGCCATAAATATAATTTAATGTGACTCAGTCAACCATGACAACATTATTTAGGCTATTAAACTGTCAGCATGTTATTCATTTACATTTTTTCCTATTAGTTTATAAGAAAATAGAACCAAAATGAAGACTATCATTCAAGAAAATATGATCTTCCAAGGAACATCTGTTTAAATTAGAACAACAAAAACTTTTCATGTCAATTTCAATCTACATTATAACACAGAATCTCAAATTAACTCGGAACAATTTAGGGCTTCTTGGGAAATACGAACAGGCTCAATATGAAAAACAGAAATAAATGTATTTTATCGAAATAAAACGTAAACATGGGCAATACAGTCATTTACACAATTTATATTGTAAAAAAAAGATCCATGCGAATTTTTACCCAAAATTATTCAGATGAGGGTTTTGGGTGTGTGAGGGAAGCTTCTTATTTTCGCGAACACATTTAAGTTTCACTTGAGTTTATTTTTGGCTTTAATGACCAAGAACAGTTAATTAATTAGCCTAAATGGACGCTTATAGTATTTTGTAAGTCACATTTTCTGCGCGCAGCATTTGTGCCATTTATTAATAGAAAATCGATTGTGTATATCTGATGCGCTATTGAGTCAGTTTTGTGTTTGTATCAATAATGTTAACCGAAGCAATAATGAAAACTAGATGCAGACCAGCTGTATCACATCCTCGCACCATCTGTGGAGATGTCATGAGGAAGCTGCCACATCTTCATAAAACTAAGATTATAAGAGTGTTCATTTGGCTTTAAGCAGAGTTTTCTGCTTCAGTCCATCAGTGTCAGATACTACAGTCACGCACAAAGGTATAGTGACACTCAGGCATAGAGACAATACTGTGGCCCTGAGGGGAGAGATCTTGACAAAGAGTGACTGACAGACAAAACAAACCTTGACGTGCTGATTCCGGCTCGGTATAAAATACGAAGCACTCTTTGTCATTGAACAGGTGAAAATCAGATAGACAATACAATCTTCTTCCAGTTGTATCAGATTTACACATCAACGATTAAAAAATAATACCACCAACCGCTCTAGAAATGCAATAACCTTATTTAGCCTACATGAATCTGATGCGCTATTAATTTTGTGTTGGTTACATGAATAATGAATGCTTGTACTCTAAAAGTAAACTTATGGAATGAAGAATGCATTTACATTTTTTATTTCATGCGTAGCTATATCATGGAAATGTGTAATGCTACATTTCAAGATGAACTGAACATAAGATTAAAATGAAGTTAAAGTTCCTTAACAATGTTAAAGGTTTCGGATCAACTGTGCATTGATGATGATATTAAGCTTTTCATCACATTGAAAACCAAAGGTCTTTTTCATCTCACCTGTTTCTCAAGAGAATGAGCTTATTTAGTTTTCTGCAGGGACGTCTTTCACTTATTAGGAAAATACATGGATATTGGTGCAATTATATATTCATCATTTATTTATCAAGCATGATCAAACTCTGTAGAATTTTATTGTACATTTATCAATTAACCAATATACAACACCAGAAGTTCAACCCTTTATTGCCTATTACTGAAACTGTGAATAGGTTCATTAGTTAGAGTACACTGACCACTAGTGGCTGTTCAGTGGAATGATTCATTAACTAATACACCACACAAATCATTTTAAAAGCATCATTTTAAAAGCATTTCAAGTCAACAAGTGAATTTTATTTGTTTGAGAGTAAAAAAAATGACAGTAAGACACATAAAAAAAAGCCCTCAACAGTAAAGACCGACATTATTGTTTGCTCTGGGAGAGTTCTTTCTTTTTTTACTGTAAAGATTTTTTGAGTTTTGACGCAGTTTGAAAAGACATGAACTTTTACAGAGATCCATAATGCAGTTCAATGGACATGCAATACTACGGAGCCCCTAAAGGGGCATGGTAAAGGAAAAAAATATGATACGGGAGAAAAATATATTTGTCAGGGCTTTTGTTTTGCGTTCCGAAAAACGTTGCGTTCGCTCGCAAAATGTTTGCGTTCCTCCGTGAACAAACGTTTTGCAAGCGAACTTAAAGTTTGTCGGGGGAAAAGCAAAACATGTGCGAAAGAACACAAAAACATTGACTTATTTTCCTTGTCTTATTTTTTTCCACCACCATGTCCCTTTAAGAGCTCCTACAATATTACACTCAAATAAGGCTGCAAACATTCAGTGTATAATGGCTCATATTACATGCTGGCATCAATCAAATAAACTAAGAACATGATTACAGGCACTTCGGCTCTACAAAATAGACCAATATTACACATAGAAATGATTGAAAAGCCCTTAAAGTGACGATCTTATTAAAAATCCATCAGGGCAAACAAACTCTCCGACATTTGGTGGAGCTAAAATAAATTTTGATATGAGTAAATAATTATCAAATCAATTGCAGTAGATGAATCAAAACATACACATTTTTAAGCCACGATGGCGACAAAATTCATGGTGCAACATGTAAGTTAGATTTTGTGGTCAGCAGCGCCCCCTACTGGTACAAACAGGGCTTATTCACAGTGAGCACAAGCATCACTCTAGATTTAGTTTAAAATCGTTTGAATCACACAGATTGGAGCAACAAAGTGCAGTAACACAGACATAAGAGCATATTACATTTGAGTTATACAAAAGAAACATTCAATCATAATACTGGAATTCAGATAGAGCAAAACACGATATTTGATTGTTTTTTTCCAAACCTGAAAAACGACAAATCACAGAGATCTTCAGTAAACAACAGATCATTCCTGCATTCCATTGTAACAGTATAAACAAGGCAGTAACCACAGTGTGTTTCCGAACGCTGCGACGGTAGAATCTGGAACACTCTGTCGCTGCAGACACATGATGTGTGGCACTGAGATGGAAGTCTGTTGATTCAGCCATTTAGTCAAAGCCTTGCCAGTCGCTTTGCTCAGAGTCGTACTCGAGTTCTGCTCCTATGCACCGCACGCCTTCCAGCAGCATCGGAGTCCCGTGGTGACGGTCTGACAGAGGAAAAGAGTCGTTTAAAGGAATGTTATGAATTCATTACAACTTATACTCTATAGACAGCACCGCCGGCACACAAAACAGGCTGTTTTAACATTTAAAATGCTGGGGTCAGTACAAATAATGCTCAATTGTGAGCATTTGTGGCATAATGTTGATTACCACAAAAAAATAATTTTGACTTGTTCCTCTGTTTCTTTAAAAATTGAAAAAAATCTGAAGATTGAATCACTTAGAATGGAAATTAATGGGGCCAATAAATACTCAATAAATGTAACATTCAATATGTAAACTATAGTGTATAAACACGATTTTAGTGTGGGAACAATCACTTTCCTGTGAACTTTTTCTTTGATCACATGTATAAAATTACATTTTAAAATATATTCAATTCAAATAGTTCTTTTAAATTGTAATAATATTTCACAATATTAGTGTTATGCAGCCTTGGTGAGCAGAAGACACTTCTTTCAAAAAAATAAAATAAATAAAAATCAGAAATTTTAACAGTAGTGTAATACACACATTTTAACAGAAGAATTGATGTAAATACTTCTAAGAATAAGCTTCACAGTTGTGCTTTTAAATCCTTAAAAAAAAGCCTTATTTACTTCCATTTTAAGGTTTTTGCTTAAATTAAGCGAACTGAAACAAGTTAAATATTTTGTGACAATGAACATTACGCCATAAATGTTGTCAGATGAGATTAAAGGGATAGTTTACCAAGAAATGTAAATGTTGTCATCATTTACTCACCCTTAAATTGTTCCAAACCTGTATGAGTTTCTTCTGTTGATCACAAAAGACTGTAGCCATAGACTTCCATAGTATGAAAAAAATACCATGGAAATCAATGGGGCCCCATCAACTGTTTGGTTACCAACATTTTTGTGTTCAACAGAAGACATTCATACAGGTTTGGAACAACTTAAGGGTAAGTAAATGACAACATTTAAATTTCTGGGTAAACTATCCTTTTAACTTGTATTGCACCTGGAATATTCCTTTAATCAATTTTTACATAAAGACCCAGTCAAGTAGGAACAACCCTCATATGATCTCCTGCCTTAAACAGTGTCCTAAAATGTCACAACACAACAATAACTCCGTAAACTAGCCAGTTTGGCTGTTAAGCCTCATTTAATATACACGGATCATGAATATGCAAATTAACCCCACCTCCACTTGCTCACGCCAGCTCTGAGAGTCTACTGTTGCTGTAGTGACGAGCAATTTGTGTTTGTATTGTGGAGATTGAAGAAAAAAAGCCTGTTGGCTTCGTATATTCAGTTTAACAGCTGTGCCTGCTAACATATTTTCTGACTGCTTCTATTTGCACATAACACTTGCAACGGTCTGAATCAACTTGCGTGTTTTGTTCAAATCCAAAAACTGGGACCCTTTTCTCTCTCGGAGAAACAAGCAGCCGTTTTCCTCTGTGAACATGCACTAAATGGATGTTTTTGACAATTTCGTTGCTTTTGGAGTTTTCAGATTTAAAAAAAAATTCAGATGAAATCCTGCGCCCGTGCTCTTTCCGTACATGAAATAAATCACATCCTTGATGAGCGGGATTTCCAGCATATTTACTTGAACTTATCAGGTAGGCTATATATATGGTTTGTCCATTCCAGATGCAGCAAAATAATTTATAGGGGCTATATTCTCTCAGAACTGACATGCACGGCCACAATGACTGACACATGCCATGAATCCGTCACACGCACACGCTCAGCAGCAATATTATTTTAGCTATGTTTTATAGTATAGTAAATATTTTGAAGGACAAAACATGAACTTTATTGGCATTACTTCAAGTCAGCTGTCACTTTACTTTGGCGCGAGCTCCTATGCGCTCGCGCACTCTGGCACAGCCTTGCGATGGGTCTGTCATTAATTAATATGAATTAATATGATTAGCCTTTTGCTTGACTACGTTATCAAACCAGATAATATGTGTTGCTAATGTTACACAAACCATGTTCCTGTTCTTCATCTCAGTCAGACAGCTGCCTTCTAACAATATCAGTATACGTTACAACGCTTTGAACAACTCAGCTAATACAGTGGAGAAAGGCATATAGTTCATCATAACATCGTAATAGACTCGCTATATTGCTAAATGTACATAATTTCATATCAACAGAAAATATACTGGGATAACCTGGCTTCTCTCGAGACTTTCCTGCTTCAGAGCAGTCACAGTTAATGATATGCTAAAGCCTGCCGGCACGTTGTTGTGATTGGTTACAAGGTAGTCTGTGACGTCACAAACACCCACAATTTCAAACCGTGGGTTTAGAGATAGTCTTTGGTTTTACGCAGTTTCACAAATAAAAAACTCAGCAATGGTGTTGACTTATGCATTTGCACATGGTTTGTCTTAAAGCATATTAAAAACACTACATAGACATATAAACAACATTAAAAACTTGATTTTCACCACAGGGGGTCTTTAAGATACTGGAAAATCTAAGGTCACTTACCCATGACACGGGCATGAACTTTGACCTTCACAGATGCGTCTTCTTTGCTTTCACTAAGAATCTGCACCTCCTCACACATCACTCCCTCCTGATGGGCCATATATTCACACGTCACCCTCAGACCTCCTGAACACAGATGCAAAGTCATGGAAGAATGTCATTTATAAAGGTTAATCTCCAGGCGTTGTACATGTATGATGTAAAACCATTTTTATCTCACAGACAAAAAGTTTGTTTAGCTCCAGTCACACCAGTTTAGGAATGGACGACTCGCACTCATGAGTTCAGCTAGACGTGTACCCATTATTGGGCATCTTTTCCTGGTAACATGCGCACACAATCTATCATCACAATGGAAAATGCCTAAAGCTGCTATGAGCTGTAATTTCAGCAGCAAGAGAGATATTAGCCCTGTCCCAAAAGGCACACTTCATATGCACTTTCGGTCTTGTGGACTTACAATGGCTGCTGCGTGTGCATGTCCGTGTCGTCCACAAGACACGATTTTGTCATTTTAGGTTTCAGAAGGGTGCTCGTGAGCACCCCCTTTGCGGTCGATATGCACCCTCGATGCACACTTCTGCTGAGCCCGCAAGCTACACAGAGGACTTCTACCCGGCAGTCAAAACAGCATTACATCACGAAAGTGCGGACTCAGAGGAAGACCATGAGGGTTTAAACCAGTGGTCTCAAACTCAATTCCTGGAGGGCCACAGCTCTGCACAGTTTTGCTCCAACCCTAATCAAACACACCTGATCCAGCTAATCAAGGTCTTCAAGATTACTAGAAACATCCAAGCAGGTGCGAGTTGGAGCTGGTTGGAGCTAAACTGTGCAGAGCTGTGGCCCTCCAGGAATTGAGTTTGAGACCACTGGTTTAAACCCTTGCGGTCTTCCTACGAATCCACACTTTTGTGACATAACGGCGCTTTGACTGTTGGAAAGAAGTCTGCTGCGGAACTCAATTCAGTGCGGGCTCAGCAAAAGTGTGCATCAAGAGTGCATATCGAGAGCAAAGGGGATGCTCACAAGCACACTTCTGAAACCTAAAATGATCAATGGGCCACCCTACAGTCTCATAGACTTAACAGACATGCAACACAGCCATGCAAGTCCACAAGAGCGTGGAGTGACAAATCGTGAAGTGTGCATTTGGGACAGGGTCATCGAGACTCCACACGTTCTCTGCACAACAAACTCTGCGAACAAACACGTTCTCTGCACATTAATCTGCAATATGAGAACATTAAACACTGAATATTTCACACTTAACCTTTGAATTCACCAGATGTTGTGCATATACGCTGCGCAATGAATAACCCATAAATGCTTTGTTATTGTAATACCTGTAAATAAATAATATGTATGCATCCATTTGCTAAACTGATCTAGCCAATAGTCTCAAATGAGTGTTTGAGACATTAAATGAAATAACTGGTTGAAACCAGTTCTGAGAGCCCTTCACTGGAATATCCCATATGGTTCTCGGAGGGATTTTATTCTTAAGGGGACATAAAGCTCGTAAAGTACTCAAGTCGCTTCATAAAATTGAGGTTAAACCACAGGAGTCACATAGATTACTTTAATGATGTCTTTACTACCTGTCTGGATCTTGAAACATGTATTAAATACTTCAGTGAGCTCATTGTTTCCGCCTTAAATAATTAATTTTTTTTAATTAATAGATTGTTAGCTAACTGCATGATTTGTATATGTACATTTCTGAAATTACATAACGGGTCACCTCGGATAACAGATCACTCTAAATTGTAATGTTGACATGCATTTTCTGTAAAGCTGCTCTGAAACTATATGTATTGTGAAAAGCGCTATACAAATAAATGTGAATAGAATTGAAAGTGGTAGTTGCGTAGAATGTCAATGGCAGGACAGAAAGCTCTCAGATTTCATCAAAAAGATCTTTATTTGTGTTCCAAAGAACTTCATTTGTGTTCATTTTTGGGTAAACCAACCCTTTAACTTAAAATATTTTAGGCCAAAGAGGTTTGGCTGACAAAAACATTTGGGAATTCCTTCAATAAGTCACAAAACACCAGAGCTTGACTCTTCAATGTTCGGCATGTTCAGGTGTGTTGGTCAGACAGCGATGAGACATACCCTCTGAGGATGCGGTTATATCAGTGATTCGCAGGTGTGGGTTGGGGATGGGGGCTGGACAAGCGTCTTTGCTGAGCTCTGGCATCTCTGGCAGTGTGAACACAATCTCATATCGGTGCTGCGTTTTCAGGAAGCCCACCTGAGGATATCAACAGAGGTTATGGTTGGGTGTCATCAGGTCTATGACAATATGAGGCAAATTGCTGTGTGCACTTGATCTGCTACTTTTGATGAAGATCATGGTTTACTGTGATAAATGATGGACTCATAGTTCACTGTTAATGTTGGCGAAATCTTAGCTGACTGATGAAATCACTGTATGAATTATAGTTTACTTATTAACAAATTAATGAATCATAGTTGATTGCTTCATTGATGACATCATAGTTAGCTGATATCATTAATGAAATCTGTCTTGACTGATCAATGATGAAATCATAGTCAACTTATTTTAATTAATTTAGAGCCGAATTATCATTTTTAACATAGTTGTCTTATGACTAATTTCTGAATGGTATGAATTTTAGGTGCAGAAGACATGAAAGATTATCTATTATATGATCCGCTGATGTAACTGGATGAAACGGCAAAAATATTCTGTCAGATTAAAATGTTCATTACTTGAAGATCTTATTAACCAAGGAAGGAAAATGGGATAATAATTTGAGGGTTAAAAAAAAAAAAAGAGAACTGCTGGAAAAGAGAGTGACAGAACTCATGCCAGGAAACCTTCAAACTGCATCTGGGTCACAGCAAAAGATGACAGAATCAAATAACGTTTTATTGGACCCTCATCAAAACATAATAAATCAAACAGAGAGACAGTCCAAAGGTGCAGGTGTTCATATACTGCTCGATACCGCTGCAGATGTCTCCATGGCAACACAGGGCAGTAACGGGGCAGTTAGATGGAGGGAGCGAGAGAGTGAGAGCATCCGCGATGAAAAGAGTCACAGAATATGACACCCACTGTGGGGTGAATGCGAGCATGTTTGTGTATCTTGTCTCTTAGTTATTTGCGAGTAACAGGAATGAAAACAGAGTCTCTGTGTGATCAAATATGTTCAAAAACTCACTGTTCTCACAACAAGCAACTTGTGTAAACCATTAAAAACATGTTTAGAGTCAACACGACAACAAAACAGACCCTATTTACTTTCATAATACACACTTAATTTTTTATGTGTATTAATTAAAATAAAAAAATCATCATAACAACACACCAGTAAACAAAAACATAATATAAACATTGTTAGACTATTTACCATCCAATCCAAAATAACGTCATGTGTTAGCAAAAATAACAAATAGAAATATCCATCCATCCATCCATCCATCCATCCATCCATCCAACCATGATCATCCACCATCCATCATCCATCCATCATCCATCCATCCATCAGCCATCCATCCATCCATCCCAAATCCATCCCACCCATCCATCCACCATCCATCCCCATGCCACCACCCATCCATCTAATCCATCCACCCATCCATCCCTAAATCCATCAGCATGCCATCCCTAAATCCATCCCACCAACATCCATCCATCCATCCAATCCATCAATCCATCCAACCAATCCATCAACCAACCAACCCATCCATCCATCCATCCATCCCTAAATCCATCCCATCAACATCCATCCATCCATCCATCCATCCTAAATCCATTCCAACATCACCATCCATCCATCCATCATTAGCCCATGCAAGGACTGTTTTTTTACCATGTTGGTGTAGCAAATTAGCTCAAAAGGGAAATATTAATAATGAATCATAACTCGTTATAATTCATTATAAATATTCGGATCAGTTAATGGAATTAACTTGATGTAGCAGAATTAATATTACAACTAACTAGCCTGTTAATCCAGTGAACACTTAGTATCGATCTTCTATGAACTCCCAGAAAGGATTTTTTTTGTGGCCACAGAAAAACAAACCTTATTGTGTATAGTGCTCAGAGCATGTAGCAAGATCAGGAATCGTTAAATTGACTTTGCTGCAAGCAGAGAATCAGAACCAAATACTCATATGTATTGTGCAAAAGTTTTACTGACTAAATCACGAACACAACTAATCTAAACAAACACATACACACAATCACGCATACATGGGTAAGAAACAGGGAATGAAGCTATGGAGAAAAAAAAAAAAAAAAATCATTTAACCAGCTGAAAGAACCATCAGTTTATTATTTCAAAGAACCTCGTTAAACAAGGAGTCTGCAGCTTATCCTAAACATCAGTTCAGTTATTTAAATGTACAATTCTTGCAATGGCACACAGCTTTTGAAAAAGCATCCAGATGCAGTCTCAGAAGAAAGTCTTGATGGTTCCATAAGTCGATGTTGAAGTTGCTATCAATTTCTTCCATGTTGAACGAAGAAATGATGATGAACTTGTGGTGTTAGTTTGACTCTGTTATGGTCGAGGAAGTTACACATGGCTTGTTTGAGGCCTGGCGGTGCGCCCGCTCCAACTCTGGGGCCGGGTGAGGCCCCACACAGACCTCGAAGGATGGTCACTCTTCCCAGGAGTCAGCGAGCCAATGGTAAATTAAACTTTCAGAGGGAAAGTTTATGACTCATTGTCTTCCAGCTTGGTATTTTGCATATGTAACTGGATTGGGGTGTTGATGCAGAAACTATTAAAGATTGTTTATAAAATTATATAGGTTTCAACATATAAAATACATGATAGGGATGTAACGGTACGCGTATTCGTACCGAACGCTTCACGGGGCAAGTTGGAATGATCATCATGGACCAAATGGAAGTGATCATCTCTAAGCCCTATGTGATCATCCCTATGTGAGAAGGGCACGCGCGTGCCATATGTAACCATTTGTAATGCACTTGGCAAAGGGAGCGGCGTATTTTCCTCATTATCTTCAGCTGGGATGTTCCCGTGACAACGCAGCGCCGGCATAAATAAATAGACAATTTATATTTTTAAAAGTTTTATATATATATATATATATATATATATATATATATATATATTACTTTTTATATACAGTATTATATAAAATATATATTTTTATTTGCAACAGTTAAAAAAATAAAATAAAAAAGAATTATGCTGTTAAAACAGCGACATCTGCTGACGGACACTATGCTGCGTTGTCATGGGAACATCCCAGCTGAAGATAATGAGGAAATTATGCCGCTCCCTTTGCCAAGTGCATTCCAAACGGCTACATACGGCACGCGCATGCCCTGCTCACATAGGGATGATCACATGATCATTTTAGATCATCAAAATACAAATTCGTAGATACCAAAAATGGTATATGTGAGGTTAAACTATCTGGTGGTTCTATCACAAGGCATGCATAAAATGGTATACAATACAAAAGACACTATACAAGACAGTAATATTCATACAGGCTTTTTTATAGGCAGTCTCAGTCACTACATAGCCATGTTGTTTTTAGGGCATTCTTGGTCATTTCATACAGAAACAATCAAAGTAATTAAAGCTGCAAGCAGCGATGAAAGGGCCCTCGCACCCGGGCTAACCGCCACCCGTTGGCCTCAGGAAAACAGTGAACAGTGGGCAACATGCATGTAAGCGAGTGAATACAGGAGAATTATGCCAAAGTCATTTCGGAATGCCACACTTCCTGTGGCCAACAGGTGGCGCTTTGACCGTAACTGAATTTTGCCATGTTGATGTCTTCAGGGCAGGACTATTATCGAACATGTGAAGTTTGGAGCAGATCGGACATTGTATGTCTGAGTTACAACAACTTCCTGTTTCTTTCGTGGCGTTAATCGCATAAATTAGCACTCAGCCAAGTGTTGCATGATTTAACGTGTCTCTAGCATGTTTGGTACTTCGTGGCATAATGAAATGTGACTCTGGTAGTGAATTACATCGTGAAGCATGCCACTTCCTGTTGCCAGCAGGTGGCGCTATGACTAACTAAATATTGTCATATAGATGTCTTTAGGCTAGGACTCTTATCACACATGTGAAGTTTGGAGCAGATCAGACATAGTATACCTGAGTTACAACAGTTTCCTCTTTCATGGCGAAACATCAGACTTTGTCAGTCCGCCACGGACACGCCCTTCAGCGAAAACTCAAGATCTTTGATATTTATCATCGCTAAGGTCTTAAGATTAGACTGATAACATTTGATGTTGATCTGGTTAAATCTCTATGAGGAGTTAATCACAGCGTAAAACATGTCATTTCCTGTTGCCTGCAGGTGGCGCTATGACTGTAACTGAATATTGTTATGAAGATGTCTTCAGGTCAGGACTCTAATAAAGCATGTGAAGTTTGGGGCAGATCGGACATTGTTTGTCTGAGTTACAACAACTTCCTGTTTCATGGCGAAAACATCAAACTTTGTCAGGCCGCCACGGACCCGCCCTTCAGTGAAAACTCTAAATCTTCGCAATTTAACGTCACAAAGGCCTTTAGATTAGACTGACCAAAAATGACATTGATCTGATTAAATCTCTAGGAGGAGTTCGTTAAAGTACAACGTCTGGAAAATGCAAAAACGGTGAATTAATTCAAAATATCTGACTTCCTGTTCAGTTTCGGATTTCGCTCCAAGAGAATTTTTTGTAGGTATTGGGCTTATAAATGTGTGTACCGAATTTCAAAACCCTAGTGTAATGTAGCGAGCGGGGCTGTACGTTAGATGGCGCTATCGAGCCATTTTGCCACGCCCAATTCCGAAACCCATAACAGACGTAAATTTTCACCACTTCTGATGCGTGTGCAAAGTTTCGTGAGTTTTCGAGCACGTTTAGGCCCTCTAAAATGCGATTTACTTTGGAGAAGAAGAAGAAGAATAATTAAAGCTGCAAGCAGCGATGAAAGGGCCCTCGCACCCGGGCTCACCGCCACCCGTTGGCCTTAGGAAAACAGTGAACAGTGGGCGACATGCATGTAAGCGAGTGAATACAGGAGAATTATGCCAAAGTCATTTCGAAATGCCACACTTCCTGTGGCCAACAGGTGGCGCTTTGACCGTAACTGAATATTGCCATGTTGATGTCTTCCGGCCAGGACTATTATCGAACATGTGAAGTTTGGAGCAGATCAGACATTGTATGCCTGAGTTACAACAACTTCCTGTTTCTTTCGTGGCGTTAATCGCAAACATTAGCACTCAGCCAAATGTTGCATGATTTAACGTGTTTCTAGCATTTTTGGTACTGCGTTGCATAAAGAAATGTGAATCTGGTAGTGAATTACAGTGTAAAGCATGCCGTTTCCTGTTGCCATCAGGTGGCGCTATGGCTTACTGAATATTGTCATATAGATGTCTTTAGGCCAGGACTTATCACACATGTGAAGTTTGGAGCAGATCAGACATAGTATGCCTCAGTAACAACAGCTTCCTCTTTCATGGCGAAACATCAGACTTTGTCACTCCGCCACAGACACGCCCTTCAGCAAAAACTCTAGATCTTCGCAATTTAACGTTACAAAGGCCTTTAGATTAGACTGACCAAAAATGACTTGATCTGATAAATCTCTATGAGGAGTTAATCACAGTGTAAAACATGTCATTTCCTGTTGCCTGCAGGTGGCGCTATGACTGTAACTGAATATTGTTATGAAGATGTCTTCAGGTCAGGACTCTAATAAAGCATGTGAAGTTTGGGGCAGATCCGACATTGTTTGTCTGAGTTACAACAACTTCCTTTTTCATGGCGAAAACATCAAACTTTGTCAGGCCGCCACGGACACGCCCTTCAGTGAAAACTCTAGATCTTCGCAATTTAACGTCACAAAGGCCTTTAGATTAGACTGACCAAAAATGACATTGATCTGATTAAATCTCTAGGAGGAGTTCGTTAAAGTACAACATCTGGAAAATGCAAAAAACGGTGAATTAATTCAAAATATCTGACTTCCTGTTTGGTTTCGGATTTCGCTCCAAGAGAATTTTTTGTAGGTACTGGGCTGATAAATGTGTGTACCGAATTTCAAACTCCTAGTGTTATGTAGCGAGCGGGGCTGTACGTTAGATGGCGCTATCGAGCCATTTTGCCACGCCCATTCCGAAACCCATAACAGACGTAAATTTCACCACTTCTGACGCGTGTGCAAAGTTTCATGAGTTTTCGAGCACGTTTAGGCCCTCTAAAATGCGATTTACTTTGGAGAAGAAGAAGAAGAAGAAGAAGAAGAATTAAAGCTGCAAGCAGCGTTGAGAGGGCCCTCGCACCCGGGCTCACCGCCACCCGTTGGCCTCAGGAAAACAGTGAACAGTGGGCGTCATGCATTTAAGTGAGTGAATACAGGAGAATTATGCCAAAGTCATTTCGAAATGCCACACTTCCTGCGGCCAACAGGTGGCGCTTTTACCGTAACTGAATTTTGCCATGTTGATGTCTTCAGGCCAGGACTATCATTGAACATGTGAAGTTGAAGCAGATCGGACATTGTATGCCTGAGTTACAACAACTTCCTGTTCTTTCGTGGTTAATCGCATACATTAGCACTCAGCCAAGTGTTGCATGATTTAACGTGTGTCTAGCATGTCTGGTACTTCGTGGCATGATGACATGTGAATCTGGTGGTGAATTACAGTATAAAGCATGCCACTTCCTGTTGCCAGCAGGTGGCGCTATGACTAACTGAATATTATCATATAGACGTCTTTAGGCTAGGACTCTTATCACACATGTGAAGTTGGAGCAGATCGGACATAGTATGCCTGAGTTACAGCAGTTCCTCTTTCATGGTGAAACATCAGACTTGTCAGGCCGCCACGGACACGCCCTTCACCGAAAACTCAAGATCTTTGATATTTATCATTGCTAAGGTCTTAAGATTAGACTGAAAAACATATGATGTTGATCTGGTAAATCTCCATGAGGAGTTAATCACGTGTAAACATCTCATTTCCTGTTGCCTGCAGGTGGCGCATGACTGTAACTGAATATGTTATGAAGATGTCTTCAGGTCAGGACTCTAATAAAGCATGTGAAGTTTGGGGCAGATCCGACATTGTTTGTCTGAGTTACAACAACTTCCTTTTCATGGCGATGTAAGGCCTGATTTCCTGCTAAACAAAAAACTGAGATCAAGCGTCCTGCAATAAAGTAAAAACTTAATCTGGAAAGAAGATCTCAAAGAAGTAGAAATGGACAAAGCCTCACCCTAACCCCAAAAGGACAACGCCTCCCCCACCACACACACACACACACACACACACACACACACACACACACACACACAAACTCTCCTTCCCCCTGCCTCAAGTCACTGAAAGTTATTCAAAACATATAATGTAACTTGTGTATCTATGTGTTTTTCCCTTTTCATGTTTGGTATCATTTAATTTGTCTCAGTGCGATGGTAAAACGGTCTCAATTTCATAGCAGTCACTAGATTATGAAGAAGATGGAAAATTAAGGAAAATTCTGTCCTCTTTTGGGTGGTGTCTCTTCTTCTCTCCCCCCAAAACAGGGCTGGTATAGTAAAATATTTATGATCCTTTTGTTCTGGTTCTGGTATAAAAGGTAAAGAGCAAAGCAGTCATGTGGGATCATCTGTAGGAGAGACCCCCACAGAGATGGGTGAATATCTTCAACATTCACCCATCCCTGTGTATATATGCGTTCTTTGAGTAATCGATGTTATGCATTTACCATTTCTGAATTGGCTTCTAACTGTCTAATTGTAATGTAATTGGCATGATCCATTTTTCTTGACAAATAAAATGTTATTTGATTACTCTGGATTCTTCTGAAATCATTATGACCGGTAGATTATTGGAGTCCATATTTCCGCAAATCTGCATCAGGATGGATTAAAACTAAAGGCTCAATGAAAGGAGCATGTGGGCACATCATGGGACCTTTTGATTTTTGTTTATCAACTGGCTTAGCAAGTTGCAGTATCGTGACTAAGAAAACTTGTTTTTGTATGAACAAGCATGTGGCGGTTCGACTCAAATGCATTAGTAAACTCTGCACCTCTGACTAGACCAGAACTGGCGGTTTGTGATCGTGAAAAGAACTAAAACGGCCGAAGGTGATTTTCTAAGTGATATGGGTCCGTATGAAAGAATAATTGAAAATAAGAGATACCCAGAATAAATCAAGTATCTAAATTAATACATAACAAATGATCAATTTCTACTGGAGACACAACCCTTAGAATAGAATCATTTGAAATTGAGTCAGATTAAGAGTGAAATTAAGTGAACTTCACAGAGGCTGAAAAGCATACACGCGTTAACCTTCCCGTCCTGTGGGAAAAACGTCATTGGGCCCATTAGGCGGGCCTTACAGCGAAAACATCAAACTTTGTCAGCCGCCACGGACACGCCTTCAGTGAAAACTCTAGATCTTCGCAATTTAACGTCACAAAGGCCTTTAGATTAGATGACAAAAATGACATTGATCTGATTAAATCTCTAGGAGGAGTTCGTTAAAGTACACGTCTGGAAAATGCAAAAACGGTGAATTAATTCAAAATATCTGACTTCCTGTTCGGTTTCAGATTTCGCTCCAAGAGAATTTTTTGTAGGTACTGGCTGATAAATGTGTGTACCGAATTTCAAAACCCTAGTGGTAATGTAGCGGCGGGGCTGACGTTAGATGGCGCTATCGAGCCATTTTGCCACGCCCAATTCCGAACCCATAACAGACGTAAATTTTCACACTTCTGACGCGTGTTGCAAAGTTTCATGAGTTTTCGAGCATGTTTAGGCCTCTAAAATGCGATTTACTTTGGAGAAGAATAATAATAAATAATTAAAGCTGCAGCAGCGTTGAGAGGGCCCTCGCACCCGGCTCACCGCCACCCGTTGGCCTCAGGAAAACAGTGAACAGTGGGCGTCATGCATTTAAGTGAGTATACAGGAGAATTATGCCAAAGTCATTTCGAAATGCCACACTTCCTGCGGCCAACAGGTGGAGCTTTACCGTAACTGAGTTTTGCCATGTTGATGTCTTCAGGCCAGGACTTTCATTGAACGTGAGTTTGAAGGAGATCGGACATTGTATGCCTGAGTTACAACAACTTCCTGTTTCTTTCGTGGCGTTAATCGCATACATTAGCACTCACCAAGTGTTTGCATGATTTAACGTGTTTCTAGCATGTCTGGTACTTCGTGGCATGATGAAATGTGAATCTGGTTGTGAATTACAGTATAAAGCAGCCACTTCCTGTTGCCAGCAGGTGGCGCTATGACTAACTGAATATTATCATATAGACGTCTTAGGCTAGGATCTTATCACATGTGAAGTTTGGAGCAATCGGACATAGTATGCCTGAGTTACAACAGTTTCCTCTTCATGGCGAAACATCAGACTTTGTCAGGCCGCCACGGACACGCCCTTCACCGAAAACTCAAGATCTTTGATATTTATCATCGCTAGTCTTAAGATTAGACTGACAACATATGATGTTGATCGGTAATCTCCATGAGGAGTTAACCAGTGTAAAACATGTCATTTCCTTTGC
>JAOTNS010003880.1:0-87457 GCA_028476615.1 Culter alburnus | reverse complement strand
TACATTCATGCTATTGAGAAAAGGCAAAACAGTGAATGCAGTTAAAGTATAAACTATAAAAAGGAGGAATTTATTGTTGTATATGAACAATATTTCAAACATTCAAACATTTAAAATATGACGCCCACAACTGTTCCCTCTAATTTTTTTTTTCTTGCTGCGAGCAAAACTTTTCTCTGTTGATGCACATTTTGGCCACCTGAGCAAAACATACTTTATATCAGACCTGTACGATGAACGTAAACACACACACCCACACACACACACACACAAAAAAAATGAAACAAATTTTATCATGCAACTGTAACATTTAACTTTAATGTGTCGTTTATTTTTATTGACCCTGATGTAACTTATGATTATTGAAATAATATGTTTAGAAAACAAGAGTTCAGTCACTAAATTAAGCACACATTTTAGGTTACTTGAGATTTTTTCACATGCTGTATTAACTGTACCAGTCTTTATCAAGAAATTTCTATTTAAAAATAATTCTTGAATCTCCATTGCAGAGGAAGTTTCAAATCATTTTTATTAAAATATAATATGGAACAGTTACAATGATGGTTTTTTTGTGTAGTGGACATACCATAATGTGTATTTTGTGGCAGAAAAAAACAGTAATTATTATTATAACAGACAGTGTTAAACCATCAAAATTACATGTTGATTGCTTAGAAGTTCCCCGATTTTTATGTATAACAGGAGGTTAAGATTTTTCGTGGCAAGGAGCCCTAAACAATCCCCTTGGTGAGATCAATTTATTATTAGGCTTACATTATAATAAAATATAATATTTACAGTATTTAAAATGATATACAGTATTAATCATTCTAAAGCTTCCATTTGTTTAATATATTATAAAGTGAAAACAAACTGAGCATTTAAACAGATCGATAGCTAAATATTTTTAAGAAAAGTGAACGTTAACTCTTTATAGTTATCTAAACATCCCTGAAACCCCCCACCACACACACACAAATCTATTTACAACTGAGGTATATAACTGATGTATTTTGAGTTTGAAGGTACACCTGTGGGGGAGTGATAAATTGTAAATGTCTCAGAGTTTTGTTATATTCTCTGCCATTCCATCCGTTATTACAACCAACTTTCATTAAAACATGATGACGTTTATTTCACATTTCTCTTCAGTTTCGCGTTGCCTCTGATATTGAGGTATTTAGTCCGCAAACATGACAGTATTCTTACCGCGACGATTTGGCTCAGGGCCAGCCAGCTCACATGTGCTAAACGGTGCTAAATCGTTTCTTTCTATGAAACCTGTAAACCGCATTCACCGGTTCCAACTCTATAGCTACAATAACTCTATAGCGGTTGTCCAGAGCACTGCAATTATTTCTCATTTAAACTACTACAATCATTTTCATGTCTGTTCTCTGCGCGGCAATTATTTCTTCTGCGCGGCCGCGGCTTCAGAAGTGCGCGGCCGCGCACGCGCGCAGCTTAGAGGGAACATTGGACGCCCATACTTTCTGTTGTACTATTAAAGCAGGATGCAGCCTGACAGAAATCACTGAAACAGATGCTCAGGGAAATCACACTTGTTGTTGTAAATGGCAGCTAAACAAAACAAACAAACAAAACAAAAAAAGCAATCTGGGATACTAGACAGTTGTAAGACTTTGAAGTGCTGCTTGTCTTTTGATCATTTTGAGTATTCAAGTTTGGACGACCAGATTTTAGAAAGAGTGGTTCTGCATTCTGCCAGGTCTACTGAAGTTAACAAATCAGGTAAAATTTCATAAAATGCTCAGAATAATGAGCATATGACCTCTGATATGTAATTTCAGGATTTACTCACCTGAATAAACAATGACTGTAAACAGCAAATTCACTTGTTTTGAAAAACCTGATCCATGTTTTAATGTTGTCTGGGACAGAAAGGGTTGAAAACATCAAATTAAGTCATTATATAATCCGTTCCATTACTTGTACTCTATTTATGCAGTGTTAGGTTATGTAGGACATTTATCATCAAACACTACATTTTTTGACACATTCAATTCATGCCTAGAATACAATTAAAAAATAAGCTAAAGAAAATAAAACAAAGATAATTTCATGCTTCTGTATTGACAATTTATATTTAACTGCAATAGAATTAATCACTAACAAATGTCATGCTAAGTCTTAATATGTTGACATCAATTTGCATTTTCTGATCTCTAATATAATAAAATTATTAATAAACTTTAAATCCATAATAAAAACAACCATGAAGATACTTTAAATAAGGCAAAAGCCCAAATCAACATAACAGGCCTCAGGATATACAGAGTACAGCAAGTGACGGTCTCATGCAAAATCCTGGACAGAATATTCATTGATGGTATTAACAATATTGATAAATAAAATAAATAATAAATAAATAATATAAAGTCATATCATAAGAGAATAAACATAGTCGCATTAGTCGGGGACATATATATATATATATATATATATATAATATATATTTAAACTACTAAACTCACCTTCAGTGAGACCCAGAGAAGAGGCGATGGACATACAGATGTTTGGACAAAAGACCAGAGAAAGCTGAAGGTTCCAGATTGTGCTTCTGGAGACTGAAGAGAAGATGTTGAGTAATCACAGTTAAATGAGCAAAAATGCTTACAGTAACACATTTAGTCACAAGAAATAAAAAGATTTTCCTTTCAAAACACCTGTGTTTTTGATCTGCAGTAGATCAGACTGCAGAGCAGAAGTACAGCTCCAGATCCCGAAACAAAACAGAAAACCAACACAGTTATGTGCAAAAAAGAGAAACCTGTGAAACACAAACATCAATTATAACATTAACAACTGCACTGAATCCATTTAATATACAACCCGAATTCCAGAAATGCACAAAATGAGCTAATTTCAAATTTGATGCCTGCTACAGGTCTCAAAATAGTTGGGACAGGGGCATGTTTACCATGGTGTAGCATCTCGTCTTCTTTTCAAAACAGTTTGAAGATGTCTGGGCATCAAGGTTATGAGTTTCTGGAGTTCTGGTGTTGGAATTTGATCCCATTCTTGCCTGATATAGGTTTCCAGCTGCTGAAAAAATCATGGTCGTCTTTCGTTTAATGATGTGCCAAATGTTCTCTATAAGTGAAAGATCTGGACTGCAGGCAGGATAATTCAGCACCCGGGCTCTTCTCTACGATGAAGCCATCCTGTTGTAATAGCTGCAGTATGTGGTTTTGTATTGTTCTACTGAAATACACAAGGCCTTCCCTGAAATAGACGTCATCTGGAAGGGAGCATATTTTGCTCTAAAACCTTTATATACCTTTCAGCATTCAGTGCCTTCCAAAACATGCGAGCTGCCCATACCGTATGCACTTATGCACCCCTATACCATCAGAGATTCTGGCTTTTGAACTGAACGCTGATAACATGCTGGAAGGTCTCCCTCTCCTCTTTAGCCCGGAGGACACGGGGTCTGATTTCCAACAAGAATGTCAAATTTGGACTCGTCTGACGATAGAACATCCACATTTCCACTTTGAAACAGTCCATTTTAAATGAGCCTTGGCCCACAGGACACAACGGCACTTCTGGACCATGTTCACAAAATGGCTTCCTTTTTGCATGATAGAGATTTAGTTGGCATCTGCAGATGGCACGGCGGATTGTGTTTACCAACAGTGGTTTCTGGAAGTATTTCAGGGCCCATTTAGTAACGTCCTTGACACAATCATGCCGATGAGAAAATATTTAATTGTAAATCCCTTGCAAGCAGTCACGGGAGCCAGTCTGTAAACCATAGACATCACAAGACTCTTGGTTTCACACTTTGAAATGCTTTTCCAGGCCTTTAATGTAGCCATTTTTAATTGTTGCTTGTTTCGGGGAGTTTCTGCCTTTAGTCTAAGAAGTGAAAGCTTCTACACTTTAGCACTTTAGCTTTTACACTAAGTTTACTTTAAGTTAAACCATCCCAACACTTCTGCTCACATTAGGGATGAAACTCATTCGAACTTCGTTTTGGCCTGATTTTGTACGAAATGGCGTCACATCAGTTTGTTCTTCGATTTCGTTTGAAGTATATCGGGGCCTTAAAAGTGCTGTTCTTCTTAGTTGGAAAACATTTTGAAACAGTCATTAAAGAATGTAAAAAACTGTCAGGATTTTCTAATTATGCAGCAAAAGATTAAGGGGCATGCCCCCTGAAAGAATTTTTTTTTTTTTTTTTTTTACATGAGCTACATATGTGCATTTTAAGATGTTTGAAGACAAAAAAAATAAATAAAAAAAGGATAGATTTAAAACCATGTCAGTGATCCGCAGCATACCAGGGCCCTAAATAGTGCATACACAGCAAAATCCCAGAGTTAAATCAACTCTGCTCAGAGAACATGTGGTACTCTCTACATAGAGTTAAAATAACACTGAAGCAGAGTTAAAGTTAATGAGATAATATGCTGTTTGTGGAATTGCTTAATCAGATTTTGAGAGATTGTATGTCTTTTATCTTCAGTTGATTTAATCTGAGGCTGTGGCTGGAAGTCTTTTGTAGTTATTGTGCTTCTTTTCAGTGATTCTGCTTGTTAACAGCAGGTGTTCATCACTAATGCTCAATCATAACTTAATCACTTAATTAACTCATTAACTTTCACTCTGTTTCAGTGTTACTTTAACACTATATAGAGAGGGACCATATGTAATCTGAGGAGAGTTGATTTAACTCTGTGGATTTTGCTGTGTATGCACAAAATGGCCATTTTCCACACATATATCAGGATTTAGAAAATAAACTCACCGTATGTGCACTGTCCACACACTCTAAACTGTGTGTATGCACCCTTTTACTGGAGTTAGAGAAGTAATGAAATGATCTGTGTGAGGCACTGATGTCAGAGAATAGTTATACACTGCAAAATCAGTATAGTTTTTTTTATGTATTTTTTTCTAAACAAATATATAGTTTCTATTTTAATTTATTTAATCTATTTAACTTAATTTTGTTGACTCACCCAGTCTCTCCAGTACTACAGTTGCATTGGCTGAAAGTCCTCCAGCAAACACTTGACACATGTAAACTCCTTTATCCTCAGTTCTGACACTCTTCAGTCTGAGAGAGAAGTTTCCTTTGGGGATTTCATCAGTAAAGAACTCAACTCTGTCTCTGTATCGCTCATCTGATGAATCTGGTAAAGTCTCATTGTTTTGATAGAGCAGAACCAAAATATCTTCATCAGTTTTTATCCATTTAACCTCTTCAATATCTTCAGGTTTGATGTGAGAGTCTACAGAGCAGTTCAGAGTCACGTCTTCACCATCATATGCAGATACGGACCGATTAGATCCTGATACTCGCAAACACTCTGAAAGAATAAGAATGGTTTAAACATAAGTTTAAAATACATAAAATGTCATTTTCATTGAAATGTTCACTATAGAACTCAAGTGTCTCTCACTCACCAACATCTTTTATTTGAACCACAGTTTCATTAGATTCCTGCTGACTGTAAACTTTACATGTGTATTTTCCCTCATCTTCAGCTCTCAGATTGTCCAGACGGAGGGAGAAGTTTCCATATTGAATCTGATCAGTAAAGAAATGAGCTCTATCATGATAATCCTGCTGCTGGGCCTCTGGTCGACTCTCTCCATCTTGATACAGATGAACCAGAATCTGTGAGTCTGTTCTTCTCCATTCCACCTCCAGATCCTCCATTATTAAGAGTTTATCAACATAACAGGGCAAAACCACTGAAGATCCCAGAGGAAAAAACAGAGGACCAGTGGGACCGCCTACAGTGAAGCCTGTAAAGAAATAGAGAAACTGATTAAAAACAAAACAAAAAAAACCTCGAAGGCTATTTTCGAGTATCAATGTGAAGTGATAATATGTAGCCTACCATCAGCGATCATCAGAAACATTGAAATAACAATAAACTTAAAGTCCATACTTTATACAAAGAAAGAGCTATAATAAAATAATAACTTTATCATAAAAATTAGAGGTTCTGTCTTTCATACGAGGCCACGTGTTAATGAAACACTTTTACTTCCACTTTCATTATGTGTCAGGACAAGTGCAGAGAATACCGTTGATATATCACTTTCTGTTGGATATTTAGCGGTTTCTATTAATATATACTTGAACAAAAACTTGCCTACTAGGCTACATTACACACAAAAATGAGGAAATGGCAATAGGCTATTGCATGACACAGCAAAAGCTCTTCTTGTTGTTTATGTGAATTTTGCTGAATAGACTACTAGTTTATTTACATTGAATAGGCCTATGTAGCCTATAATTAACTGTTTATAGCTGTCACAGACACGTCAGGTTCCACCATCTACCAATCACAACGCACTCAATCACCCAAGTACTGATCACCGGCACCTGCACCTCATCAGCACCTCATCAGTCTCAGTATAAATAACACTCACACACACCACCACATTGTCTGGTCTTGTTTGCATCTAGACTTACCTGTATGCTTACCTTAAGGACTCCAAGCGATCTACTCACCTGTCTCCAGCGTCTCCTGTTCTCCTCATGTGAATCCCTGTCTGTGTGTGAGTGCTCTCCAGCTCCAACGTCAAGTTACTCCAGCGTCATTCAAGATCTCCACTTCTGCAACCACAAAAGGACAGTATCACCATTCTATACTCCCTACATCACTGCTTTAAGTTTTACTCACCTGCACTGCTGTTTTTCTCTACTGGTATCAATAAACAACCCTGTTTGTGAATTCTTGTCTCCGACCCTTCTGTGTTGTAACAATAGCTTAAAATTTGTAGTATTTTATAAATTTGTTGTCTTTGTTTAATGAAGAAACAACAGTTTGGTGCTGGCTGTTTTGCTAAAACAGCATATTTGCCCTATTAGAGTTAATTAATAGAAATGTCATTGTGTCAGAATGACCAAAAGACTGAGATGACAAATTGGATATGTTTTGCTATTGAAAAATATTTAATCACTACATTCACATCTTTATACTCTAGAAAATATTTAAGGGCAAAGAAAGCACACTAGTGTTTCCTCTAAGAAAACTTGATCCTGATCAACATAGAAATGATAATGTTTACCAGACAAATATCATTTCATTTTGGTGTTTATTATGTAAGCTACTGTAACATGTATGCAGAAATTATAGGCTAATTATTAGGCTAGACGTTGTTCTGACAAAATGAGTTTTTTTTCTCTTTTTTTTTTTTTTTCTTTTTTTTATCCATCAGGGTTTTTTTTTTTTTTTTTTTTTGTGCTGACTGGTTTAGGCCTGAATAAAACCACCAGAAGCTGGCAGCCCAACCCTGTCTTAATGAGTAATTCATTGAATCATTCATTTAAATTATTCTTTTTAAAACAGTTGATTGTTTGAGAGACAAAGCAAATGACTGTCTTTGTGAATGGGTCACGGAATCATTGACTCAAATCAATCGTTTGAAAGCACAGATTCACATCCGGTATGAAACATTGCACTGTTGCTCTGAGATGCACAAATGCTCCAGCTTTGTTTGGACTATTTCCTTTGGCTAAACAGAGCAAAAACAGTCCAAAATTAAAATATCTTAATTTGTGTTCTGAAGATAAACAAAGGTCTTACGGGTGTGGAGGGACTTGAGGGTGAGTAATTAATGACAGAATTTTCTTTTGTGGGTGAACTAACCCTTTAATTTTTACTAACAACTCAACATTATAAATATAAATTTTATATTTTTAAATTAAATATATAGAAATCCAAAATGTATTTCAGTATTCCATATTTCAATATTTAACACATCCAGGCCACCCCATGAACCCCCAGCAAAAAAACACTTTTGTTGCAAACATAATTTACATTTAAGTATAATAAATCGAATGTTGGGAAAGTTGCAGCCCACACTACAGCAGATTCATGGTCTATTATTGGGCAATCGATTGAATCCTCAATTCAGAAACCAATTGTGTGCATGGGCAGGCAGAAATAAGTAATGAATAAGATAATTTTAAATGTAGTAATTTTTATAGCTGCAATTTTGCACAAATAGTATATAAAGAATAATGTTTTAGTTGGAAAATACTGGTAATTCTCACATCGCACTCATAGTTGTGATTCAAATACATCACATATGGTCAAGTTCAAATATTTAATGCAAGGTTTCTTTAGTGACCTAAGCTTTTGTAACTGTGACCTAATTGGCTGTCATCTCTGAACTGTAGTGTCTTAAGCACTGTTCCACATACAGGTACATGTATATAAACATACATGAGGTTCCAGCAGGACTGCACAAGCTAGCGGCGCCATCTAGTGATTGTGTGCAGAACAGCATTGGCATCTCAGCCAAGGTCCAAAGTTAAAGTCACCATGAAATCAAAATGGATAATTTTTTTTTTTTTTTTTTTTAATGGAATATTTCAGTGTTTATTATGAAATATTTATTTTTACACAACTTTTTATTCATATGCCCTCGAAATCTTTATTCAGTATAACTTCCCCTCCTCCACGCAATGACATCTCATCTCTTCTCTGATGATGTGTTTACTGGCGTAAGGGAGGAGAATAAACTTCAGCAACCTGTCACTCACATAAGATCAAAGCAATAGAAAATAACAACAATCCAATAAATTCTCGATTTGCTGTTTCACTCTGATATATGTCACAATAATTTCATAATTTCCATTTCATGCCAACTTTAACACTTACCAAGAGGCTAATATCAGTAAAAATCATCCGCTTCATGCAAACTCATATCTGCAAGTGCTGTAAGTTTGGGTCGCTTGTAACATGCATTTGAAAAGACAAGTTTCAACCATTCAAGCTCTGACTGAACTGAATCTGAGTTAGTGTCGTCTCTGATCACAGCCTGGATCTGCTGCTCACATATGGAATTACTTTTGATCCAAAAATAATGAACGTAACTTTTCAAAAAAACTAATAAAAATAGAAATTGAAACTGAATAAAATGTCTTTGAAACTTAAAAAAAATAAATCGCAGGCAAAATGTTTGACTTTGTTTTTAATACACTGCATGTTTTGCTAACAGTTTCTTTTCTTTCTTTCACTGATCTTTACTTACAAAAGCATTTCCAGAGTTTTCATTTATGCTTCTGAAGTTTTCGTTTACGATCCCAGAGTTTTCGTTCGTCTTTCTGACACAAATCTCTCGCGGGGGCGGGGCCAGCAGTGGTGTGTTCTCATTGGCTTACTGAGTTTTTGATTGACAGCTTCTTCTTGACCTGGAAGTGAAGACGTCAGCGTTGTGTTTACAATTACATGTGTGGAGGTGAGCGTCTGTGAGCGTCTGTAAGCGGCTTCTTATTTCATTTTAGTGATGTAAAGATAGGCGTTTTTATTATTTTATCTGTATCTGCTGCTACTATAGTGAGATGATTTCTTAGGCCTAGCACAGACGAATGATATAATCATCATTATCATCAGTCATCGTCGTTATCTGGATACTCGCGGTAAGTTAGTAGTTTTTACGTTTACAAAATCAATATAAGTAACATTACTTGCTTTTGCTTTTTCAGATGGAGAGGTATTTTAGAGCTCATTTAGAGCCCACTTTATACAGCAGTGTTGTCTTGATTTAACCCAATCATTACAGGATCTGGTTATGTACGTACATACAGCCTTGGATTAGATCATATTTAAAGGGAAAAGGTAGTCTTTAATAATAATTCATAAAGTACTGTGCCAAAAGTCTTAGGACACCATTAGATGTTGTTTTAGCAATGGTATAGTGACCATGTAATTTTTTTTTCAGTCTTCTTAGAATATGACCAGGATATACTTTAAATTTGTAAGCATTATTAAAAAACAGGGGAAAAAAGACTTCTACAGGCTAAAGTGGCAAGTATTTAGTGACCTCTCCTTACACTTGAGTAATAGTGAGAACCTGGCTCTCTCAAACCTAAATGGAATGGAAAATGACTGGAAGGCCAAGAAAACTTTCAAATCTGATCACAAGTTTCTCCTTTGAAAAACTGGAAGTCTAGGAGGTCACATTAAATACTGATTTTTGCTTATAGAATCCATTTGTTCTGATTTTTTGTGTGCATATTTCCTGTTTTTTATGTTTGCATTGTAATAAAGACCAAAAATAAACATGGGTGGTCATTAAAACATTGCTAAAACACAAGCTAAGACTTTTGCACAGTAGGCCTACTGTATGGCTAAATGCAAAACCTATACATGAAAGTAATTTATGGCTGAAATTATATAATTTGTTTGAAATAAATATTTTAAGTCTGCATAATTTGTTATGTGGGAATCAAAGCAGTTGTATGTTAGATTATAATACATCTGATTTCTTATTTTCCAGGAGTGGAGCAACTTTCCATTAACAAAATTCTGATGCTGACCCAGAGGAGGGAGTGGTAGCCCAGAGATCCACTGTCCCCATCAGACAAGAATCTTATTTTGTTCAGACAAATCACCTTTGACTGACTGGGATCTTGATCTTCAGACACCTGATATATGCAAATATTTAATTTTTTTGGAGCTCTAGATTAAACAAGACACAGTTCACAAACACAAGAGGTTGTACTTTATTCTTACTAGTCCCATACTGATCTTGGATTAGCATACCAACAACATATGAATTTAAAGTGATAGTTCACCCCCCAAAAAATTCTCATATATTTTACTCACCCTCATGCCGTCCAAGATGCGTTTACTTCTTTCTACAGATAAACATGAATTAGGATTTTTAGGAAAATAATATATGTCTGAGTCCTAAAGACACATTATCCATGCGACCCCAGTGGATGAATCAATGTCTAGTGAAATGAAAAATAGATGAGAAAAATACTAATAATTTAAACTGTTTTAATTATTAACAATCGTTTCCCACCAACCATCATACGTGTATGGGTTACAGTCCACTTATGAGATGGACACAGAGATGGACTATTTTCTTAAAGATATTTGTGCTTATGTGGAGAAAGTCATACAGTCAAACCAAAAATGTATTCAGACAACATGAACATTTCATTCCATTCATTAAGTTTATTCACTATAGTTTAAAAAAATGGTAATAAAATGAATTTTATGAATTTTACACATGTATTCTATAATAGGTGCTTGTGCATTTTTATAGTAATGTACTGTATATCATGAGAATACTGTGCATTACATGAATATGCAGTTAGTGTTTTGTGGATTCTGGTCGTTCCTTTCACAACATAATTGCATCCAACACTTTCACTTTGATACTTGTGTGTATGCTGTAGTGACAATAAAGAATTTAAATTTATTTGAATTGATTCATTTCATTTATTCCTTTTAATATATATATATATATATATATATATAGATATATATATATATATATAAAGTCACAATTGAAACTGTTGATGATTGTTAAAAAAATCTACTTTTATATGTTAGATGATAATGTTAACTAAATAAAATTATTAGAATGATAAAAAATGGCAACAAGATCATTCTTTGTGTGGAGTACTGAAATGCCCTTTGAGGTCTATACCGTCTTACAGCAAGCCACGACTGTTATTTCATATTTGAATCCTTCAGAATTAAGTGTCATTATTGTGATGTGTATGTGCATAGCTAACAATGGGTAGTGATGCCATGGTTGCCAACCTTGATTACCTGGTTGGAGTGAGACTTTCTTGACGGCTGGATATACATTATATGATACTAGTACTATTCTCTTTAAACTGTAACAGCACAACCTAATCAGACCCAACAATAGAGAAGAATCATCAGAAATAATCAAATATTCTCCGAAAACATTGGACATTATGCAATATTTCAGTATTATAACCTTTAATGTACAATTAAACCTCAAGACATTTCTTTCTCTCGCGTTTGATCTCTCCGCTCCTAAAAGTTTATGTGACAAAGTAGAGCCGCAGATAAATACAGATAAATTAAAAAAGCTTAAATGAAATAAGAAGCCGCTTACAGACCTCCCTCCACACATGTAATTGTAAACACAACGCTGACGTCTTCACTTCCAGGTCAAGAAGAAGCTGTCAATCAAAAACTCAGTAAGCCAATGAGAACACACCACTGCTGGCCCCGCCCCCGCGAGAGATTTGTGTCAGAAAGACGAACGAAAACTCTGGGATCGTAAACGAAAACTTCAGTAGCATAATGAAAACTCTGGAAATGCTTTTTGTAAGTAAAGATCAGTGAAAAAGAAAAGAAACTGTTAGCAAAACTGCAGTGTATTAAAACAAAGTCAAACTTTTGCCTGCGATTTTTTTTTTTAAGTTTCAAAGACATTTTATTCAGTTTCAATTTCTATTTTTATTAGTTTTTTTGAAAAGTTACGTTCATTATTTTTGGAACAAACGTAATTCCATACTCACAAACCTCCACAAAGCACAAAACATTGAGTGACTAAGAAAGAATAATTATAATGTAATATTTTTGTATTTGTCCTATTGGTTTGTTTTGATCTGCAGTTTTAGTGGCAACAGCATCACGACACTGCATATAGAATCACATATACCCTTACACAACAAACATGAGGCTCAAAAATAAAATGACGAGCTCTGGGTAAAAGCGCTTTCCCTTGATACAAGGCCATTTTGACACTGGGTGCTTTTCTTTACTACTACAATTTATTATCCATTAAAAAAGAAAATCTTACATTGGTACGATTCATGTCTACATATCTAATTTCTGTTCATGATGGTGTGTTTGTTTTAGCTGGCTGTAGCTAATATTAGTGTGTGTTTTTATGTCTCTGTAGGCTTGTGACAAGCAGGGCGACACGAGAGCCGTGAGAGAATTTTATTGTTTTATTGTGTTTGTGTGGTGGCAGTCGTCCATTGTGGGACTGCCGCCGTTTTAATTTCATTTTATATTTGTTTATTTGTTTAAGTTATGTTGAAATTCGCTGGTTCCCGCCTCCTTTTACAGGCTCTTTAACAACAGAATTGAATCCAGACAGCTCTTCCTCACAGACCACTGATGTGAGATCTGGTGATGCTACTCTTTGAAACCAATGCACAACCAATGCAGATCTAAAGAGATGTTGAGGTAACGTGTGAACACTTTTGAGAGTTCAACCATCAGAGTCCAGAGATGAATCTATCCAGCAGATTATAAACCACATCACATTTTACCATCATCCGTCATAATCAACAGTGGGTTTCTGTTGCATTAACTGTGTTTAAAAATCCATCAAAATCCATCCATACATCCCATCACCTTTCCCCCTTCTCATCCCTTTATATTATTGTGTCAACAGTGGTAGTTTTGATATTATTTTCTTTATTTTCTTTTTGTTAGTTAGTTTAATTTTCACTATCATTGTTAGTTTTATTGTAGTAATCATATAGTCTTTTTTGACAGTTTAGTTTTTTCTTTTTATAGATGTAGTATTTTATAGGGCTCTAATGTACAACCCCATTTCTTAGCAAGTAGGGACATTTTGTAAAAATAAAACCAAGAATCTGTGATTTGTTAATTCTCTTGAACCTTTATTTAACTGACAAAAGTATAAAGAAAAGATTTCCAATTTTTTTCACTGACCAAATTAATTGTATTTGTAAATATAAACAAATTTTGACAAAATAATAGTGAAAGGTTATAGAATATCCAAGTTACATGACTTTTAAACAGTCCACAATAAGCAGATGAATTGGTAACGGGTGAGGGTAAACAAAGCATCTCAGTTTTTGCAAGCAAAGATGGGTCATGGCTCACCACTTTGTGCCAAAAAACATGAGAGAATTGTCAGACAAATCAGACAAAAAAACAGACATTGAGTTCTCAGTCCCAAAGATGAAAGGGACCATCCAGACTTTCATCAGTGACAGGTGCAAAAACAAACATCTGTCATGGTATTGGGGTGCATCAGTGGGTGACTTGCATATGTGTGAAGGAATCATTGACATGGAGGCATACAGTACAGAACTGCCATCAATATGACATCTTTCATGTGAAGCAAGTCAATGCCAGAACTCATTCTGTACACCAGAGTGGTTTCTAGACACTCTACAGCAAGGGAGCCCAACCCTGTTCCTGGAGATCTACCTTCCTGCAGGATGTGCTTGACTGCCTGCCTGCTTCAAAAGGAGAATCAGACAAAGATGACCATCGACTGTTGAGCAGCTGACTTGTATCAGGCGAGATTGGGCAAAAACTCCACTAGCAAAACCGCAACAGTTAGAATCCTCAATTCCCAAACATTTACAAAGTGTAATTAAAAGGAAAGGTGATGTGACATAGTGGTAAACATGCCTCTGTCCCTTCTGTTTTGAGTGTGTTGAAGCCATCAAAACCAAAATTTGTTTTTGTTTACAAAATATGTCGGTGAACACACTGAAAATCTTTTCTTTGTCCTTTTGTCAGTTAAATAAATGTTTGAGAGAATTAACAAATCAGATTCTTGATTTTATTGCATTTTACAAAATGTCCCAACTTTTCTGGAAATGGGGTTTGTATATATTACTGCCTGACCAAATAAACAAGTACTGTATGTTTATATTCAAATAGGGAAATGCTTAAGAGTCTATGACTGGATCATTATTACAGTGATTATTATGTTTCTATCATGTTATATATTTGGCAACAGTTCTTCTAACCCTAATTGATGGAGTGTGTAGCTTTCATTTATTAAACAACCATGTAGGAAGACACATAATGGCCATATCCAGGATGACAATGTCAAGATTCATCAGGCTAAACTGTGAAAGAGGGAGCATGAAGAATCATTTTCACACATGAACTGGCTCCTCTGATTTCAGACCTTAATTTCATTGAAAGTGTTTGGGATGTGCTGGAGGAGACTTTGCAGAGTGTTTATAGAAGATCTTGACCAAAAATTGATGAACCTCTTAATGGAAATAAATGTTGTGATTTTTTGACATTTTTTGGTCAAGATCTTGTACTGAAAAAAGCAACCGTCTTTCTTATGAAATTAATACGTGACGTTGTCTTTGTTGACCCAACGTGGGTTGAAATGCTACTTAGCGTTAGCGTTACTAAATGTTAGCGTTCGTTCTATTTTGAACCAAAAATCGAGACCACGGAAACATTTGGATTTGTGTCGAATAAGAGAGGTTAATTTTTTAATTCAGTCAATTCTCTTTGCAGAAAATTAGGGTTTATTTCATATAAAACAGCAACAAATTATGGATATTATTTACAATATTATATTGGGATCATTTTACATTTTGGGACCAACAATTTTTGCATTAATCATTACAATAAATTATAATGTATTATAATTATAATACTGTAAAAACAGAAAAATATAAATCAGTAAGAGCATACATATTATACTTCAGAACTGTCAGACTTTAAAAAACAACTTTTATTTGAACTGGTTTCACTGTAGAGAGCAGGGGTGATGTGGTTCATCAAGTGCTTTTCCATTGGTGCTCATAGCTAACATTATGTCATGACTGTATATTATTGTTAGATAAAAACAGATCAATGTGATGAATCTAAAAGACAATCTTCTAAATGAGCAGCAACCAGCAAAATAAAAGAAATAGTCTACTGAAAAACTGGTGGTTCTTATGAAATCGACCAGAATAACTAAGAAGAACTTAACACGCAGAAAGATTTTTTCAAATCTGAGCTTGAAGATGTTTATAGCAAGCATTCTCGCAACTTTATTACTATTGAAATGCACTCACACATGAACTAACAGTTCAGACACTTTACCAACTGTTTTTTTTTTTAAACATTAAAAATATTTGCATACTGTAGATGTAAATTTGGCACAGACAATTCTGCAGCTTCACCACTATTAGCAAAACTAATTAGAAAATAATATGTTGACTTCCTACCCTGAGACATTACCAGAATAAAAACATGATCATGAACATAAGCAGATCCATTTTCAGTTGACAAAAAAGGACTATGAGTGATCGAATGTAAAAACAGCCTGTTCATAAAACATGATGCCTGATCACTGATGCAATAGACACATACATTTGCAAAACATGTTCAGCTCCCCTATATTTAACAAATAATACTCAAAGATGAATGAATTCACATTTTTAGAACACATTTACATAAGAGCTGTACCGAAGAGTCTGTGTCTCATTACGGTGTCTGTGAAACAGCAGGCGCAGACAGATTCTCCATTTCATGAGTCTCTGCTGTGATCTGTGAACAACACATTGTTCTTTGGCATCTGAACTCTATATGAAGATATCAAAGCTTACACTGCAGATGAGTTTATATCACACATAATTATTGTGTTACCCTGAGCTGATGTCTGTGTCCTTGATCTGAGTTCCTTTGATTGTGTGTAAATCTGTATTAGAAACACAATTACAGATTTAACTTTAATATATACACAGTTGAATGTACTGTTTATACAAAAGAGCTGCATTTAAATCTGAACTTACTCAGTTGTTTCAATCTTCCCTGTGTGACAGAGAGAAAGTTGTTTAAAATGTTAATAATTGATCAAATTCAGAATCACAGCAAGTAAATCACACTCTGAAAGGAGTAGGTCTCATTTTACCAGCTGATGTTGAACCTCCTTTATTTCAATAAATGTTTCATCTGTTACAGATCAGCATTATAGATATTGCCAAATAACAATATTTGGAAACCCTTCACTGCCGAATTAGGCTACACTCTTAAAAATAAAAGTTCTCTATTGGTTGATGGTTCAGTGAGGAACCTTTAACATCCATGAAAACTTTCTACTGCAGAAAATATTCTTTATGGTCAAAAGGTTCTTTCCCAGACAGCAACAAAGTGTCGGCCCAGATCTGGCCCACATCTGATCCACGTGTACCAAATGTGGGCCGGATCTGGGCCACACTATGTTGCTGTCTGAATTAGTATATTTTAAAAAAAATTTTCTTAATACACACTAAAGGCCTGTTTACACCTAGCTTTTACACCTGGCCTTTTCATGATAGGATAGACATACAATCAGAAAAAAAAAACACATAAAGTGACCAGTTGTAAAAGGGAAAATGGAAAAAACATGGTACATTTTTCACTGAACAGTTCTTGTGAACTGGTTCTTCTGTTGGCTTTACTGCAACAAAAAAAAAAAAAAAAAAAAAAAAAAAAAAAACCTTTTGAAACCTTTATTTTCAAGACAATATGATTCACTTAATGGTATTACAGCATTTCACAAGCTAATAGTTTTGGAATAATGTATTTTGAACAGATTCACTGAATTTTGACCACTTTTTGACCAAACTTAATAAATAAATAAATAAATAAGAATTAAATATACTTACAATAAGCATGCATTTTTAAACCAGCCAATACAAGGCAAAAACACATTCGGAGGGGAAGACAATGACTCTCAAATCCTTCAAGACTCGCTCACCGTTTCCTAAGAATTAAATGATAGATTAACATTGAAGAGAAAGAAAAATTCATCAGACATTTAAAAGCAAAACAGTAAAGCAATTTTTAGTAATATAATTGTGTTCATCATGTTATTTGCATAATTAGTTAAAAATCATATGTACTGTATGGATATATTATAGATATTCACTCACGTGCTTTCAGGATCAGTTCTGCTGTCAGTGTAACAGAGTTCAACAAAACAAGACCAACTGCTCCAAACATGTACATGATGAAATTACAGAGATGAACTATAACACACACAAAAACAAACACAATCAAATAGATCTATTTTCAAGCAATATATATATAATATATATATATATATAATAATATATATATATATGTGTGTGGTGTGTGTGTGTGTGTGTGTGTTAGGACTCGTATTAGGATTAAGCAGTGTGTATTTACATGCATTTGATCCTTGTTGGCTCGTCTCAGTCTGTTGTCGTCTCTGATCTCTTAAATGTTCTGCCACTGTGTTAAAACAAAACTGAAATCTAATTCATGTCAAATGGATGAGCAGAAAATATGGATTTTTCCTGGGATCATATGTATCTTTACTGACTAATTTACTGAATGACCTAAAAAAAAAAAAAACAAAAAAAAGCATGGCGGAAGGCGGATGTGAGGCTGAGGAGGAGCTTGTTGTTAAGCAAGGAGCTACCTCCACAATTTGGAACTGGTTTGGTTATAGAAAATCAAGATTCGGAGCAAACTTCCGTAATCACTATAAACAAATGTTCAATGCAAGAGCCGTGCTCTATGAACAGTAATTTATGCCGTCATCACGGGTAAATGGCTGTTCATAGAGGTGTTGATAGCACGTTGCTATCTGTTGCTAACTAAACTCATTTAAACCTTGCCAATTTAAACATTCAACTATAAGACGCAAAAGAGAACTCGCACACGCTGTGAGATTTGTGTGTACTCATCCAAAGCACGTACACGGAAAGCGCCACAGCTGTATTTTGTAAACTATCTGAATAGTTGGACATAGTTGGGATTGTTACGTTTTGATACAGTGTTTGCATTATTTTTACAATTTGTTCCATGGAACAAGAGTGTTGAGAATGTAACTACCTAATTGGTGGTAGCATGTTCCACATATCGTTAGCCTCATAGCATAATTGCATAAAGTCATTTTTTTTTTCCAATATGCATATTATAGATAAATATATATATATATATATATATATATATCTATATTTTTTTTTTTTTAATCGTCATTGGTATCGTTATTGCAAAAAATACCTGAAATTATCGTGATGAATTTTTTAGGCCATATCGCCCATCCCTAGTATGCATGTGTATGTGTGTGTGTGTGTGTGTGTGGTGGAATCACTAATCTTTCACTGCGTGTCTTTAGTAAATCCTTACAGTAGTTTTTAACACTAAAAGATGGTTTGAGATTTTCTTCTAAAATGAGCATTTTTATCAGGCTCCTATATGTTTAGTATTTTCATTTTATTGGCAATTAATAGATTCTTTTCATTAGCCTACCGTTAAAGTGAAATAACTAAACAGCCTTATAAAAATGATCATTTTAGAAGAACATTTCAGATGGCACTTAGAGGGTTTTGCATCTGAAGTCTTCAAATTAGGTTTTTGCTTTTTCATTTTGGGGTACAGAGTGTAGATTGTAGGAATGTTTCGATACCGAGTATCGGTATCAGGCCCGATACCATGCTCATGTACTTGTACTCATACTCGTAAAAATACCCCCGATACCAACAGAATTGTCCGTGCACAGAGACACCGGCGGCAGCAGCAGAAACAACGTCAGCCTCAGAGTTGTGGAAATACTTCAAAATTAGTGATGACAACCCACACATTGCGAACTACATGCTTTCAATCACAGTTCGTTATCGATTAGTGAAGGCGGGATAGTCGGAATCACGCTGAATGACACAGACCAGAAGCGCTCTCGCGCACACGCGCTCTCTTTCTTGCGCGCAATCCCAGTTCTCTCAGACAGCACGCGATTGGTTCTCCTTGCGCCTGAATGGTCAGATGCACACATAGTTGTCAAAATGTGTGGACATCGTGTGGATTATCTTACGTAAATACAGTCAGTTATGGCTTAAGTGTACGTAAACATTTGGGTGAAAACAGGATATGTGTCAGTATCCATGGATTCGGTCTTAAAGGGATCTTGATATGGCTTGTTCTGAGACACTGCTTATGATTTATGGGGATTCAAAAAAAAAAGGAGTGGTTGGATTTTTATCACTATAGGGTGGTTGTGTACACACACTGCCAACACACATTTATGTCCAAACAAGCACATAAAAATTATTACTTTTTTTCATTAAAGTAATAATAAAGAAGCTGTCCTACATTAAAGGATTAGTCCACTTTTAAATAAACTTTTCCTGATAATTTACTCACCCCCATGTCATCCAGATGTCCATGTCTTTCTTTCTTCAGTCAAAAAGAAAATAAAGTTTTTGATGAAACCAGGGTCGGATCTAGAAAATTATTTATAGGGTGGCAAAGGGGTGGCATGAGGTCTATGAGGGGTGGCAACACCAAAGCAAGTGCCCATGCATAGTTTTTGGAGATTTATGGCCTGACATACACAATTGTGTTCACAAACATTGCATTACCAAAATAAATAACAAGATTTCAATATCCATCATGGCACCAAGTAAAGGCACTATATGAAAAACATCAACAGATTTAAAATGAGTCTGACATTGTATCACTAAAGGAGATGAGCAGTTTTATTAATATTACACAGGTTACTTTGATGGCATAAATCACGTTTTAGTGCAAGTTAAAGAACAACAAAAACTTTTTTTAAAAAAAACAGAGGTGGGAATGTCTGTGTGTGTTCACCCAGAACAGCCTATCAACTACATACTCTAGCAACACCCAGCAACTGCAGCAAGAGCCTAGCAACCACCCAGAATCTCCTAGCAACACCTAGCAACACTTTAGCAATCACCCAGAACATCTATATTTTGGCCTAAACTGACCAAATTTTCTATTTATGTTTTTTAAACAAGACTTTAAGTTGGCTTTATGACAAGCCAGCATAAATTTGTCTTTCAAACTTTTAATCTAGTTGAAATGAAACAATTCAACATTTTCTCACAACTATAAACACAATCTCAAAACTATGCACCAACTTGTACAAACCTCAAACTTCCAGGTCAAAATAAAATGTTTTAGTCAAAAACTTATTCTTGTCTGACAAAATCAAACTTTGGCCTCTGATGACACACAAAACTTAACAAATACACAGACCACTGCACTGCCCAGTGAACACTAGTGAGATCAATTCATATAACACTGTAACAAAAATACCGCTTACTGGGATTCAGGAATTATTTTGCAGCTCACTTCTACACTAATAAATTTACAGATACAGTAAAATACAGCAATGATTTTTTTTTCTTTCTTTTTTTTCATTTTACTATTGTAAATTGATCTGGCAGTTGATATGTATGAACTTGGTATGCACCACAATACAGTATACTGTCAATTACAGTAAAACTAAATTCAGCATCCTCTGCACATTTGGCCAAATTTTATTACAGTATATAAGGAATTATAGCAGTGTATTGGTCTTCTGACACAAGACAGTCATTTCTCAGTTCTGCAAAATACAGTATAACAAATGGCTACAGAGAAAGTTGACAATCACTAGTTTGAGGGTGTACAGCGTGCTACAGTTTAATGTACATAGTGAAATTTCCCTCATCTAAAGTACTGGTACTGTGTAAGTTTAATACCCCTGTAAATTATTCATTCAGCTCTCTTTCAGATTTTGACTGGTGTGTCATCAGTTCCCTTTCAGTCGGTCACGTTCGACGTACGTCAGTAGTGACCGACGAATTGGGATATCGCTTAGAGAGCCCTATCAGCTTCGTGTGAACTAAAACAAGCCAATGGAATTGGCGTGCGATATTTGCATAATGCGCACCGCCCCCGACAGGTGTATATAAATAGGAAGCGGATGCAATCGCACTCTGTCTTTCGCTTCGGAGCCATACACTGGTGTCCTGCTTCAGAAGACTCTTTTCTTCAAAGAAAAAAACTAAAACTGCCTCAGAAGAGGATTGACAGCGAGCTGTTTTGGTGTTGGCAGTTAAGGCACTTCAGCGAGGTCGCGAGCTTCCGAGGAGCCGAGCTATAAAGAGCTCAACTGCTGTTTTAACAGCAACACCCTAAAGTCTGTGTGTGTTGCGATTTGGGCCAGTTCCTCGGTGTGTTTAGGGAGTGGTGTACCTGAGCACATCGCGTCACTCCCTGTGTGCTTCAGCACGAGTGAGCTGACTATTCCCCTTCTAAAAGAGCTTTACAGACGAACCCTGACAGTATGTCATTTCGTCTGTGCGTTACTGGGTGCGGTCGTTCCCTGGTCCCTGCTGATGGGCACAATCGCTGCATCTCGTGTTTGGGCGTTCAGCACGCTGAAGCAGCTTTTGTGGATGGTTCATGTTCCCATTGCGGGAATATGACTGTCGCGGTGCTGAGGTCTAGACTCTCCTTCCTGAAGTCTCAGGAAGCGGGAGTCCCCTCCCCTATGCCCCGTTCGACCGTTTTTTCCGGCCCCGGTCGGAATGACGGTTCGGCGGTGTATAGGAAGGGCGACCTGAGGATTACGGTCAGGGCTTCCCCGCCGAGCGGAAACGCTCCGCGGGCCCCTGCCGCCTCATCAGCACCGCAACCCATTGTGCCACCGTTGGTTTCCGCTGGGCCCTCCACGGACTGTCCAGCCGTTACCTTTGGTGCGCCGGCGGCGGAACAGATGTCGATCTCTGCATCGGAAGGTGAGCAAGAGTCCTCGGGGGAGGAAGGTCCGGACGCGCTGCCGCCCTCCGGGACGGTAGCGTTGCCCGAGCCGGATCCCGAGTTGACGGCTGTGCTTTCCCGGGCCGCCTTGTGCGTCGGGCTCGAGTGGAATCCTCCACCCTGTCCCGGCCCATCTCGGTTGGATGATTGGTACTTGGGGGGGGGTCGCGCTGGTCAGGTCCAGCGTCCCGCCCCAATGCCATTCTTCCCGGAAGTGCACGATGAGGTGACCAGGTCTTGGCAAACACCCTACAGTGTTCGTGCGAGGCCCGGTCCCTCGTCCGCCTTCACCTCCCTGGACGGCGGGGAAGCCAGGGGGTACGCGAGGATCCCGCCAGTCGAGCGGTCCGTTGCGATGCAACTGTGTCCAACGGCCACTGGCTGGCGTGGTGAGCCGCGTCCCGGGCCTGTAAGTTCTCAGCCGGTCTGACTGAGAAAGCTTACAGCTCCTGTGGGCAGGCTGCCTCCGCCCTGCACGCGATGGCCCTTTTGCAGGTCTATCAGGCAAAAGCGCTGTCGGAGATGCCCCAGGAAGGGCCTGACCAAGATCTACTTGGGGAGCTGCGCGCTGCCACTGACCTTGCCTCCGGGCGACGAAGGTGACAGCACGCGCTCTTGGTCAGCGATGTCTACCCTGGTAGTCCAGCAACGCATCTCTGGCTGACCCTGGCGGACATGCGGGAAGCCGACAAACAGCGGTTCCTGAATTCCCCGTGTCCCCGGTCGGCCTTTTCGGCGACGCAGTGGAGAGCTTCGCCCAACAGTTCTCCGCTGCACAGAAGCAGACCGAGGCCATCAAACATGTCATGCCACGGCGGTCGCTGCTGCCTCCACCCTTCCGCCCGTGGCCCAGCCTCAGCCTGCTCGTCGCCGAGGGCGCCCACCTGCGTCGTCCTCCGCCCTGCTAAGTCGGCAAAGCAGCAGCCTACACCAGCCAGACAGCAGGGTGCCGGTCGCGGACGTGGTGCCCAGCCCGTCTCAGCCAAGCCAGGTGGCAAACGAAAGAAGAAGTCACGGCCCTGAGACGGGCAACCTGGAGGGGAAGGTTCTTGCTCTTCGGGAGAGTATTCCATCATCTCTCCCACCCCGGAGGAGGGCCGGGGGGAATTTGTGATGTCTGTCTGTCTACCGCCGCTGGCTCCCCGGAGTCCAGCGGTACCCACTTTTTCACAAAAAGAGCAGTTTCCTCAAACTCCAGGTCACAACAGGGTGCGTCTGCTAGTGCGCCAGGCCCCGCCTCGCCGCTCGCAGCCCCCTCCCATTCCGCCAGTAGGCGGCAGTGTGTTGGCGCAGACCGCGTCCCGTACACCGTCTCCCATACGCACTACTGCTCGCAGAGTCCGACCTCACTCCGGGCCGCTCTCATGCCGTCCGAGTCGGGTCCCACTCTGCCTTGCTGCCCCACCCCAGGTACGTCTGTGGTGCCTTTGGTCCCGCTGGCTCGGAGTCTGGAGGCGTGGATCACGCTTCCCAGCCCGTCCCGCTGGCTCATTCGCACTATCAGACTCGGCTATGCGATTCAGTTCGCCCGGCGTCCCCGGTTTTCAGGGGTGTCCACTTCACTCAAGTGTCGTGGACAGTGCACCTGTTCTCCGGGCGGAGATTGCTGTCCTACTGGCGAAGGATGCAATCGAGCCGGTCCCTCCAGCCGATATGAAGTCGGGTTCTACAGCCCCTACTTCATTGTACCAAAAAAGGGCGGGGGCTACGGCCAATCCTGGATCTGCGCGTCCTGAACCGGTATCTTCACAGGATGCCGTTCAAGATGCTCACGCAGAAGCGCATTTTCGAATGCGTCCGCCGGGATTGGTTTGCAGCAATAGACCTGAAGGACGCGTACTTTCATGTCTCGATTCTGCCTCGACACAGACCCTTCCTGCGGTTTGCGTTCGAGGGTCGGGCATATCAGTACAAAGTCCTACCCTTCGGGCTGGCCCTGTCACCCCGCGGTTTACGAAGGTTGCGGAGGCGGCCATTGTTCCCCTCAAGGAACAGGGCGTTCGTATTCTCAACTATCTCGACGACTGGCTGATCCTGGCCAGTTCGCGAGAGCAGTTGTACGAACACAGGGACATGGTTCTAGCTCATCTCAGCCGGTTGGGTCTTCGGGTCAACTGGGACAAGAGCAAACTCGCCCCCGGGCAGAGGATCTCTTATCTCGGTCTCGAGCTAGACTCGGAGTCGGTTGCACGGACTGCGCATCTCACCGAGGCGCGCGTCCAGTCGGTGTTGAACTGCCTGAGCTCGCTCAAGCGCAGGACAGCGGCCCCACTGAAAGATTTTCAGAGGCTCCTGGGGCATATGGCATCTGCAGCCGCGGTTACGCCGCTCGGATTGCTCCATATGAGGCCGCTTCAACACTGGCTCCGCGGCCGGGTCCCGAGATGGGCGTGGCAGCGCGGCACGCTCCGTGTCCCCGTGACACCGAGCTGTCGTCGCACCCTTGTCCGGTGGTCGGACCCTTCGTTCCTGCGGGCCGGAGTACCCCTCGAACAAGTGTCCAGGCATGCTGTGGTCTCCACAGATGCCTCTGCCACGGGATGGGGGGCCACGTACAACGGGCATGCAGTGGCGGGCCTTTGGACGGGGCCTCAGCTGCATTGGCATATCAATTGCCTCGAGTTGCTAGCGGTTCGTCTTGCGCTGGCCCGCTTCAAGGAGCTGTTGTCAGACAAGCACGTTCTCATCCGCTCAGACAGCACTGTGGCCGTTGCGTACATCAACCGTCAAGGTGGTCTACGCTCCCGTCGCATGTCGCAACTCGCCCGCCATCTCTTGTTGTGTGTGGAGTCAGAAGCATCTGAGGTCCCTTCGGGCCACTCATGTCCCAGGTGTGCTCAACCGTGCAGCCGACGAGCTGTCACAGCAGCCTCCACTTGGGGCGAGTGGCGGCTCCACCCCCAGGCGGTTCAGCTGATTTGGCAGCATTTGGCGAGGCCCAGGTAGACCTGTTTGCCTCCCCAGAAACTGCCCACTGCCAGTGGTTCTATTCCCTGACCGGCGGCACGCTCGGCTCGGATGCCCTGGCACACAGCTGGCCCCAGGGTCTGCGCAAATATGCGTTTCCCCAGTGAGCCTTCTCGCACAACTCTTGTGCAAGGTCAGGGAGGACGGGGAGCAGGTTCTGTTAGTGGCTCCGTACTGGCCCACTCGGACCTGGTTCTCGGACCTCATCCTCCTCGCGACAGCCCTCCTGGCCGATTCCTCTGAGGAAGGATCTCCTGACTCAGAGACGGGGCACCCTGTGGCACCCGCGTCCCGATCTGTGGAACCTCCACGTGTGGTCCCTGGACGGGATGCGGAGGTTCTGAGTGATCTCCCGCAAGCGGTCGTAGACACCATCACTTCCGCTAGAGCTCCTTCCACTAGGAGCCTCTATGCGCTGAAGTGGAACCTGTTCGTCGAATGGTGCGCCTCACCGAGAGGACCCCCGATCATGCTCGGTCGGATCTGTGCTTTCCTTCTTGCAAGATGGGTTGGAGCGAAGGCTGTCTCCCTCCACCCTGAAGGTGTATGTTGCCGCTATCGCTGCACATCACCACGCAGTTGAGGGTAAGTCCCTGGGGAAACACGATCTGATCGTCAGGTTCCTGAGGGGGGCTAGGAGACTGAATCCTCCTCGCCCTTCCTCCGTACCCTCTTGGGATCTGACCCTGGTTCTCACAGCTCTCCGGGGTCATCCCTTTGAGCCCTTGCGATCAGTCGACCTGAAAGTAATGTCTATGAAAACTGTCCTTCTGGTCGCATTGGCTTCCCTTAAGAGGGTAGGGGACCTGCATGCGTTTTCGGTCGACGAAGCGTGCCTAGAGTTCGGGCCCGGTGATTCTCACGTCATCCTGAGACCCCGGCCTGGATACGTGCCCAAGGTTCCTACCACTCCCTTCAGAGATCAGGTAGTGAACCTGCAAGCGCTGCCCTCGGAGGAGGCAGACCCAGCCCTAGCTTTGCTCTGTCCCGTCCGCACTCTGCGTGTTTACGTGGACAGAACGCGAAGCTTCAGGACCTCAGATCAGCTCTTTGTCTGTTACGGAGGCCAGCAGAAGGGAAAGGCTGTCTCCAAGCAGAGGATGGCCCACTGGATAGTGGATGCCATCGCCTTGGCGTATGATTCCCAGGGCGTGCCTTGCCCGCTCGGGTTGAGAGCCCACTCCACCAGAGGGGTGGCCTCTTCCTGGGCGCTGGCTCATGGCACCTCGCTGACAGATATTTGTAGAGCTGCGGGCTGGGCGACACCTACACGTTCGCTAGGTTTTTATAGCCTACGTGTAGAGCAGTATCTTCACGTGTACTCGCATCCACTAGTCGGTAGACGTGTTGTACCTGCTCTAAGTGTCGGCTTGCAATGCCATTCCGCCCCCTGGCCGGATACGTGCATACTTTCACTCCAGTCGTGTTCCCCGCTTGGCGAACCCTGTCGAGTTCCTCCGCCTCCCCCTTCGGCGGACATTGCAGAGTGTCTGATGCCAGGCCTACATCCGTCGCTGACGCTGTCTGTTGGCTGGGGCCCATATGTCGTGACTCCTCTACGTGAGCGGTCCATATGTGTAATTTCCACGGTTAAACTCCCTACGGTGAGTCCGTGTCTTCCCTTAGCAGAGCAGCTCTGCTGTCACCTGTCAGATGAGTCTCCCCCTACCCAGGTGGAGCCATCCCAGGGACTCCATATGCGTACTACCCCCCGGGCCAGTCCATATGTGTATTCTCCACGTAAACTCCTCCCCCGTTGGGTAGGTAGTGGCCTCCGCAGCGTCCCCTACGGGTTCGCTTTCCCAGTGTAGTCTAGTTTACTTAGTGGGTATTCGGTAAGACAGCAGTAGACTCTCTCGGCGTAAGCTCGCCCCTTCACCGTTCCAGCTGGTGCTATGGCTGGCCGAGCTTGCGCTGGGCACTGGAAGGGGTTTCGTAACTGTGGCGCTTTAGTTGGGATCCCAATTCGTCGGTCACTACTGACGTACGTCGAACGTGACCGACTGAAAGGGAACGTCTCGGTTACGTATGTAACCCTCGTTCCCTGAAGGAGGGAACGGAGACGTACGTCCCGTCGCCACAGTTTCTGTAACACCAGTTGTCTCCTCAGCGAAAAACAGAGTGCGATTGCATCCGCTTCCTATTTATATACACCTGTCGGGGGCGGTGCGCATTATGCAAATATCGCACGCCAATTCCATTGGCTTGTTTTAGTTCACACGAAGCTGATAGGGCTCTCTAGCGATATCCCAATTCGTCGGTCACTACTGACGTACGTCTCCGTTCCCCCTTCAGGGAACGAGGGTTACATACGTAACCGAGACGTTTTGCTACCTAATGTAGTCATTGTTAAACGTTTTGAGAAATGTGTCTTTGTTTTGAGAACTGAACGAATGGTTTGGGAAACTGGGCCAACTGAATCACTTATAATGTGTTAGCAATCGAGAAAAGCTAAAATACATTTAGATTCTTACCTAACTAGTTTCTGTGATCAGGATCTTCTTATTGATTTCATGTTACCGTTTCGTCGGATGACAAAAAGACCTTTATCCATGACGAAAGTGGAGCGGGCGGTCGGTGAATCAGCTCGCAAAAATTACAAAATTCGAGGACTTCTGTAGCCGAGAAGCAGTAATTTTCAGATTCACGAACAAATGGAAAACAATTCGTAAGTGAACTTGGCTGCGCTGTGTTTTTGACTCCCAAAGAACCGGTTCATAAGAGTCATTTGTTAATGAAGCTGACTACACTGGGCACGCTGCGTGCAACAGTCATGCAGCTTATTGAAAGATGTGTTTTCTTGCCATAATTTTGCAATACGCTGTCTTTTTTATGTCATCACATTGAAGCGCCGCTGCTGAAAAGCATAGTACTTGAAACACTGCTAACATTATATTTTATTCTCTGATAATTTTGGGGGCGAGATGGGTGGCAAAGCTTTTTCTTAGGGTGGCAGTTGCCACCCCGTGCCACCCCGGTAGATCCGCCCCTGATGAAAACATTCCAGGATTTTTCTCCATATAGTAGTAGTCTTATCTAGTGAAACCATCGCTCATTTTCTGAAAAAAAAAAAAAGAAAATTATATAAGTTTTATCCATAAATGCTCATCTTGAACTAGCTCTCCTCTTCTTCTTCTTCTCTATTTGAATTCCAGCATTGTAGATGCTGCTAAGTGTATTACTGCCCTCACAGTTAAAGTTGAACTAATGTTATATGCATATGCTAGTTCAATAGTATATAACAATTAGTTTGACCTGTGGAGGGCAGTAAACATTTAGCAGTGTCTACACTGCTGGAATTCAAATAGAAGAAGAGAGAAGAGAGCTAGTTCAAGATGAGCATTTATGATTAAAAACTATAATTTTCAATTTTTTTCAGAAAATGAGTGATGGTTCTCTTGATAAGACCCTTATTTCTCATCTGGGATCATGTAGAACAATTTCAAGCTGCAATGAAACTAATTTTGACCTTCAACTGTTTGGGTGCCCATTGAAGTCCACTATAAGGAGAAAAATCCTGGAATGTTTCATCAAAAACCTTAATTTCTTTTCGACTGAAGAAAGAAAGATATGAACATCTTGGATGACATGGGGGTGAGTAAATTATCAGGAAAAGTTTATTTAAAAGTGGACTAATCCTTTAAATAGTCTCATTGTGTTGTGCTTGGAAAACTGCAACATAACCAAACAAAAAAAAGCGAGAGAGAGAGAAATTAATAAATGTATAGGTATCGGTATCGGCGAGTACTAGAAAAAAGTATTGGTACTCATACTCTGTCCTTAAAAAAATGGTATCGGTGCATCATCCCTACTAGTAGATTGATGTGGAAAAAATTAAAGCAATTTAGCATGTGAAAAAAATGAAGGAATCTGAATACTTTCAGACATCACAGTTCAGTCTCCTGTCTAACAGTGTTCATTTCGTTGACAAATAATTTGCCATAATTTTCATCAACAACATTTTTTCACGGACAAAAACGAGACAATGACTAAAACTATTTTGAATGACTAAAACTATGACTAAAATCTACACTAATTTTCGTCAACGAATAAAAACGAGACGTAAATGAAAGAGAGGGACGATTTGGGAAGATATCCAGTCAGGACTGCTGTCCTGTGTGGAAGATGCGCACATTTGAAGTGTAACGTGCTAATCTAACCACGGGAAACGTGACGCTGTTGCGTGCTCTACAGGCTTGTGCAGCAGCACTTCAGACTGCTTCACAATTAATGAATAGCGCACATTTATGCCAAGCGATTGTTTAGAAGCTAATATTGGTGAATTATGACAATGTTTACTACACGATGTTTATATGGTAGCATGTTTTTAGACGGTTGTAAGAAAGCATATTTTGTCACCCTTATGAGCAGCCTGCTACTACAATAGGCTACAATGCAGACCTCAGACATTTCTGAATAAGAGTCACGGTGTATTTCGGTATGGTTTGTAATTATTATTTTTTCCTGGTCATTAGTGATATTTTGTTTACACAATAAACTGTATTTAGTTTAGTTTCTATTTAATTCAGAGTAAACTACTGTATCTTCTGTCACAGCAAGGAAAAACTAAGAACATTATTTGACACATTATTCATTATATTTTACAAGTAAGGGTTAGCTAACCTAAACCAAAGAAATCTTTATTACTTGAAATAAACGTTAACTGAAATAAAAATAATATATAAAATGTAAACTTATTTTATTTCATCTAGTTTCTAAGCTTTAGCTTAGTTAATAGTTAGTTAATAACAAACAGAAATAAAAACTTATAGACATTTAAAAGCAAAAACTAAAAGACATAAACACAAAAAAGGACCCCACTTTATATTAAGTGGCCTTAACTACTATGTACTTACATTTAAATTAATAATTTGATACAATGCATTATTGTGTACTACATGGTTTTACATTGTACTTATATTTAAAAACACCTGCATGTAATTACATTTATAATTACACCATTGACACATCCCTTAACCCTTACCCCTACCCTTAACTACCCATACCACCAAGCTTTCCCTAACCTACCTGTATCCCACCTCAATAGCTGAAAATATGTTTTGCAATTCAATATGAACCCAATAAGTCATTGTACTTATTTTTTGATGTAAGTACATAGTAGTTAAGGCCACTTAATATAAAGTGGGACCCAAAAATTACTAAAACTTTTAACTAAAATTACAATGAAAGCAGAAAAACTAAAATGAAATCTAATAAAATTTTAAAACGAAAACTATCTATACCTCAATGAAAAGTGTCAATCCCTGAAAAGTCCTGATTTTTGCTCTTTCTGTCTTTTTGCACTTGAACGGTCAAAAACCGTCCACTTTGGCGAGTAAAGTATAGTTGGGTGAACATAAATAGTTTGGAGAATATCAGATCTATCAGGGTATTGGATCTGTGTATTGTTAGTGAAATGCTTAATGCATTACAATTTATCTAAATTGGATTTTAGTCGACTAAATCTACTGTAGATTTAGTCGACTTAAATCTTACAATATTTAGTCGACTAAAACTAGACTAAAACTGAAACAATTTCCGATGACTAAAATATGACTAAAACTAAATGGCATTTAAGTCAAAAGACTGACTTTTGACCAAAAAACACAGGAGATGTTTCAGGCGAACACACCAACTTTGCCTCAGCGCCAGGTGCAAGAAAAATGAGCGCAGAAAAGGTACAGGTGCTGATGGAGCTTCAGTAGATCAACAGTGGCAAATATAGCTGATTTGTGAGTCAGTGAAGCAGTGAATACAACATGCTTAAATGTAGAGGCAATTAAAGCAGTGTAAAATTTTCCGTGCTTAAATCTGTTAAATGCATCACATTTAAGAACCATGTCTCTCAATGTATGGACTAAAATATACTGCTATGTTAGATCACAATACGTCACAAATTGATATGTAATTTTTTTATCTTTAATTTAATGCACAATAAATGTGAGCACTGTGCATTGTACTAAAATAGGTGCCATTTTACATTATAAAGTACAAATGGAAATGGATCACATTTAAATGTGCATTTTCATTCTGGCATTCATGTGCTGCCAGCTTCCTCCCTTGCCATATTCACATTCTTCCACCAGAGATTCAAAATACTTTTTTCCCCTTTGTACTGAATTCAGTTTAGGAATGACAGAACTAGAGATCGCCGATATGGGTTTTTCTATAACGGTGCCAATGTTTAGAGCTCAGGGTCAGCCGATGGCCGATATCTGCTGCCGATTTTTAGGGCCAATATCTTGAAGTTTTCCCCTTCATTTGCATGCTAAAATGTCACACTAATAAGTGGATGCACAACATTTCTAAACTTTTTATTGAACACTGACTTGAACCATCTCTCGAATCTTAATTTTGGCACTGCACTGTATTAAAATAAAATATTTATCCAAAGTTAACCAAACAAATCAATAAACTGAACAGTATTAAATATATAAAACAGGTAATATAAAGAATCTATAAAATAAATACAACTTTATAAAGAAAATATATAAAACTTTGTCATGTTGCACAGCCTTGTATGCAAGGACAGTGCTAAACTTAGTGATTTCTGACATTCTTGACGGTTAACATTAGCCAGGTTAATGAGGATAACTGTGCGACATATATATATATATATATATGTATATATATATATATATATTATATATATATATAGTAATTGGTCGGAACACATCTTTATTAGGCTGATGTCCATTTTTATTACACAGTTGATGGACACACACTGGGGAATCAACCAAGAAGGGGAGCCAATGGACAAGAAGCAACGTGCAAACTTTGCGCAAGAGTTATCCCGGTGAAAGCTTAGTTAACCTTGGTCAATATTCAAAATGAAAGTAAAAGTGACGGAGCTGCCTGACGCTGCAGTAACGGAGCATTTTCTCTCAGAGACGAATTCAACATAATATGCTGATAACGGTATATAACTGTCTTAATTTATTCCATTATTCTCTTGTGGCCGTACATATAGCGAAACAAATAAGAATAGTATTTTGTGTTAAACAGCTTTTTTTTTTTTTTTTTTTTTTTTTTTTTTTAAGTGGTGCTTGAAGTAGCCTAAAGCTTCTCTTAATTTTCATTTATGACTGCAGTGCTAGGAAATATTATAGACTGTTAATAATTTTAATTGTAGGTCTAATTCATTGTATAATAGACCTAAAAAATGTTTAAAACATGAAAAAAACAAAAAGCTGATAGCCTAATCTTTTATTATCCTCACAGCACATTAGTTATGCAGTGATGCGCTGTGACATTATTGGGCGACAAATTTATTATATTATTAATTTAATAATAAAAGTAGCTTACCTAATAGTAATAATAATAGACTAGAAGAATGTAACTTACATTAATTGCCTAAAAAACTAATATTGCCTATATTTGTCAGAGTAATGTAGCCCTCAATCATGCTGCATAGTTTGTGAGAGCTGCCGCCTTCTTTACCCCGAGCACAGAGTGAAATTCTCTGACTCCGATACAGGAAAAATAAAACAGAACTTATAACACTGGGGCTAATGCTAGTTTTGGACTACAGTTCTTTAAAGTTAACTACAAGTAACCAAACCTTCAACCAGCTGTATCATTATGCCAGTTCCCAACGGTTGTATGCTATTTGTTGTTTCTTTCACTAAGTGAAGCAACACTTCATAGTTTACTAGTAATATATAGTAAATATATGGCCATAGGACTTTGAAATATCAGAATTTAAGCTTTAGGCTACCTTTATCTCCCAGGACTGTTGTTGAATCTTCCAAAAGTTTCAATTCCCATGCGGCAGCAGCACATTCCACCTCACCACCAATAAGGCACATCCGGCTCACCGTACTCGCGGATAACCACGGATATCGGCTGATGCCGATATATTTTTAAAAAAAGACAAATATCGGCCCGATATATCCGTCGACCTCTAGACAGAACTGTTGTAATTAATTTATTTTGACAACTAACAGAATGTGTAAACATTTAATTTTACTTTTTCAGTTGCAAGTTTTTTAAACAGTTTATCTGGAGATTTGTTGAGAGTTCACGGATTATAAAATTTAAATGACGGTTGTTACGTCCCAGGACGTATATGTTTATTGTTTTGTTGTTCTGTGAATGTGTATGTGACACTGTCTCTCTGATGCCCAACAGCCTGCTGGGAAGTGTAGTTTTTTCCCTATTTCCTCTGTTCCTCCCTGTCCTCTTGCAGGAGCCCAATTGATGCCACCTGTTCCTCGATAGAGTATGGAGAGGAGCTTGCATTTACACCAAGGGAGTGGCTGTTCCCCAGAGAGTGTGGCCTGTCTTCCTCCCAGAACTTTTGTTGTCTTTGCTGCTGTGAAGCTTCTTTAAGAGAAAACCTGTTGTATTTGCTGTTGTGAAAGCTCCTTGACGAGACACCTGTTGTATCTGCTGTTGTCGCAGTGTGTAATTGCCCCATTATTAGTGTTGCAGATGCAGTAGGGAGGTGGGTGCCCTTTTGTTTTTTACTAACCCCTGTTTTACCCTGTTTTTGGTTAGTGAGGCAGTCAGGTAGAGATTTGTTTGTTGTTTTGATAGGTTTTAGACTCCCTTACTCCAGTTAGCTTACTCCTTTTGTTTGTTATTTTGGCTTTAACCCCGTCCCGAAGCTAGAAGCGTCTTGTTAGTTAATCCTTATTATTTTGCCTTATCCTTGCTTGTTATAAGAGACTTATGTTAAATAAACCTTTTCAAGAGTTATTTTGTGTTCGTGTGAGTTCTGGGAGTGCAGACTGAACCAACTCTCTCTCATTTTTTGCCCTGTGTTTTGAAGGGACATATCTTTATTACTTTTTATTTCTATAGTTACTCTCCTGCCTCCCCTAGACAAAAGGGGACGTAACATGGTTGACTAATCTTTGAACGGTGTAGTTTATTTGCATGTCTCATCCATGAGGATGTATGATGGAGAACAAGCATTTGGGAGTTTTAAGAAATCAAATCACTGTCTGAGAGGGAAACTTTAGCTGCAATGTGAACTTCTCTCTTAATATGCCTGGGGTGGAGTCAGACTGTTCGGCAAATCATCGTTTCAGGGCATGTTTATCCTTAGAACCACCATTCAATTAAATAAAGTGACAGTCGTATTCGTTGGTCATTTGTTAGGAACTAACAGATCAATACGTCTTGTTAAACTCAATCAACTCATTAGATCCTTTTGTAAAAAACATTGAATTAACACCTCCTACGCAAAAGATATGGTGGAGGTGGTCGTAATGACATAAGGAGGTGGGGGTTATACGGGTACAAAAGTAAAAGGAAAAAGGGGGAAGAGTGAAATGGCTTAAGGGAAGGGTGAAAGTCAGAACTATGAAGAGTAATAGAATGATAAGTAATGAATGTACGAAGGTTGAAAAATAAATAATAAAGGAAGAAAAGATATAAGGAAAATGTAGTCATAGACAAGGTAACTTTCATATCGAGAAGTTCAACCGAATGTTCCACTTAGAGTGACAAAAGCAGAAAAATTTCGCTGGGTAAATAAGGCTTTTAGAAAGTGTTGTTATTTAGAGAGAGAGGTTGGGGGTGTTTTTTTTTTTTATGATGACTTAGTTAAGGATAGAGTAATAATTTATAGAGTCCGTTGATTGATGATAAATACAAAGTTGAAGGGTGTTAGTTGTTGGTTACACGAATGTTATACAATATTAAAATGGCGGATCACTAATGTGAAGGTGAAAGATCATTATGTTAATAAAGGGCAAAGGTAAATTAATACTGGTATCTAAAGCTGAGAAGAGCGAGGATTGTGGCATGAATTATTTCTTATGAGCTTTTAGTTCTGAAGTGGTATTTGGGAAAGTTAATAAATGAGTTTGATTTTGTGGGGCTCTGAAGTCTATCATGATCATAATATCACGATTTTAAACAAACGTTCAATTTTCGCAATACAATCGCCCAGCCAAGGATACCCGTCCAGGGTCGGGTAGCTCGATTCAGGAATATGATAACATAAGTGTGCATATGCATAACCTTATATTGATGAGTTAACTTTTCCTGGTAATGGGGTTGTTTGTTGGATAAGGGAAACACTTCAATCTCAAAAGGTTGAGGGAAAAAGATTTATACCATTTTGTCGCAATTTAGGCTTAAATGGCAGAAATTAAAAAGTATTAGTAATGGTCAACAGTCGGAAAGTAACAAGATTGGCCACACTTTGAGTGCAAGGAAGACGTTTAAGTTTAATATAATGTGTATTGGGTGTCGATTGGTATAATATAAAAAGGGGTATAAGATCCCAAAATAATCAACAAGTCGTGATGCTTGTTTTTTGTGCAGAATCTGTTGTTGATGGCAGCGAAAAAAAAAAAAGAACATGACCGCTATCATAGTTTGAGGGGTGCCTTCTGGGGTCTTTTTGAAAGACAGATGTCTTCGCAATCCGAGGGAGTCGGGACAGACTTATTCACCTGTCAACTGTGTGGTACGAGGAGAGGGAAAAAGAAGGGGAGGAGAGGGGGGTGAGGGGGAGGAGAGAGGGTGCCGGCAGGAAGAAGGGGGGGAGAGTTAGGGGGGGGGTGAACAAAAAGAAAAAAGGAGCGGGGCGTACGGGTAGGAAGAGACGGGCACGAATGATAACTGGAAGAGCAGAAGGCAGAAAAAAGGGAAGATTATCGGGTCAGAAGAGAGGAAAAAGGGAAGCGCGGACAGGAAAAAAAGATGAATGGGGAAAAGCGGGGGGTAGGAGGCGAGCGAAGGGAGGTGAAAAGAAGGGGAGGAAGAAGAGGGGGAAAAAAAGACTGGGGGAGGAAAAAAAGGGGGGGGAAAAAGCAAAAGGAGGGAAGATCGGACACCTTCGAGACATATAAGCGTGTCACCAGATCCTACAGGCGGCGAGGTATATATGTATGGGTAGTACGTTTTAGCGCGTGTTGCGTAGAGAGAAAGAGGCGAGTGTATGGCTTTGGGGGTGTTCCCAGGGGGCTTTGGTTGGCAGCCAGGGGTGCCAGCGGAGCGGGAGCGAGCGGATCGTGTGCGTTAAGAGAAAAGATGGGGGTAATCATGAGGATTTGAAGCATGAAGGTTGCGTAAGTAGTTGGGTACGTTATTTGAGGGGGTGAAGTGAATACGCCTCTGTCTAGGCGCCAAAAGAGTTTTGATGTTGGTTTGAACCGCTGATGTTTTTAAGGTACATATGTATCTTGCCTCCTCATGTTCCCCATTGTCCTTTTTTTAGGTTGGACCTGGGTCCCTGAGTTCTGTTTGAGTTCCGCTGTGGCCTGTACGTATCCACTTTTTAGACCTAAGAGCTTTGTGGCCGTTCCCTTCATGGTCGGACAGATCAAGCATTTTTTTTTATGATTACTTTGCTATTTCTTACACATTTAGTTTATTAGTTTACTGTTGATCATACTAGAGTTGGCATGAATTTCTTTTCTTATGGCCCATGATCCTTATCACGATCCTGTTAAAGTCCTATGCTCCCTGATCATCACCAATTTTATGTGACCACATTATTTCTCAAGTTCTATATGTCTTTTTGTTCTACTTACATACATTAAATGTGCCGATTTAAGGACATGTTCCTACTGCAAGTTCAAATAGATTTTTGACAAAAAAGGTTTTATAAAAAGTTAAAACTCACATATTTCAGCCTCTAAATCATTTTTATAAAAGTCAAAAAAGATAAATTACTGACATTTACAATGCACATTATCCTTCATTATTAATAGTATGCGGCCCGATTTTCCCGTTGCGTCTGTCGTTGCTATGCAACCGTGCAGCTTACAGGGGTATGGCTTATCTAAATGGATGTAAATGCCCTATTGTCCCTCCCAGCGGTGAGAACAGGTGAGAACTGCACAATCTTTAGAGGCCATTTTCTCCTTTTGAGCTTTTGTGAGTGCCTACCTTCAAATGGCCACAACTTCTACAAATATTTCAGATTTCCATGTTTTACACATCGTTGGAAAGCTTGGAGACTACACTTTCAGAATCTGTAACTCAAAATACCGACTTGTGTCCCTACTTTCCGTGATTGGTCACAAATATTATGCATTATGCATATATTTCAACATAAGTATAGCATTTCTATTAATTCAGTAATTCATAAAAACGTCTCGGTTACAAAGGTAACCCTCGTTCTCTGAAGGAGGGAACAGAGACGTATGTCGGACATACCAACGAATAGGAATCTTGCTAGAGAGGCCAATCTACTTCGAGTGTAACTAAAACGAGCCAATGCACATTGGCATGCAATCATATGCATCAGCTGCGGGTATATAACGAGCAGCAGGTGCATTGCATCTTCAGGTTTTCGCTGAGGAGCCAAACCGAGCAGGCAGCAGCATCAGCAGGACAACGACTGTGGCGACGGGATGTATGTCTCTGTTCCCTCCTTCAGGGAACAAGGGTTACCTTTGTACCGAGACGTTCCCATTCAGTCGGTCACGTTCAACGTACGTCAGACAGACCGACGAATAAGAATCCCTACCAAAGCGCCACAGTTGCTGCCCCCTTCCAGCGCTCTGTAGTAAGCCACCTGAACCCCCTTGCCTGAGGACGGTGGGACAGGGCTAACACAGAGAGTGTCGATCACTGCTGTTCCCCAAAACCCATTCAGTGAGACTATTGGATAACGCTGGGAAAGTGTACCCTTTTGCTGGGAAAGGAACGCTGCGGAAGCCACATCCTTCCCAGAGGGAGTAATGTGGAAAAGTACATATGGACTATCCCTGTAGGACTGTGCTACATATGGAAAAGCTGGGTGACTCCAACTCGATGAAGGTGGGTCACCCCAGAGGGAAAGACACGGGCTTCGTTTAGGAGCAACCGTGGAACCAGCCATATGAGATCCCCATAGGGTCACACATATGGAACCCAGCCTAAACCCGGTTCTCAATGATACAATGGAGAATAGGCCTGACGCCAGACGCTCCTCCACGTCAGCTGCCGCAGGGAGATCGGAGGACTCGACAGGGTCTGCCTTGTAGGGACTCTCTGGAGAAAAGAAGCGCATGTAGCGCAGCAAGCCGACACTAAGCCGGGGCCTCCGTGCCTCTGACCTGAGGCGAGAACACGGGAGGAGACCGGCTCGACACGAAGGCTATAGTATCTAACGAACATGTTAGGTGTCGCCCAGCCCGCAGCTCTACAAATGTCTGTCAGCGAGGCGCCACGTCCCAGCGCCCAGGAGGATGCGACACCTCTCGTGGAGTGCGCATGCAACCTGAGTGGGCAGGGCACGCCCTGCGCTTGGTAAGCCAGGGCGATGGCATCCACTATCCAGTGGGCCATCCTCTGCTTGGAGACAGCCTTTCCCTTCTGCTGGCCTCCGTACCAGACAAAGAGCTGGTCTGAGGTCCTGAAGCTTTGGGTTCTGTCTATATACGGCCGCAAGGCGCGAACTGGACAGAGCAAAGCCAGGGCTAGGTCTGCCTCCTCCGAGGGCAGCGCTTGCAGGCTCACTACCTGGTCCTGAAAGGGTGTGGTAGGAACCTTGGGCACATAGCCAGGCCGGGGTCTCAGTACCACGTGGCTGTCAGCTGGCCCGAACTCTAGGCACGATTCGTTGACTGAAAACGACTGCAGGTCCCCTACCCTCTTGATGGAGACCAATGCAGCCAGCAGCAAAGTCTTCATAGACAAAATCTTTAAGTCTGCTGATTGCAAAGGCTCAAAGGGAGCAATCTGAAGTGCTCTTAGCACCAGAGCAAGGTCCCAAGATGGTATGGAGGGGGGTCGAGGAGTATTTAACCGTCTCGCCCCCCTAAGAAACCTGACGACCAAGTCGTGCTGACCAACAGACTTGCCATCTATGTGGTCATGGTATGCGGAGATAGCAGCAGTATGGACTTTAAGGGTGGAGGGGGACAGCCTACGCTCCAACCCTTGCTGCAAGAAGGAAAGCACGACTCCGATCAAGCATCTTTGGGGGTCTTCTCAGCAAGAAGAGCACCACTCGACAAACAGGTTCTACTTCGAGGCGTAAACAGGTTCCACTTCGAGGCGTAAGCACGTCTCGTAGACGGTGCATGTGCCGAAGTGATGGTGATAAGTACCTCGGGGGGTAAGTCACCTAGAACCTCCACATCCCATCCAGGGACCAGACATGGTGTTTCCAGAGGTCTGGATGCGGGTGCCAAAGAGTGCCCCGTCTCTGAGAAAGAAGGTCCTTCCTCAGAGGAATGGGCCAGGGAGGGGCTGTCGCAAGGAGTGAGAGTTCTGGGAACCAGGTCCGGTTGGGCCAATAGGGAGCAACTAAGAGGACCTGCTCCTCGTCCTCCCTGACTTTGCACAGGGTCTGTGCAACTAGGCTCACTGGGGGAAACACATATTTGCGAAGGCCCCGGGGCCAGCTGTGTGCCAGTGCATCTGTCCCGAGTGTTCCCTCGGACAGGGAGTAAAACAACTGGCAATGGGAGGTTTTTGGTGAGGGCAAACAGGTCTACCTGAGCCTCTCCGAACTCTCTCCAAATCAGCTGGATCACCTGGGGGTGGAGTCGCCACTCTCCTGGCAGTGCAGCTCGTGATAGATTGACGGCCACATGGTTGAGCACACCGGGGACATGAATGGCACAAATCGACTTCAGATGCTTCTGACTCCAGAGGAGGAGATGGCGGGCGAGTTGTGACATGCGAAGGGAGCATTGACCACCTTGATGGTTGATGTACGCAACAGTCGCAGTGTTGTCCGTACGGACCAGTACATGCTTGCCCCATAGCGGCCCTTTAAGGCGGCTCAGAGCAAGGCGTACTGCTAGCAACTCGAGGCAGTTGATGTGCCAATGCAGATGGGGGCCCGTCCACACCCCTGACACTGCATGCCCGTTGTACGTGGCACCCCAGCCGGTGGCCGAGGCATCTGTGAATACCACAGCATGCCGGGACACTTGCTCTAGGGGCGCTCCTGCCCGAAGAAACAAAGGGTCCGACCACGGGCTGAAGGCTTGGCAGCACTCCTGAGTGACTGGCAGCCGGAATGTGCTGCGTTGTCACGCCCATCTCAGGACTCGGCCATGAAGCCAGTGTTGAAGCAGTCTCATATGAAGCAGACCGAGCGGGGTTACTGCCGCTGCGGCCGCCATATGCCCCAGGAGCCTCTGAAAGAATTTCAATGGGTCCGCTGTCCTGCCGTTGATCGTATTCAGGCAGTTCAACACCGACTGAGCACGTTCCTCTGTGAGGCGTGGTATCTGTTCGACCGAATCCAATTCCATACCGAGAAAAGAGATCCTCTGCACAGGGGAGAGTTTGCTCTTTTCCCAGTTGACCTGAAGACCCAACTGGCTGAGGTGCCTGAGCACCAGATCCCTGTGTTCGCACAACTGATCCCGGGACTGTGCTAGAATGAGCCAGTCATCGAGATAGTTGAGGATGCAAACACCCTGCTCTCTCATGGGAACAAGGGCTCCCTCCACGACTTTCGTGAAGACTCAGGGAGACAGGGCCAGCCCGAAGGGCAGGACTCTGTACTGATATGCTCGACCTTCGAACGCAAATCGCAGGAATGGCCTGTGTCGTGGAAGAATCGAGACATGAAAGTACGTGTCCTTCAGGTCGATCGCTGCAAACCAATCTCGGGGACGGATGCACTCAAAAATGCGTTTCTGCATGAGCATTTTGAACGGTAGGTCCAAGATCGGTCGTAACCCACCGCTTTTCTTGGGTACAATGAAGTAGGGACTGTAGAACCCTGACCTCATATCGGCTGCAGGGACCGGCTCTATCGCGTCCTTCACCAGTAGGACCTCGATCTCCACACGCAAGGCAGGGGCATCAACAACTTTCAATACAGTGAAGTGGACGCCCCTGAATTTGGGGGGACGCCGTGCGAACTGAATCGCATAGCCGAGCCTGATGGTCCGAATGAGCCAGCGAGACGGACTGGGGAGCGCTAAACAGGCTCTCAGAGACCATACAAGCGGGACCAAAGGGACCACAGGCGTACCCGCAGCGGGGCAGCAAGGTGGAACACAGGGACGCGGCCCGGGGGGCAATACTTACCTGGTTCCACAGGTGGACAGAGGGGAGCAGTCAAGGCTTTGGCTGCCCACTGCTCGCTGCTGTCCGCTGGCGACAGAAGAGGGGGATGAGAGTGGTGAGGTTTTTGCCCTCCCACTGCTCTCCAAGCCCTCTTCAGACCCGGAGATGGAGAAAACCGCTCTTTTATTGAAAATTTGGGTACCGCTGGCTGTTGAGCCAGCAGCGGAACACAAATAAAAGGGAACAAAGGATTCTCCACCCGGCCCTCCTCCGGGGGAAGGAGTGGTGCGTTCACCGCCTCCTGAAGAGCAGTCCCATCCATCTCCAGGTCACCCGTCCTAGGGCCTCTTGGACTTGGCCTTGCCACACTTCTTCTTGGGGGATGGCTGGACGGGCTGGGCACCCCGACCACGACCAGCTCCACGACGCTGCTAGATGAAGGCTGCTGCTGCTGGGGCGGTCTGAGGTGCTGCGGGCGGTGGAAATGCAGCAGCTGACCACCTCGGCAGGATGTGACTGATGGCCTCAGACTGCTTTTGTACAGCCAAGAACTGTTGGGCGAAGTTCTCAACCGCGGCGCCGAAAAGGCCGGTCTGGGACACGGGGGAATTAAGGAACCTGACTTTGTCGGGGTATCTCTCATGTCCGCAGGACACAGCCAGATGGCGCTCCTGGACCACCAGTGTGGGCATCGCACGACCCACTGACCGCGCTGTGACCTTCGTCGCACGAATCGCTAGGTCCGTCGCAGCACAAAGTTCCTGTAGAACTTGTGGGTCATGACCACCCTCGTGCAGGTGCTTCAGTGCCTTGGCCTGATGGACCTGCAACAATGCCATAGCGTGTAGGGCAGAAGCGGCTTCCCCACAGGCCTGATAAGCCTTGCCGGTAAGATCTGACGAGTACTTACAGGCCCAGGAAGGGAGAGACGGCTCCCCCCTCCAGGTGGAGTTAGGGCACAGGGGGTATGCGCGTATAACCCTTCGCCGCTCCGCCGTCAAGGGTGGTGAGGGAGAAGGACCCACCGACACGGTTTCGGGCAGTAAAAGGTGCCGTCCACGTGCCAGTGAGTTCTTCATGCACCTCCGGGAAGAAGGGCACTGGGGTGGGGGGCTGAGAACCAACCCTTGCCACCACGAGATACCAATCATCCAACCTCGAGTGTGGGATCCTGCACCACACGGTGTAGGATTCCACACGAGCCCGACCCTGTTGGCGGCCCAGGAAAGCATAGCCATCATTTCCGGGTCCGAATCTGGCACAGTTGTCACCCTTGAAGGAGGCAGCTGCGCCGAATCATCCTCCTCGGAAGTGTCAGGCTCACCCTCTGATGCAGCAATCGACATCCGGTCGTCTAGGGGAGCTCTGAAGGATACGGACGGTACACACCTCTGGGGCGGTCCGCCGCGCTCCCCCGGTAGCTCTACTGGCTGCGGAGTGCAGGAGGAGTGAGGGTTCCTAGGGGATTGGTTCCCCGAAGGAAGCGCACTCACCATAACCCTCAAATCATCCGCCCCTTTGCAGGAACTGGAGTCTAGACCGCAACTCCGCGACGGTCATCTTCCCACAATGGGTGCATGACTCGTCCACAAACGCTGCCTCAGCGTGCTTTAAGCCCAAACACGCGATACAGCGTTGGTGACCATCCCGAGGCGCCAGGTAACGACCATATCCAGAAACACACAAGTAGTATGACATCTTTAAAAAAACGCGAAACTACTTGTGCAAGCTCTTTTAGGGACTGAACTCTTTTATGTGCCGAAGCACGCAGGGGAATGGCTGCTGCAGCACAGACAGGGAATAGTGCAGCCTGTCGTGTGCACTCTCTCTTTAAAGCCGCTCTCTTACCAGCTGTCAAAACAGCTTTTCAGTGCTCAACAGCGCACCGTTTACCAGCCACGAGAACGTCTTTTCAGCTGGAAAACTCACTCGTTGCTCAATGAAAGGCAAACAAAACGAAACCAAAACAAAAAGAGAGAGATCGTCCCCATGCAGTGCTGTCCGCCTGCACCAAACAAAGAGCAGTCTTCCGAAAAGGGCTGACTCATTGTCGTCACACACTCGCTCGTAGACACCATGAAAGGTTTGGCTCTGAAGCGAAAAGGTGAAGATGCAACGCACCTGCTGCTCGTTATATACCCGTGCTGCGAGGCGAGCAGCTGATGCATATGATTGCATGCCAATATGCATTGGCTCGTTTTAGTTACACTCGAAGTTGATTGGCCTCTCTAGTGAGATTCCTATTCGTCGGTCTGTCCGATGTACGTCAAACGTGACCGACTGAATGGGAACAGGAATATTATAATGGGATCTACTCTTTCCATACTTATACAAATACAGTAATGATAAGAATGTATTTTAAAATGTACTTACATTTGAATTTTAATTGCAGAAAAGGTAAAAATGGTATAAAGAGAAGCAGTAGTGGCTGAACAATGATCACAATAAAAAGTACTACAATAAAAGAAAAACAGTGCATTATTTATCCATTCAACCAAAACAACAGTCAATAATATATCATTAAAACACATCAACATTGCTCAAATGTTAAAATCACTGAAGTGAGAGTCTAGAAGTGTTCTTAGTGAACACCTAATGTTTTTATTCAATCTGCGCATCCATATCAACATGTCATTCTACATCAAGATGAAACTGGCTGAATTACAATCAACTGGATTTTTACACAGAAAAACAATGCAAGCAGGTGGAATTTTACAAACTACATGCATATTGGTGTAATTATGAAGGGGTCATTGTTTAGGTGTTACCTGGAAAAGGAAGTCCAAACAAGAAGACCATCTGGAAGAGTTGAGAAAAAGACACGGCCAAAATACACCCGAAAAAAACTTTCAAAAAAAAAAAGAGAAAAAAAGTAAACATGAATGGAAGAGTGCTATTTTTTGGAAAGGCTTTCCCAACCACAGAGTGAGCACTGACTATCACAATTGTACACTGGTGGGGGGAAACTGTGGTCAAAATAAATGGTTTGTTTTATCAACACTCAGCAACTAAATTTGAGACTATACTGAAGGGGTGGATTCTGGAATCCACTGCCGCTTCAATATATATCTTTTAAGTTATTAATCAACATTTATATTTCTGTTAAAATATTTGAATGACTTCTTCAATGTATGTTAAAGCATCTATTTTCCTCTGTACCTCTCACTAGAGAAAAGAACATGTTATCAGTTGTTGGTAAAGTTTCCTGCTCAGAGCAGAGCTCAGATCAACTTCAGCCTTGAAGAAGCTGTGAATCATGTGTATCGGTGTATGTGCGCTAAGTGTTTTGTGCAGGTCCCTTTGTACTGGACAACTGGCATTCTGCTTGAGACCAGCAGACGCCATGTCATGACCTCAAAAGGACATCTGGTACCTAAATCCAGGGTCCCCCTCGTCATCACTGTGACGAAGGGAGATATGCTCTTACTATCTGTCCACATGTGGAAAATTTCTAATCTTGTCTATTTTTCTTAGCCAATCAGAATCATTCAACCTGAAGTAATGACGTAGTTAGTTGACTCTGTTAGAGTATAATTGTTGTGAAAATGTGAATGTACGCAGAGCGGCCTACGAACTCCTTGTGAGACCTGAAGCTGGCTTCTGCTTATGAAACTGCAAACTATTCTTCATTAAATTTTTCTTCAATTTATTTTTTTTAAAACTTTGACTCCGGGTCTTTATTCAACATATCTGGTCTCAAGGGTCCTAAACTGTTTATCCCCAACAATGTAAATGGTGTATAAAGATTGTTTTTTTTTCTGGAGCTTATAGTTTTATAGAGCTAATATTTGCAAGTTTACTATTGAGGTAAAACAATAAGAATGTGTTCACCTAGTGTTCGCATGCGTCGGGAAGACACTCTTGGCTGTTGTTGACTGGGTGGCCTTAAGTCAACTAAAAAAAAAAAAAAAATCAAACATTAACACACAGTTAGGCCTAAAGTGAAACTGTTCGAATGTTCTGTATGTATTTGATTATCATTTTTGGTAACTGTAGAATAAGAAAAAATAATGTACATAAACAAACCCATTGGTAATAAACTTATCAACCATAATATGTGCTTTTATATACTTAGCCTGCCACTCAGCTTTAACAATGTACGGAGTCAAATCACACAGAATCTCTTACCTTTGCTCAGGAAGAGACACGACAGCACAAACAATCCAAAGTATACTCCAGAAACTACACGACGATCATTCTTTGTATCATGTGCACTCTTTCTCCAGCCATATGTAAAAATAACTTGAGGAATAGATAAAAAATAAATGTCACACAAGACAAATGATGTCCTGAGTGAGAACAGAACATATCTAAAGATGTGGTGAACTGAAGAGTGTTTGTCAAACAGTGAATTAAATAAGGCTAAAGTGACTGAATCTGTACCAAGAAAAGTGAAGGTCACCTCATGTACATCATGATATTTTAAAAAAGATAATTCAACACTAAATGTAGTAAAACATAAACTATATAAGAATGTAATCTTATTATTTTATAATTTTGAATATCTCAAACATTCAAAAATATTGAAAATTAAAATTATGACACCCATAGTTTCTGTTGTACTATTACAGTTTTTCTCCATTGGTTTGGCTCATTTCTTGAAACAGAAATTACATTCTCAAAACAACATGGACAAACCTCCAAACCACTTGGCAATTGTTCACAACAGAATTGATTTTCTCATTCATTTCATCAAAATTGCAAATGTCTAAGTACATGTCTCGATGTCTCAGTACATCTTTGCAAATTATTAAGTACAGGTAGCCTACATTTAGCACAATTTCCAAGTGAATAGATCTTGTTGATCTAAACTGATTGTTGATTCTCAGTCTAATGGTCGTTCGCTCCAAAACGTGTCAGCATCATTTCATTGTATAAGTCATCACGTGCACAATAGTCTGTTCAATTGTCAAAATTAATCAATAACATAATACCATGAATACCATATATGAATCCTTGGAACATTTGATAAATTTATTACAGCATTTGACAGTCAGGTGAAACTAGAACTTGACTAACATGTAACAAGTCAGTTACTGGTTGTCCATCATTATAACCTTTTTTACAATTAAGCAGTTCCCAAACTTGATTGGCTTCAGTACCCACTTTACCTGATTTGTGTATCCAGGTAATCCAGGTATGAAAGTATTTGATTTATCTGACTTCAATATTTTGCATAAAAACTGCAGATTACTGTATGATGCAATTATCATTATAATCCTTATTTTGAAGAATATAACATACAATAAGAAAAAGAGTCAAAGAGCTGCAATTAGTGCCTCCCATGTAAATGTATCTAATACTGTGGGTTTTACTGTAACATTTCAGTAAGTCTAGTCATTGATGATTTCCCCCTCCCCTTTCATGTACCCCAGGTTTGGAACCACTGGAGTAGTGGCTAGTAGTATATTGAACTTGTGGAGAACAGAACATTCCTATGTAATTGTCTGTAACTCTAGTGTATAACTCTTCTGTATGACTGATTTGATGTTTTCTTTTTTTACGCTATTGTAGAGAATAATGGCATTGGAAGGAAACGAGCGACCAGTGAAGAACTGTTAGTTGTGAAACTCCAGCTTTATTTACAGCACTGTATGCTGCATATATTTTCATTTTTTGTTTGTTTGTGTGTTTACATTACAGTATATTATGCTGTATACATTTTCTTTTACTCAGTTACTTTAGTTACTTTATCTGTGTGAATGATAATGGTTACAATTTCATTGGCAGTATGAGTGCAATGTGTGATGTCAAACCTTGGAGGCTACTCTTACCCTTTCTTTTTTTCAGTTATATTCACAATTGTATTCTGTTAGCTAGACAAAAAAAACAGTACAGTAACCATTGTCAATGAAGGACTGGGCTAAGACTGAAAGGTGGGCATGAGGGATATTTCAATGGTCCTCTGCCACAGTGACAAAACATCTAAACATTTTGACTTGCAGTGCTTACACAATGCCAAAAGGACGAAGCATTATGGGGGCACTGACTGTTTAAATGTGAAGGAAATTTAGTTATGACACATGAGTGAACTGTTTGGGAGAGGTATGAGCTTTTGCAGGTGAACCATGGTGTTGTGCCGAACCATCCACGTTATTTTGGCAAAAGCACCAAGAGTGTTGAGAATGTCCGATCTGTTTCAAGAAATGAGCCAAAGCAATTGAGAAGGATCTTTGCCATTTCCGTGACACTGACTCTTTAAATGTGAAAGGAATTTAGTTTGAAGCATGAGTGAACAGTTTTGGGAGAGATACGAGCTTTTGCAAGTAAGCTATAGTGTTGTGCTGAACTGTAAGACTGTTTTGCCAAATGATCTTAGAGTTTTGAGACTGTAATTTATGTTTCAAGAAATGAGCCAAACCAATGGAGAACAACTGTAAAGCAGAATGCAGAACATGTTTCTACTAACTGACAGATAAATCACTGAAATAGATATTCATAGAAATCACAATTGTCTTCACAAAACAAATTTAATCCTGGGATACTAGACAGTTGTAAGACTTTGAGGTAATGTCTGTCTTTTAATCATTTTGAGTATTCAGGGTTGCTGACTTCAGGTTTGGACTTTGGACAACAAGATTTTAGAGAAAGAGAGAGAGAGTGGTGTATGATTTAACGGCTGAATTCTGGCCAAATCTATTGAAGGTAATATTTCATGACAAACTTTTCATGTCAGAATATTAAACATGATGTGTAACATTTGGATTTACTCACCTGAATAAACAATGATTGTAAAAAAAGCTAATTCTCTTGTTATTTTGAAAAACCTGATCCATGTTTTAATGTTGTCTATGGACAGAAAGAGTTGAAAACATCAAATTAATATTTTATAAAACACTAATGCACTGCCATTGTATTATATTATATTACATATATGTTCCATTGCTTGTATTTATTCAGTGTTAGGTAAGTTTGTGGTAGGACAAAGTGTATTTTTGTTGTGATCAATATGTATCTACTGATACCCTTAGGAAAAATAATAATAATTTAAAAAAAAATGTAAATCCTTCCTACCTTGAAGATACTTTAAATAAGGCAAAGCCCAATTCAACATAACAGGCCTCAGAATATAAAGAGCACAGCAAGTGATGGTCTCATTCAGAAATCCTGCAACAGAATATTCATTGATGGGTATTAAATGATATTGATAAAATAAATAAATAAAAGTCCCATCATAAGAGAATACACAAACAAGGCAACAGTTTTCACGAGTCTGGTATAAGACAATTCTGTACAACATTACATCAAAACTAATAAAATCTGACACAGCATAGTCTCATATAAACTACTAAACTCACCCTCAGTGAGACCCCAGAAGATGAAGGTGAAGGACATACAGATGTTTGGAAAAAAGACCAGAGAAAGCTGGAGATTCCAGATTGTGCTGCTTGAGACTGAAGAAAAGATGCAGAATAATCACAGTTAAATGAGCAAAACACTTATAGTAACACATAAACAGTTAATCACAAGAAATAAAAAGATTTTCCTTTCAAACACACCTGTGTTTTTTGATCTGCAGTAGATCAGACTGCAGAGCAGAAGTACAGCTCCAGATCCAGGAAACAAAACAGAAAACCAACACAGTTATGTGCCAAGAAGAAAAACCTGTGAAACACAAACATCACCACTGAATCAATTTGTTACAAATAATCATTGTTTCTAAATTAAGGAGAATTTGAGATCATTATTTTAATGAATTCCTAACAGCTTGTGTCACCCTTTGAGTATCAGGGGCCTGATGTATAAACGTTGTGTACAAACAAAATGGCCTTTGAATTATGCGTACGCAATTTTCCACGCATACATGTATTGGGACTTATAGAAAATAAACTTGCCGTTGAATATGTGCGCACCATCTGCACAATCTAGACCGTGTGTAGCTTCGCCTCGGTGAACTGGAGTGAGCGAAGTAATGAAATGATCTGAGTGAGGCCCTGATGTCAGAGAACTGTTACACTGCCAAATATCTTCAGTTTCCAGGAATTATTTTATAGGCAAAACTGCATAAATTAGTCTTGTTTAAAACAATTTAATATTTGCCAATAGGAATGAATTAGAATAAATATTCTCTGAAAAGTACTTTGTAGCTAAAATGTTTTCAGGTTTGTAAAACCATATGGCAGAATCTGAGCAAAATTCCCTTTAAAAATCCTAATCAGTGGAAAATTGTGTGCACATGCATCCCCTCATCTCCTGCCAGAGATGCATGTTTTGTGACATATCAGGACACAAATGTGTATAATGACATGGGTATGACATAGGTATTACAAGGAGAGGGTGATTTATGAGGACATTACCCATGTCCCCACTTTTAAAAAGGCTTATAAATCATACAGAATGAGTTTTTGTGAGGAAGTAAAAGTATGCACAGTTTCCTGTGATGGTTAGGTTTAAGGGTAGGGGTAGTGTAGGGGGATAGAAAATACAGTTTGTACAGTATAAAAACCATTACGCCCATGGAATGTCCCCACATTTCACAAAAACAAACGTGTGTGTGTGTGTGTGTGTGTGTGTGTGTGTGTGTGAGATAATGTTACATTACATTATGTGTGCCATGTGATACTGTAAACAGATTACCATGGTAGAGACGGCACATTCTCACAATCTAAAATTAGATAAATTTGTGTCTATTGGTGAATTTAAATGCATTACAAAGAGAGTGGTATTGGAAGTTTGTGATTGTTTTTGTTGAGAGGATGTGTTTAAATATGTTGTAATGTGAACCTGTTGTATTTTAAAATTGTCTTACTGTTTGGCTGTTACCTTGGCCAGGTCTCTCTTGTAAAAGATTTTAAATCTCAATGAGACTTCCTGGTTAAATAAAGGTAAAATAAAATAAATTACTGTAACAGATTCTATAGTTTCTACTTTGTTTGCAATTTCCGATACGGATAACCAAAAGTAATTAATTATTTTTATAACCACTATGTTCAAAGTGTGTGTGTGTGTGTGTGTGTGTTTTCTCACTGTACTTTATAAACACACTTATATTTTTTTTTTGTGAATGCAGAAAATCATAGAAAATATGTAATGAGGTTTATTATTTCTTTCTTTTTGTTTGTTTGTTTGTTTGCTGAAATATTCTAAAGTGACGACAGCACCAGAAGGTATGTACAGTGAAATGAGGCTGCCCCCTAAAAAAAAAAAAAAAATTATATATATATATATATATACAGTACAGTCCAAACTTTGGAACCACTAAGATTTTTAATGTTTTTAAAAGAAGTTTTGTCTGCTCACCAAGGCTACATTATTTAATTAAAAATACAGTAAAAAACAGTAATATTGTGAAATATTATTACAATTTAAAATAACTGTTTTCTATTTGAATATATTTCACAAAGTAATTTATTCCTGTGATCAAAGCTGAATTTTCAGCATCGTTACTCCAGTCTTCAGTGTCACATGATCCTTCAGAAATCATTCTAATATGCTGATTTGCTGCTCAATAAACATTTATGATTATTTTCAATGTTGAAAACAGTTGTGTACTTTTCAGGATTCCTTGATGTATAGAAAGTTCAAAAGAACAGCATTTATCTGAAATACAAAGCTTCTGTAGCATTATACACTACCGTTCAAAAGTTTGGAGTCAGTAAGAATTTTTATTTTTTTGAAAAGAAATTAAAGAAATGAATACTTTTATTCAGCAAGGATGCATTAAATCAATCAAAAGTGGCAGTAAAGACATTTATAATGTTACAAAAGATTAGATTTCAGATAAACACTGTTCTTTTGAACTTTCTATTCATCAAATAATCCTGAAAAAAATATTGTACACAAATATTTTGTACAATGTACACATTAAATGTTCTTGAGCAGCAGATCATCATATTAGAATGATTTCTGAAGGATCATGTGACACTGAAGACTGGAGTAATGATGCTGAAATTCAGCTTTGCCATCACAGGAATAAATTACTTTGTGAAAATATTCAAATAGTACACAGTTATTTTAAATTGTAATAATATTTCACAATATTACTGTTTTTACTGTATTTTTAATTAAATAAATGTAGCCTTGGTGAGCAGATGAAACTTCTTTTAAAAACATAAAAAATCTTAGTGGTTCCAAACTTTTGGACTGTATGTATATATATATATATATATATATATATATATAATATATATATATATATATATATATTGTACCTGTTAAGGAAAACAAATTATAGACACAACCAAGACACTGTGTGTGTGTGTGTGTGTGTGTGTGTGTGTGTGTGTTTCTCACTGTACTTTATAAACACACTTATATATTGTTTCTGTGAATGCAGAAAATCATAGAAAATATGTAATGAGGTTATTATTTTTTTCTTTTTGTTTGTTTGTTTTGCTGAAATATTCTAAAGTGATGACAACACCAAAAGGTATGTACAGTGTACCCCCCCATTTTTTCTTTTTTTTTAAATACAGTATATATAAATAGTACCTGTCAGGAAAACAAATTATAGACACAACCAAGACACTGTGTGTCTGTTTGTGTGTGTGTGTGTGATAATGTGATACTGTAAACAGATTACCATGGTAGAGACGGCCACATTACAGTAACTCACCCTTATAAAGATCAACTAGTATAGATTCAGTCATATGGTGCAGTGAGAACATTTACTGTATTGGCATCAAACTCTGATCTAGCACAAAACATCATGACTGTTTCATACACCTTGTGATAACACACTGAATACTATTACAAAACATTACAGATTTTATGCCAATTACGTAATGTAGGTAATGTAAGTGTATTTTCTAATGTGGCATCTGTAGCCTGTGTGATTATTTCATCAGCAAGGTGATTTGAAACATGTATTTTGCATTGTTTGCTGTTGAATTAAAAGTACTAAACTGAAAGAAGATCATACTGATGTGTTTCATTGATTAAACCAAATGTTCTCATTACATATCATAATGATCTTGTGTTTGAAACAGTGATTATGTAGAATGAAAATATGTACAACTAGAATAAAAGCATGAGATCAGGTTTTGAAACAATGACTAGCTGTGTTACAAGTGTGATCAGTTTGGAGTTTTGTACTAAGAGTTTTGAAAATGTACACCTTGTGAAAATAGTACCAAAGTGAATAAAAAAAAAAAAACTGTAAATCTGGCGCCAAATGTACAAAAAGGGTAGCCTAGATACGCACCAATTGTAGCTAAAATACTATATTGTTTACTTCACACCAAGTGAAATAGCCTTTGCAAGAGGGTTGGCTATTTGAACTAGTGTAAATAGACTGCATTATTTAGACTGCATTATTTATTTTGCTATGTTTGTTGACTCACCCAGTTGCTCCAGCACCACCGTTGCATTGGCTGAAAGTCCTCCAGCAAACACTTGACACATGTAAACTCCTTTATCCTCAGTTCTGACACTCTTCAGTCTGAGAGAGAAGTTTCCTTTGGGGATTTCATCAGTGAAGAACTCAACTCTGTCTCTGTATTGCTCATCTGATGAATCTGGTAAAGTCTCATTGTTTTCGTAGAGCAAAACCAGAATATTTTCATCTGTTCTTTTCCATGAAACCTCTTCAATGTGTTCAGGTTTGATGTGAGAGTCTACAGAGCAGTTCAGAGTGACGTCTTCACCCACAGACACAGATATGGAACGACTCGATCCTGATACTAGCAAACGCTCTGAAAGAATAAGAATGGTTTAAACATAAGTTTAAAATACATAAAATGTAATTTCATTGAAATGTTCACTAGAACTCAAGTGTCTGACACTCACCAACATATATTTGAACCACAGTCTCACCAGAATCCTGCTGACTGTAAACTTTACATGTGTATTTTCCCTCATCTTCAGCTGTCAGATTGTCCAGCAGGAGGGAGAAGTTTCCATGTTGAATCTGATCAGTAAAGAAATGAGCTCTATCATGATAATCCTGCTGCTGGGCCTCTGGTCGACTCTCACCCTCCAGAAACCAATGAACCAGAGTGTCTGAGTCTGTTCTTCTCCATTCCACCTCCAGACCTTCGCTTGACAAGGCTTTATCAACATAACAGGGCAAAACCACTGAAGATCCCAGAAGAACAACCAGAGGACCAGAGGGACCGCGCACAGTGAAGCCTGTAAAGAAATACTGGTTGCTTAAAAAATGAGAAAGAAAAACTCGAAGGTATTCGAGTCACAACATAAAGTGATAATACGAACCATCAGCGATCATCAGAAGCATCGATATAACAATAAACTTAATGTCCATACTTTGTACAAAGAAAAAACTATAACAAAATCATAATTTTATCATTAAAATTAGAGTTTACTCGACAGTCTTTCATACGAGGCCACGCCTGAATAAACACTTTTACTTTCGTTTTCTTAAATTATGCGAGCGTCATTTAATCCATCTGAACCGTGGAGGACAAGTGCAGAAAATATATGTTGATATATACTTGAATAACAACAACTTTCCTATGCATTACACACAAAAAGGAAAAAAATGGCAATAAATGATTAGGCGTTTAACAGACGCAGCAAAAGACTGCGGTCAAGTGGGCCGCGCGTCGAAAATACACGGTCAAGCCAGCCGCTCTTTTTTTTAGTTTGCGCGTCTATTCCTGCACTTACGGTATGGGTGCTGGAAACGGTCTAAATGCATTTAAAGACGGCAGTTTCCTTTATACTCTTGCAGTTAACCGTAAAAAGGGCAATAACATAAAGAGACATCAGATAAGTTATTTTTATATAAAAATATATATACTTTTATATACTTTATTTTATTGTAATTTAATGTTTGTATATGCTATATATCATATATTAATGTTAATGTTAATAGTAATGGTAATAATTATGAACCATTTATTAATTTTAATGTTTTATGTATATTATACAGTAATTATTATATATAGTATATATAATTAATGTTAATATTAATGGTATATATATATATATATATATATATATATATTGTAATTAGTACCTTTATAGGTTAGCTCATTTTGTCAACTGATATTTATTCAGGGTCACCCTGGCTATTACTGTACTCTTTTTCATATCATTTTACTGTACAGTTTGGAGAAAATTAAAGTCAAACTCACCCCCACTATCAAAGTGCATTTTAGCACTTGCACTGTGGCCCATATTCAAACACTCATAAAAATATTTTTTCATAGGTAAGCTCATTCTGTCAACTGATATTTATTCAGGGTCACGCTGGCTATTACCGTACTTATTTTCATACCATTTACTGTACAGTTTGGGAGAAAATTAAAGTCAAACTCACCACAATATCAAAATGCATTTTAGCACTTGCACCTTGGTCCATTTTCAAACACTAATAAAAATCTTTCTTTATAGGTTAGCTCATTCTGTCAACTGATATTATTCAGAGTCACTGGCTATTTCTGTACTTATTTTCATACCATTTTACTGTACAGTTTGGGAGAAAATTAAAGTCAAACTCACCCATAATATCAAAGTGCATTCAAGCACTTGCACTGTAGCCCATTTTCAAACACTCATAAAAATCTTTCTTTATAGGTTAGCTCATTCTGTCAACTTATATTTATTCAGGGTCACACTGGCTATTACTGTACTTATTTTCATACCATTTTACTGTCAGTTTGGGAGAAAATTAAAGTCAAACTCACCCACAATATCAAAATGCATTTTAGCACTTGCACCTTGGTCCATTTTCAAACACTAATAAAAATCTTTCTTTATAGGTTAGCTCATTCTGTCAACTGATATTCAGAGCCACTGGCTATTTCTGTACTTATTTTCATACCATTTTACTGTACAGTTTGGGAGAAAATTAAAGTCAAACTCACCCATAATATCAAAGTGCATTCAAGCACTTGCACTGTAGCCCATTTTCAAACACTCATAAAAATCTTTTCTTTATAGGTTAGCTCATTCTGTCAACTGATATTATTCAGACACACTGGCTATACTGTACTTATTTTCATACCATTTTACTGTACAGTTTGGGAAATTAAAGTCAAACTCACCCATAATATCAAAGTGCATTAGCACTTGCACTGTAGCCATTCAAACACTCAAAAAATCTTTTCTTATAGGTTAGCTCATTCTGTCAACTTATATTTATTCAGGGTCACTGGCTATTACTGTACTTATTTTCATATCATTTTACTGTACAGTTTGGGAGAAAATTAAAGTCAAACTCACCCACAATATCAAAATGCATTTTAGCACTTGCACCTTGGTCCATTTTCAAACACTAATAAAAATCTTTTCTTATAGGTTAGCTCATTCTGTCAACTGATATTTATTCAGGGTCACCTGGCTATTACTGTACTCATTTTCATATTTTACTGTACAGTTTGGGAGAAAATTAAAGTCAAACTCACCCATAATATCAAAGTGCATTCAAGCACTTGCACTGTAGCCCATTTTCAAACACTCATAAAAATCTTTTCTTATAGGTTAGCTCATTCTGTCACTGATATTTATTCAGGGTCACGCTGGCTATTACTGTACTTATTTTCATATCATTTTACTTTACAGTTTGGGAGAAAATTAAGTTAAACTCACCCACAATATCAAAGTCATTTTATCACTTCCACCGTGGTCCATTTTCAAACATAATAAAAATCTTTTCTTTATAGGTTAGCTCATTCTGTCAACTGATATTTATTCAGAGCCCACTGGCTATTACTGTACTTGTTTCATACCATTTACTGTACAGTTTGGGAGAAAATTAAAGTCAAACTCACCCATAATATCAAAGTGCATTCAAGCACTTGCACTGTAGCCCATTTTCAAACACTCATAAAAATCTTTTCTTTATAGGTTAGCTCATTCTGTCAACTGATATTTATTCAGGGTCACCCTATTACTGTACTCATTTTGTATCATTTTCTGTACAGTTTGGGAGAAAATTAAAGTCAAACTCATATAATATCTAAGTGCATTTTAGCACTTGCACTGTAGCCATATTCAAACACTCATAAAAATATTTTCTTCATAGGTTAGCTAATTCTGTCAACTGATATTATTCAGGGTCACCCTGGATATTACTGTGCTCATTTCATATATTTTTACTGTACAGTTTGGGAGAAAATTAAGTCAAACTCACCTCCACTATCCATCCTGCACTAAAAGTGCATTCAAGCCCTTGCACCGTGGCCATTCAACACTCATGAAAATCTTTCTTTAAAGGTTGCTCATTCTGTCAACTGATATTTATTAAGGGTACTCTAGCTATTACTGTACTCATTTCGTATCATTTTACTGTACAGTTTGGGAGAAAATTAAAGTCAAACTCACCTATAATATCAAAGTGCATCCAAGCACTTGCACTGTAGCCTATTCAAACACTCATAAAAATTTTCTTTATAGGTTAGCTAATTCCTTCAATTGATTGTTATTCAGGGTCACCCTAGATATTACTGTACTCATTGTTGTATCATTTTACTGTACAGTATGGGAGAAACTTAAAGGCAAACTCACCTCCAATATCAAAGTGCATTCTAGCACATATGGCCCAAATTCGAACACTAATAGGTTTGCTCATTCTGGCATATCATTTTACTGTAGAGTTTGGGAAAATTAAAGGCAAACTCACCTTCAAACATCAAAAGTCATTCTAGCACTTACATCATGTCTTATTTCAAACACTCATAAAAATCTTTCTTGATAGGTTTGCTCATTCTGTCAACTGATATTTATTCAGGGTCAACCTGACTATTACTGTACTTATTGTCATATATTTTTACTGTACAGTTTGGGAGAAAACTAAAGGTGAATTTACCCTAAATATCAAAGTGCCATCTAGTACATCTAGTGCCAACGTATCCCATCAGATGGTTGATGTGCCAATTCATCAAGGGAGTCGCCCATGAGCTGAAGGCTATTCTGCAGTCACACAGGGCCCCAAACCCATCTTGGAGATGTCTGTCATGACCACTTTCCTTCTGGAAACAGAGCCCAGCATTATCCTGTTCTAATAAAAATGGGACGATTTCAAGGGGACCAAGAACACAGTGGTGGCGAACTCTAAGAAGGTGCAGGCCTGTGTGCCACTCACGAGGTGGAACACGTCTTTCAACCAGTGCTGTAGTGGTTGCAAATGGCCTTGCCGCTTCTGAAATCTATTGAGGGGAAGAATAGACCCCAACTTGAAAAAGGCTGCCATGCTCCCGATTTTCTGTTCTGTTGCAAAAAAGAGAGGGCCGCATCTACACACTTCATAAAGTTATGCGGAGCTCTAGAGAGTATGAATGGAAGGAATTTAGGAATTCGTATACCACTCCCTCAAAGGCAAATCTCAAGAATGGCCTTTTGTGGGGGGCTTTCTAGATATGAAAGTCAGAGTCTTTCAGATTGACCAATATAAATTAATCTCATGAGGATCCGGTTCAGACGTCACAGATCAAGAATGGGCCTGAGACCGCCATCATTCTTTGGAACGAGGAAGTAGCAGCTGTAAAAGCCTGACTCTCTGCATTCTGAGGGAACTATCTCCACATCACCTTTTTCTAGCAGAGACTGCACTTTGGCTTGGAGGACATGAGACCTGTTGCCTGAGACTGAGGAGTAAATCATGCCCAAGAAGCGTGGTGGTCTGCGAGCGAAATGGAGCTAGTAGACTCGTTCTGTTATTTCTGATATCCAGCTCGACAGCATGGGGATGGCCTGCCATGCCCGGAGTTGAGTGGCGAATTATTAAAGTGCTACTGGCTGTGTTTCGCACTGAAGCAAGTAAGAGGCACCTGTCACAGCATTGAGAGGAGGGGAATGCTATTTTCGTGAGAATGCCAAAATTTTGCTTGATGTGTTACAGGCTGCATCTCATGCTGGAGTGGGAGAGCGGCACCTGTTATAGCATTGAGAGGAGGAGGAATGTTCTTTTCAATGACATTTGTCTTTTTGATGAACACAATCAGAGTTATATTAAAGGGTTAGTTCACCCAAAAATCACATTTGTTTCATGTCAAATTATGATATTTATGCAAAATCCAAGAGGTTTTTCATCCTCCATTGAAAGCAACAAAGTTGCAACAGTCAAGGTCCAGAGTAGTAGTAATCTATTACTATTAAGTAGTAATAGCATCAATAAAATTGTCAACATGACTACAGTGTCACATGTCTGCTGTGTTGTGTTTCTTAGTTTGAACAGTCTGTTAATTATGTAATTAGTTTCCTCCAGTGTTCATTTACTCCCTTATTAGTTCCTTTGTTTGACTTCACCACCAGTCCCACTCCAGTGCCAGAGGCCAGCCAACCACCACCAACGATGAACGATGTGACGGAGATGCTGTTTGAGCCCACCGCAGACAGTGGAGACCGGCCACCATGAGAGACAAGCCCATACCAATGATAAGGACAGAGTGTTTTGTAGCTCAGACCAACCTACAGAGTCTTACCAGGTGTGCAAGCTGGCAACACCATTCATCACTGAGTTAGTGATTGTGGAGTTTGAGGGCTGGGAAAAAAACTCTGCCCACAACACCACTGCTGTGGAAATGTGTATGTAAAACTCTGGCAAATATTTTGATGAACTGAAGGATTTGTTGAAGTGATCTTGATAGACTTTTTTGGAGAGGTGATTCTACCCTGTATTTCCAATGGGGCGCTATTCTGCCTCCCACCTGCGACTCCACCCTGGGGCCTCTTCCTGTCTGGTCTCTGGTGTACCATCTGTATCTCCAGCACCTGTATCTGTAGTGTCCCTTGTATTTCCTGAATTCCCACCCAGCCTCCCTCTCACACCTCTTCATTCAGCCAGTTCCTCAGCCCCCACCATCACCTTCTACATCCTCCACATGCCAGCAAGAGATGCCAAGTGTCTTCAGGCCAACAGCTCCTTCTCGCACAGAAGATCCCCTGTTTCCACCTCCAGCCTCTGTGCCCACTGCTCCACTTCGGCCCTTCGACACTTCAGATCCACCATCGGCCATATAGCTTATCTGGGTTCCCTCATCCCTCAGGCTCCCCATTGGTCAAGCATTGACCTGCCTACACCTACAGCTCCATCTGGCTCTACCTTCCCCCCAGCTCTGCCTCCATCCTCAGTCCCATCGACTGGGTGCTGCAAGAGTTAGAATGCACTTATATAGTGGAGTTTTGCCTTTAATTTGATCCAAAAATGTACAGTAAAATGACATGAAAATAATTACAGTAATAGCCAGTGCCATTCTGAGCAAATATCTATTGACAGAATGAGAAAACCTCTAAAGAAAAGATTTTTATGAGTGTTTGAAAATGGACCAAGGTGGAAGTGATAAAATGAACTTTGATATTGTGGGTGAGTTTGACTTTAATTTTCTCCCAAACTGTACAGTAAAATGATATGAAAATAAGTACAGTAATAGCCAGCGTGACCCTGAATAAATATCAGTTGACAGAATGAGCTAACCTATAAAAAAAGAGATTTTTATGAGTGTTTGAAAATGGACCACGGTGGAAGTGATAAAATGAACTTTGATATTGTGGGTGAGTTTGACTTTAATTTTCTCCCAAACTGTACAGTAAAATGATATGAAAATAAGTACAGTAATAGCCAGCGTGACCCTGAATAAATATCAGTTGACAGAATGAGCTTACCTATAAAGAAAATTTTTTATGAGTGTTGAATATGGGCCACAGTGCAAGTGCTAAAATGCACTTTGATAGTGGGGTGAGTTTGACTTTAATTTTCTCCCAAACTGTACAGTAAAATGGTATGAAAATAAGTACAGTAATAGCCAGTGTGACCCTGAATAAATATCAGTTGACAGAATGAGCTAACCTATAAAGAAAAGATTTTTATGAGTGTTTGAAAATGGGCTACAGTGCAAGTGCTTGAATGCACTTTGATATTATGGGTGAGTTTGACTTTAATTTTCTCCCAAACTGTACAGTAAAATGATATGAAAATGAGTACAGTAATAGCCAGTGTGACCCTGAATAAATATAAGTTGACAGAATGAGCTAACCTATAAAAAAAAAGATTTTTATGAGTGTTTGAAAATGGACCAAGGTGGAAGTGATAAAATGAACTTTGATATTGTGGGTGAGTTTGACTTTAATTTTCTCCCAAACTGTACAGTAAAATGATATGAAAATAAGTACAGTAATAGCCAGCGTGACCCTGAATAAATATCAGTTGACAGAATGAGCTAACCTATACAAAAAAGATTTTTATGAGGTTTGAAAATGGACCACGGTGGAAGTGATAAATGAACTTTGATATTGTGGGTGAGTTTGACTTTAATTTTCTCCCAAACTGTACAGTAAAATGATATGAAAATAAGTACAGTAATAGCCAGCGTGACCCTGAATAAATATCAGTTGACAGAATGAGCTAACCTATACAAAAAAGATTTTTATGAGTGTTTGAAAATGGACCACGGTGGAAGTGATAAAATGAACTTTGATATTGTGGGTGAGTTTGACTTTAATTTTCTCCCAAACTGTACAGTAAAATGATATGAAAATAAGTACAGTAATAGCCAGCGTGACCCTGAATAAATATCAGTTGACAGAATGAGCTAACCTATAAAGAAAAGATTTTTATGAGTGTTTGAAAATGGGCTACAGTGCAAGTGCTTAAATGCACTTTGATATTATGGGTGAGTTTGACTTTAATTTTCTCCCAAACTGTACAGTAAAATGTATGAAAATAAGTACAGTAATAGCCAGTGTGACCCTGAATAAATATCAGTTGACAGAATGAGCTAACCTATAAAGAAAAGATTTTTATGAGTGTTTGAATATGGGCTACAGTGCAAGTGCTTGAATGCACTTTGATATTATGGGTGAGTTTGACTTTAATTTTCTCCCAAACTGTACAGTAAAATGATATGAAAATGAGTACAGTAATAGCCAGTGTGACCCTGAATAAAATAAGTGACAGAATGAGCTAACCTATAAAAAAAAAGATTTTATGAGTGTTTGAAAATGGACCAAGGTGGAAGTGATAAAATGAACTTGATATGTGTGGTGAGTTTGACTTTAATTTTCTCCCAAACTGTACAGTAAAATTATATGAAAATAAGTACAGTAATAGCCAGCGTGCCCTGAATAAATATCAGTTGACAGAATGAGCTAACCTATACAAAAAGATTTTTATGAGTGTTTGAAAAGGACCACGGTGGAAGTGATAAAATGAACTTTGATATTGTGGGTGAGTTTGACTTTAATTTTCTCCCAAACTGTACAGTAAAATGATATGAAAATAAGTACAGTAATAGCCAGCGTGACCCTGAATAAATATCAGTTGACAGAATGAGCTAACCTATAAAGAAAAGTTTTATGAGTATTTGAAAATGGGCTACAGTGCAAGTGCTTAAAGCACTTTGATATTGGGTGAGTTTGACTTTAATTTCTCCCAAACTGTACAGTAAAATGGTATGAAAATAAGTACAGTAATAGCCAGTGTGACCCTGAATAAATATCAGTTGACAGAATGAGCTAACCTATAAAGAAAAGATTTTTATGAGTGTTTGAATATGGGCTACAGTGCAAGTGCTTGAAGGCACTTTGATATTATGGGTGAGTTTGACTTTAATTTTCTCCCAAACTGTACAGTAAAATGATATGAAAATGAGTACAGTAATAGCCAGTGTGACCTGAATAAATATAAGTTGACAGAATGAGCTAACCTATAAAAAAAGATTTTATGAGTGTTTGAAAATGGACCAAGGTGAAGTGTTAAAATGAACTTTGATATTGTGGGTGAGTTTGACTTTAATTTTCTCCCAAACTGTACAGTAAAATGATATGAAAATAAGTACAGTAATAGCCAGCGTGACCCTGAATAAATATCAGTTGACAGAATGAGCTAACCTATAAAGAAAAGATTTTTATGAGTGTTTGAAAATGGGCTACAGTGCAAGTGCTTGAATGCACTTTGATATTATGGGTGAGTTTGACTTTAATTTTCTCCCAAACTGTACAGTAAAATGGTATGAAAATAAGTACGGTAATAGCCAGCGTGACCCTGAATAAATATCAGTTGACAGAATGAGCTTACCTATAAAGAAAATATTTTTATGAGTGTTTGAATATGGGCCACAGTGCAAGTGCTAAAATGCACTTTGATAGTGGGGGTGAGTTTGACTTTAATTTTCTCCCAAACTGTACAGTAAAATGATATGAAAATAAGTACAGTAATAGCCAGCATGACCCTGAATAAATATCAGTTGACAGAATGAGCTAACCTATAAAGAAAAGATTTTTATGAGTGTTTGAAAATGGGCTACAGTGCAAGTGCTTGAATGCACTTTGATATTATGGGTGAGTTTGACTTTAATTTTCTCCCAAACTGTACAGTAAAATGGTATGAAAATAAGTACGGTAATAGCCAGCGTGACCCTGAATAAATATCAGTTGACAGAATGAGCTTACCTATAAAGAAAATATTTTTATGAGTGTTTGAATATGGGCCACAGTGCAAGTGCTAAATGCACTTTGAGTGGGGGTGAGTTTGACTTTAATTTTCTCCCAAACTGTACAGTAAAATGGTATGAAAATAAGTACAGTAATAGCCAGTGTGACTCTGAATAAATATCAGTTGACAGAATGAGCTAACCTATAAAGAAAAGATTTTTATGAGTGTTTGAAAATGGGCTACAGTGCAAGTGCTTGAATGCACTTTGATATTATGGGTGAGTTTGACTTTAATTTTCTCCCAAACTGTACAGTAAAATGGTATGAAAATAAGTACAGTAATAGCCAGCGTGACCCTGAATAAATATCAGTTGACAGAATGAGCTTACCTATAAAGAAAATTTTTTTGAGGTTTGAATATGGGCCACAGTGCAAGTGCTTGAATGCACTTTGATAGTGGGGGTGAGTTTGACTTTAATTTTCTCCCAAACTGTACAGTAAAATGATATGAAAAGAGTACAGTAATAGCCAGGGTGACCTGAATAAATATCAGTTGACAAAATGAGCTAACCTATAAAGGTAATTACAATATTATATATATATATATATATTATATATATATATATATATATACACATTAATATTAACATTAATTAATATTCATACTATATAATAATTACTGTATAATATACATAAAACATTAAAATTAATAAATGGTTCATAATTATTACCATTACTATTAACATTAACATTAATATATGATATATAGCATATACAAACATTAAATTACAATAAAATAAAGTATATAAAAGTATATATATTTTTATATAAAAATAACTTATCTGATGTCTCTTTATGTTATTGCCCTTTTTACGGTTAACTGCAAGAGTATAAAGGAAACTGCCGTCTTTAAATGCATTTAGACCGTTTCCAGCACCCATACCGTAAGTGCAGGAATAGACGCGCAAACTAAAAAAAAGAGCGGCTGGCTTGACCGTGTATTTTCGACGCGCGGCCCACTTGACCGCAGTAGCAAAACCTCCTCTTGTTGTTTATGTGTTGCTGTAGCTGTAGGATGATAGGCTACTTCCCTAGCCTAGAGAAATCATGAATTAGGACGAGGCTGAATCTTATTCGCAGCTTATTAGCGCTATTCGCGACGCTTCCACGTTTTTAGCTTCTTATTCATGCTCAACTTAGGGACCGTGCGGTTTTTCTCTTTTTCATGCTTTTTTTAAGGGTTTGTGTTGCTTTTTTTGTTTATTTTCAGAATTAAAGGAAAATAAACTATTTTGAAATGCAAATAACACTGATATATAAGTGAAAATAGACTGCAAAAAAATAAAGGCACATAAAATATAATTACAGTAGGCCTATTCTTTGTTTATTGAACAAATCATCAGATCAACCTAAGGGACCGTGTGGTTATTCTCTTATTCGCGCTTTTAAGGGACCCTGTTATGTGTCTATTTTCAGAAAATAATTATTTTGAAATGTATATAACACCGAAATATCAGTGATTTTTTTTTCTCTTTTTTTACGTATTCAGTATCATAAGGTAGGCTAACTAGAGACTATACCAGCTCCTGCTTGGATCCAGCCTCTTATGAAGACTTCAGATGACTCCAGAACATCAAACATGGATGATTATACAAAATGATCATGTTATCATTTCTTTACATGCACACTACTTTTACAACTGTAGTTTCTGATATTTCCTCATAAAAGACGATTGTGTTTTTGCCACACAGAAACATGCATTTTCTGTAAAGCAGCACTGAAATATGTATAGTGAAAAGTGTTAGCATTATAAACGAAAAAGCGTTTTCAACTTCACTCATTATAATGTTAAAAACACTAGATGTTCCCAAATAAAGTAAAGAATGTACAGGTGCTGGTCATATAATTAGAATATTGTGAAAAAGTTCATTTTTTATTGTAAATTATTTTAAAAAATGAAACTTTCATATATTCTAGATTCCCTACATGTAAAGTAAAACATTTCAAAAGTTTATTTTTTTTTTAATTTGTTGATTAGAGCGTACAGCTAATGAAAGTCCAAAATCCAGTATCTCAAAATATTAGAATATTTCCATTTGAGTTTCATTAAATGACCATCCCTACAGTATAAATTCCGGGTATCTCTTATTCTTTGAAACCACACTAATGGGGAAAATGCTGACTTGGCAATGGTCCAGGAGACAATCATTGACACCCTCCACAAAGAGAGTAAGTCACAGAAGGTCATTACTGAATGGGGTGGCTGTTTACAGAGTGATGTATCAAAGCATATTAAATGCAAAGTTGACTAGAAGGAATAAATTGGGTAGGCAAAGGTGCACAAGCAACAGGGATGACCACAAGCTTGAGAATACTGTCAAGTAAAGCCGATTCAGACACTTGGAGAGCTTCACAATGAGTCAAATGAAGAGTCACCACACTCAGACATCTTCAGGAAAGGACTACCAAGCCACTTCTGAAACTATCTATGGGATATTTTCAAGAGGAAGATGAGAAACAGTCAATCCAACAATATACAGATGATCTGAAGGCTCAATAGTGCCTCAGCGGTGCCACAGGCTGATCACTTCCATGCCACACTTCACTGATGCTGTAATTGTGCTAGGAGCAAGTCATTTGCTGTAATATGTGCTGCCGACCAAGTATTGAGTGTACAAATGAACATACTTTAAAGAACTTAAACTTTTCTGTTTTGCAAATCCATTTTTGATTGATCTTAGGAAATATTGTAATATTTTGAGATACTGGATTTTGGACTTTCATGAGCTGTACGCTCTAATCATCAAAATAAAAAAAAAAACTAAAAAAAAAACTTTTGAAATGTTTTACTTTATTTAAAAAAAATAATTTACAATAAAAAAATGAACTTTTTGATGATATTCTAATTATATGACCAGCACCTGTATGTAAAAAACAAAAAAAGTACATATTTCAAGCTTGTTGCATTATTTTGTAAGTGTATAAAAGGGGAGTATATTGGGATGTTGCATATGTATATTCCCTGACTTCTCAGCACTGATTTTATTTGCTGCTGAAAGAAATAAATTAAAAGGTTTTGAAAGTGTAATGTATTTATTTCTCAGTAAGCATTAGTACAGGTTGAATCTTTAAATCCACAATTTGGTAAGAAGTGATTAAGTATCACTTTGTTTCTGCTTTTCCTTTGCTATACTACAATATATTATCCATTAAAAAAAGAAATTCACACATTGGCACAATTTATATGTCTACACATTTAATTTGTTGGTGTGACTGTTTCAGTTGGCTGTAGCTAATATCAGTGTGTGTTTATAAGTCTGTTGGCTCTTTAATAACAGAACTGAATCCAGACAGCTCTTCCTCACAGACCACCGGTTTGAGATTTGCAGTGTTAAAAATGTGAAATTACAGTATATTCCAGGTTAATAATTTCATTAAATTTCACAGTAATTTAACCTGGAAAAATACTGAATACATCAACATTAGATGAAGATACATGTCACAATATTAAGGAACTGAACTTTTCTCAGTTGAGTGTTGGATCAGTTTAGTTGTCTTTCTGTTGTCTACTGATTGCACACAGTTTGTGGGGTGAAGGGTTCAAGATCACACCCACGACTGGTGTGAGATCCAGATCATCTTCAGACACTCCAGGAGGAGGAGTGAAGCGGAAATGCTGAAGGAGCGAGGTGAAGAACAGGAAGAGCTCCATCCTGGCCAAACTCTCTCCAAGACAAACCCTACGGCCTGAGAAAAAAGAGATAATGTTCAGAATAGCTACTTTTGAAAAACACTTTATTAGAACAAATATGTCATTAAAAATATTGAAGCACAATCTTCTGGCTCAAGTTCAGACTAAAAGACAAGTCAATGTCAAAACATGACACCTGCAGAGAAGGGCATGAAGGCGTCTCGTTTGATCAGCTGACCCTTCTCATCTAGAAAGTGTTGAGGGTTGAAGGTGTCGGGCGTCTCCCACTCGTTCTCATCCTTCAATACAGACGTCAACAGTGGCAGAACACACGTACCCTAGATTTTAGAAGTGCAAAAGCAAGATTAAGAAATGTTCATGTATTTTAATGTTATTTTCACAAAGATTTATTGTTTGTACAAAGCCTACTGGGTTGTAGACTTAAGTACAAACAGAGATTAGTTTAACTGAGCAATGTGTTGTAAAGAACAACAAATACATAACATAAGCAGGACTAACCTTCTTGATGAAGTATCCGTTGAAGTGAACATCACAGCTGGTCATATGAGGAAGATTCATGGGTACAATATTAGCCAGTCTCTGGATTTCATGGATCACAGCATCTGTATACAGTAAGTTCTTCCTGTCATCTGTAACTGGCTCACGGCCAGCAAGCACCTGGTCAATCTCTTCATGAACTCGATCTATGACCAATGAGATCACATATAAAGCACATAAAATGCTTTAATTTCAGTGAGATCTCTCTTTATGATGTGTGTAGTGACTTTTGTGTACAGTGTAGAAATTGTTTTCACCAACAGAGGGAGCTGGCAAGCTTTACTGATTACTTGGCTACTTTAGCCACTAAGAACTCTGCCTGAACAAGACCTCAGCACCATCAATTGTCAAAAGAGACACAGATAAGTGAGATGCCAATGATATTTTGAGCAGCATATTTTTCTCCCTTAATTTGGAAGTCTGACCTTGTATATGAGGATATTTGGCCATGAGCATCAGACCCCAGCGCAGTGTCGTGCCGGTCGTGTCTGTACCAGCAGAAAACAGGTTTGACACCGTAATGAGCAGATTCTGATCATGGAAATGTGAATCTTTTTCTCCAGATTCCTGCATGAAGCACAAAAACATTCTGGAGTCTTAAAGCCAAAGTATACTTCACTTTTTACGTGTACTTGAGTGTCAGCATGAAATTTGTGAAATTCGTGCACACCGCTGAATTTTTGTAACCATTTTGTAACAGGTCACACCTGCATTTAAATTAATTTATTTATTTTTTTGCAGTAATTACTTTATCCACAAGGTGGCAACCATGTCCTGGGGCTGTTGACTCACAAAGTAGTCAAAGAAAAACTTCATTACAGAACAGACCGAAATGCGTGAAAGCTACAGCAACAATCAAGGCCTACAAAGACAAGAGATTGTGTGAAGAGGTTAGAAAATACCCTAATTTGTACAACTCTAGCATGGAAGAATACAAAGATGTGCATATCGGTTGTAACTCAGAGGTATTGCAATTTGTCGCAATGCAGATGCATCAAATGCCTGTGTATGGATACGAGTCAAGTGAAATATACTTTGCAAGGCTGTACGTTCGACTGCGTATGCATAAAAAATGAAGTATACTTTTTGCCTTAGGGTGATACTAAATGATCCAATACAATAAAAAAAAAAAAAAAAGTACACTGATGAGCCAAAACCAATAGCGTGTTTACCCACACCACGCAAAGCACGCAATTGCATGGGGCCCCCACGATTTCTCCTGAGGGGGACCCCACGATGGTGTTGTCAGGGATCTAAGAGGGAGGACTCAAGTGTGTTACAGGTTTATTGACAAGACAATACTTAAGACGAGATATTGAGGGTAAGGTGGTACAGTAGGAAGGGGTGAGGCATGATGACAAGCAAGCTGAGGGAATGGCCGCTGAGATCAGCCCAGGGTGTAAACAGGATGGTGAGCTTCGTTAGGTGAGCAGTACGAGGCCAAAAGATGCAGTGAGAGCCAGATAGGATCACACAGCTCACGTAGTTAGATTCACAGGGGAACAATCAGGCACTGAACCAGTCTTGCTGCTTGGCAGGGAGAGAGAGTGGCCACAGGCAAACTCATCTTGCTGGACAGGACTCTACACATCAAACAGGACAGGAACAGGCAGAACAAGACACGACTAGAACACAAAAGGCTGTAAGTCACTTCTACAAAGACACTACTGAGTTATGTAACAAAGACTAGTACACAGGGGCATAAGGATTAAACGAACTGGCAAAGACGAGAGGGAAAGAGGGCACAATATAAAGGGAACAAAGTACATGAGGAACAGGTGACAACACTCAGACTGACGAGGACTCAACAAGAAAGGGAGCAGGGAACATAAGGAACAGGAGAGCACACTTAAAAAAGACGAGGACTGAACAATGACTAAAGGCTGGTTCACACTGTGCGATTTTGGCCACGATTTGGTCGTCTGAGACAACTTTTGCAAATCCTAAAAGATTCCTATAATCCTAGCCTAAAATCTGTTGTCTTTGATCGCTAGTTTGACATGTTCACCGACAGCCGGTTAATGACCGACAAATTTTACCTCCAATGAAATTCTGACAGTGTCAGAAGATTTGGCGTACAATCCTCCAGTGTGACTTCTCCTACAACGAACGTCAAATTGTCTTCATTTTTCAAGACAAGCCTTGATCAAAACTAATGATAGAGATGTCTTTTTTAGCCACCATTTCAGTGCCGTGTGTAATGCAGCTCACTGGCATCGAATGTGTATGTTTTGATGATGTAAAACTCCGGACAAGTTTTCATGTGCGCGTCTGTTTTTAACGCGTCTTGACTGTCGTGCAGTCTGACATTAATGACAGCTGAGATCCCACAGTGTGACATGAGGATCATGTTCGTACAGTCTGACAAGTAACCATCGTAAAGGACTATTATAAATCGCTCAGTGTGAACCCGGCTTAAACAAGAGGGTGTGGTAACTGGAAACAAGGAGGAGGGAACAAAGGAGCACATGGCAAACACAGACAAAGCCATGTGCTCAGACACAACACAAACAAAGACACATTAAACAAAGACAACACAAACAAGGCTGCCAGGGCAGAACCCTGACAGGTGTAGTCTACGTGATACGCAGGTATATGCCGTATACCCACTAGGAAAGTTCAAGGATATGCATATACCTGCTTTAAAAAGCATGAGGATACGTATTTGGCGCTCTATAATGTGCTGTGACAGATCGTAACGCCTCAGTTCTAGAGAAGCGGCAGCCTGACACGTGAACTGATCCTTTCCTCCGCTTTAATACCAGTTATAGTGCGAAATAAACATGAATGAACATCTGAAGGTATGTAAAAAGATACAGTTCAACTTAAAATCCATAACATGTTTCATGTAATCGTTTAATCAGTTTTTCAACCATGGAAAGACGTTAATAAAATCGATGGTAACAAACAAACATAACGTCACATTTACCTCAGAACAAACATATTCAGTGACCATAAACTCGTTAGTCAGTTAGAAAAAATAAACTATAGACAGGAGCATTTAGCTTTATGTCGGCATGAAATCAAAATCGACCTTATTTACTTTGTTAGTGCATATTACTAGTCTTTTGGTAAACAATTAATCCGTGCAAGTTAAAACACAGAAAAAAAAACTGTTTGTCGTGGTAATCTTTAATCAAAATCTGAAAAGTTACTTTCATTCTGGAATGGCGTTCTTTCTCTGATAACGTCAGTTTGACGGCCTGGGTTGAAAATGCGTAAACAACTCCTCTTCAACCGCTAGTCTGCTATGAGCGAGAGATGGAGAGGAGGAGCGCTGAAGTAAAACCCTGCCCTCTATTCAATAATCCGTTTCACTTGGAAATATGTCACAACACTGGAGAAAAGACGTTTTCACGTGGACTTTAATATATGTACCATATAACGTGTTAATTATATATATAATATATATATATATATATTATATTTATATATTTATTTATTTTTCTAATGTTCTTTAATATATAATGCATGTTGAATATATCCATCAAGTTGACAGTGACCATTTAAATGTTTATATTTCAAAAAATGAATTGGAGTAAAGCTTGTGCAAGCCTGTGGATCAAAATGCATAATTATGATGACAGACTGGCAGGAAATTATGCAAAAAAAGAAAACAAAGCCAAAACAGGGTGATATTGTGACATACTGATAAGCCTCATCATTCCATTATTGTTAATAATAGTTACAACTTGCACTCTTAAATGTGCATTAAAAATTGCCAGCTGATAAACCCCCGGGAACGCGATCACGGGGCCCTTTCCTGGAGATTTGCTTAGGGCCCCAAATTACCTAATCACGCCACTGGCCAAAACATTATGACCAGTAACATCTCCTAAGAAGGTCATGTATTAAGGTCTGGGCAGATTAGATGGTATCCAAACAATCAGTTCTTCTAATCAATGTGTTGGATGCAGGAGAAACTGGCAGGAATAAAGATCTGAGTGACTTTGACAAGGGCCAAATTGTTAGGGCAAAGCGACTGGGTCAGAGTATCTCTGAAACAACAAGGGTTGTGTGTTGCTCCCAGTCAGCAGTGGTGATAATTTACCAACAGTGGTCCGAGGAGGGACAAACCACAAAATGGTGACAGGGTGTTGGGCACCCAAGAATCATAACATGCTAACATAATGCTAACATCTGGTGCAGCAAAGAGTGCCATGGCTCTGTTTTGGCGGCACATGGAGGATCAACAGCATATTAAGCAGGTGGTCATAATGTTTTGGCTCACTAGTGTATATCTATGTAAGTAAATGGTACAAGTCAGTTAAATATTGAAAACCATACCCCTAAAGTAAAAGTTTAAGCTTTTGCTGGCAGGTGGGCAAAAATGAAGCATAAATTCATCTAATACTTTACTTGTATGCTTTGTTTGTGGATGAGGAAAGAGTCAATAAATCCTCTGCAGTCAAGCGGGTTCAAAGTTTCCCGTAAGACGTTCACTAGCTTCTGCATTTCTTTCCTGTTGCTTTCCATATTTTCCATCAACAGCCTCCACGTCTTCATCCAGGGTCCGAGAACCGGACACATGTTGTAGATCTACAGGTGAAGACACACCAACTTTAAAATGCATATATATCTGTTTGGCTGACATGAAGACATAGAGTTTAAGACCAGAGCTGAAACTGTTTTAACAGTGATTCAGTGTCTCTGCAGCATTTTTGCTCATTGTGTCCTCTTTTCAAATCTGATTGTAAACCCCCTTTAAAATAACATTGCAAGGAACGGCACCCATAAACATTGCAGAGTACCTGTATCATAGCTGAACCAATCATGCGGACGTTCTTGTTTGCCTTGTTCACCATATCCTGAAACTTTGGGTCATCATATTCAAACCGTTTTCCATAAACAATAGCTGAGATGATGTTGGAGACGGCGCAATTCACCGGCTGGGTCGTATCAAATGGATTTCCTGCAAGACAAATGCAAACAGAGAAGATTATAGAGTAGTCTAATACTTAGAAAATTATGCTATTAACACAAGCAGTTGCTTTACCTTGAAACTTCTCAAACACTTCCCGCAGATAATGTGTCTCATCTACTATTTTCTCTTCACTCAGTTTCTTGCCCATTCCAAAGTCTCGAAGAGTTGAGATAGCGAATCTTCTCATCGTCTTCCAGCTGTCGCCATTTGCAAAGAGGATTCCTGTGGAGAAACATGTTTTGTATTCATAAATCACCAGAGAGGGGTGATGATGGGTACTGATCTAGTTCACCAGAACCTTTTGTATTAATTCTCTATGATATAATATTTTTATATTAAATAAATCATTAACAACAATGAAATGTTGTGGAACAGTACGGCTGCGCAACACCAATATTAAAAAGTAAACTAGTAACACTGGTTTTTCTTTCTTTGCTCAATAATTAAGCTCAAGTGTCAGCAGTGATGCATGCTGTGTCATGTGAGTGAGGCTGATGTTTTACCACATCCTTGATTGAAGTCCTGGAATATGGGGGTAATGTCTCTTTCTCCGAATTCGCCTGGTTCACAAGTGCTTGTTTGACCGTCTTGTATCCAGCCAGAACCACAACCTTCTTGGGTCCAAAATGCACTTTGAACACTGACCCGTATTTTTTGGACAACTGTGAAATAGATTTGCATAACATACTCATGCATTGATTTTATCTCTTAGCAACTGAAATGATAACAAGAAAAGCATTTGGAACTTAAAATCAGGGACAAAAATGTTCTTAGTCGTTGATTTGACTTCAAATGAAAACGTATTTTGATATACGCTCTTAAAAATAAAGGTTCCAAAAGGGGGTTTTCACAGTGATGCCAGAAGAACCATTTTTGGTTCCCCCAAAAAACAACTAAAAGACCCATTTTTTATTTCAAAAGCCTAAACCCTTGTTTTTTTTTTTTTTTACACTATAAAGAACCTTTTGTGGAAAGGAAAGATTCCATGGATTTTAAAGGTTCTTTATGGAACCATTGATGTCAATAAAGAACCTTTATTTTTAAGAGTGAACAGAGATTGTGATCAATTAAATGACAGAAAAAGTGTGTTTTCTAATGTCTTATTATATGTAAACATTCATCCAACTTGAAGAAAATGTGGCATTTAGCACTTCTTTCAGAAATTAAATATTTTTGGACCTAATAAAATCACCCAATAAGACTCAAATATCAGATTGTGTTTGAGACAAAGGTGATGAGATATCAATGTTTCTATAAAGAGACAAAAATGCATATATTTCTGTTTTATCTGTTAAATCAGATTCTTGAAATAAATGGGAAAGTTTTGCCTAAAAAACATGGAAAGCAAAGACAAGAAATAGAAAAAAATTGAATATCCTAAAATAATGTGTGTAACAAATTATGGGGAAAATGACAACAGGAATTATAATCTAGGAAACATAAGATACAGAAACGTACTTCCCAGAGGCTCACGTGAGGTTGTTTGAGATCCAGTTGGAGCAGGTTCCCCAGCAGTGGCAGTGGTGTGGGTCCCGGAGGATCTTTTCCCTCTTCAGGAGAGCTGAAGCTGATTGAGATTAGATAAGCAACCAAAAACAACAGCACAGCTGCAAGTAAAGCTCCTGTGGTGGACACATGCATGAGAAGCACTTCCACTAAAGCCATAGTCAGAGAGATCTCCACCACAACTGAGAGTTTCTTCAGAAGAAAAACAAAAACAAACAAACAAACAAAAACGAAAACATTAAAGCTGAACACCCCCCCAACTAAGATGAGGGAGACAACATCTTGACGACTGTAGATAGTCACATTCCCAGCTCCTCTAGACAAAAACCACCAAAATAATCTGTGTGTGTCTGAAAACAAATGTGTAGCCAGAAATGAGCTAAACCTGACAAAACCTGATTTTGAAAACTACATATAAAAAAGTTTTTTTTTTCCTTCTAAAAATGAAGACAGATTTATGTTATTTACTATCTTAGAAGAAAAGGTTCTATTTGTATTTAAAATAACAGAAGCCCATTAAATGTCTCAATTTCGATAGCTAAGTAAACGTGTGTGTGTCCCAAATAATTCTGTCTGATCTTATTGTAAACATCCATGTCTGTTCTTGATGTCAGAAATTCAACTTAACTTGAATTTTTTTGTTCCTACACAGAGATGTGTGTGCTGAGCTGACAGAAAAAGACCATTCCATTTTTTAAAAGTCTTGAAAAAGCAATACACTTCTAAAAACTCTAATGTAAAGAAATATTTACAACTAAAATTTGTATTTTTATAAATCATTCAAAAATGATTTTTGAATAGCCATCCAATTAAAAAAAGATGCTCTTTGATGAAAAAATGGTGCAATGACAGCGACTTTAAATTCAGAAAGAACTTGAAGTCACAATGGAAGTAACGACATATTTTTTCAGTATTATGACATGTATACAACGGTTGTTCATTAGATGGAGGCGAATGTAAATGTGAGCATGCAGTCGATTGTAAAAAAAAGGGGGGTTTAAAAAGACTCAATGATTGAAGTCTGGCATATTTCATTTTAATTAAAAATTGCAAGGTCAAAAAAAAAAAAAAGAAAGAAAGAAAAAGAACCATGCATGGATGAAACATTCACAATACGATCAATAACCTGCAATTAGAAAATAGATGAATGTGAATAAGTTGATTTTCCATTTCATGCCAACTTTTTTTTTATATTTTGCATCTGATAGTCCAGTTACAAATCTTTTTAAGTTTGAAAGTGCAAAAATAACATATTTTACCTTTCTTATCCCAGATATCAAGCAACCATCGAAATAATGTTAAATCAATGGTAATGTGTCAACTTTAACCACACTGAATCAAAATCACTTTTGCACCCGCAATTAATGATGAAAAAATCGATCGGTGTATGACATCAAAGTACCATGAGAAAGAATGAAGTACCTCTCACCATACTTTGATGTCATACACCAATCGATCAAATAAAAATTCCCAAAATGTATTTAAAATCATATTTCAAATTGGTTGATCTGTTACAAGAAAATACTGTTGGTGAATATAATCTATTAATAACAAATAACCACTTTTGGTCAAAGATAAGATTATTAACTTATTCTAATTTATGATGATGAAAACTATATGACCAGATCATCTTTGTTTCTGGCTTCCTTTGCAACAAATTATGTTACTTGGTACAAAGACCACAAACTCACATAAAAAACCAAGAGTCAAACTGGCCAATTAAATGAAACACTGATCGCCATAATGGTGATCAACATTTCAATAAAACATCAACATCTAAACCTCTGTTAATTCTCAAAAATAACTTATGTAGATGAATGGCAGAAATAAAGTCAAACTGGTTAGTAATAAGCGAAGCTGCACTTTTTTGGAGTTGTTTAATCATCCTTTGTTGAGATCTTGAGAGATTTATTGTCTACTTTTTTTTCCAGTTGATTTCAGGCTGTGTGGATTAAGTCATTTTTAGGCGTTGAACCAACATCACATTGTAACCTTGATTCAATGCCATTACCATTGATTTGTTTGTTTGTTTGTTTGTTTAAATGTCAACATTTTTTCAATATTAATTGCGGGTGCAAAAGTGATATTGATTCAATCTGTGACACATTGATTTAACATTGTTTCAATGGTTGCTTTCTATCTGGGATTTTATATCATGGTTTTCATGACACTTTGTGAATGCTGAAAATGATTGATTCCTGAAATTTCTGATGTTTGAATATAAAGAATAAACACACAAATATCTGTTTGAAAACTATCAAATTTACTGTTTTAACAGATTTAATTAACAGATTTCACGACCGCTTCACTGCGCACAGTTTGTGTGGGATCGGGTTTAGGGTGAAGCCCACCGCTGGTGTGAGATCCAGATCATCTTCAGACACTCCAGGAGGAGGAGTGAAGCGGAAATGCTGAAGGAGGGAGGTGAAGAACAGGAAGAGCTCCATCCTAGCTAAACTCTCTCCAAGACAAACCCTACGGCCTGAGAGGGAGAGAAAAATCACAAACTTCTATACATCTTGTGTTTAAAATGAGCATTTTTGTGATGTGTTATATGCTTTAGTACTTTTGGGAATATTATAGATCATTATAGATCTCACAACAAAATCTAAAATAAATACCAGGATATTTCATGAATAAAGACGACAATCAAACCCTATGTGAAGAAAAGTAGTACCTGCAGAAAAGGGCAGGAAGGCGTCTCTCTTCACAAATCGACCATGCTTGTCCAGGAAGTGTTCAGGGTTAAAGGTGTGTGGTGTTTCCCATTCGTCTTCATCCCACAGTACAGACATTAGAAGAGGAAATATGCATGTACCCTGTTAAAAAAAAAAAAAAGATCACATCTTTCTATTTTGATATGGTATGGTATTTACAATGTATAGTCTACTGCAAGGAGTGTGACAGCACTAACATGGTGCATGTGTTTTTTGTTTTAAAAACAAGGGAGTCAACTTTCTGTATTTTGTATTATTTTACAGCATTCTTACCTTCTTGATGAAGTATCCGTTGAAGTGAACATCACAGCTGGTCATATGAGGAATACTCATGGGTACAATATTAGCCAGTCTCTGGGTTTCATGGATCACAGCATCTGTATATGGTAAGTTCTTCCTGTCGTCTGTAATAGGTTGCCGTCCACCAATCACCTGATCAATCTCCTCTTGAACCCGATCTGCAAACACATCACACTTTAATTTCATTTTCTGAACTCAGCCCACCAGCACAAGATAAGTTAAGCATCCAAAGTATATTTAACAAGTAAAACATAACCCAGTTAAAACAGAAGCGTCATGCTTGTTGATAAAGTCTGTTTGATAACGGAATATTCTGGTTCAGGATAAGTTCAGCTCAGTCTGCAACATTTGTGGCATAATTTTGATAACCACAAATATTTTTCACTCATTCCTCTTCTTTTTTTTTAATAAAAAGTAAATATGAGTTTAAAAACATGAAGCGAATTACAGTGGAATAAAAACATTCATTTTTAAAATTGCAGCACACTTGCGTGACCCAGCTAGATGCCACAAATGCTGTCAGACTGAGTTTAACTTGTACTGAACCCAGAATATATCCAGAATAATGTTTTAAGAAAACATTTCAGCCAATTGCAATATTTCAATCATACCCTGTATGTGTGGATATTTGGCCATAAGCAGCAAGCCCCAGCGCACTGTTGTACTAGTAGTGTCCGTACCAGCGATGAACAAATTGCCGACTGTGAAAATGAGGTTCTTCTCATGGAAAAGTGAGTTCTTCTCACCAGATTCCTGATGAAATAGTAAATTAGCGATTTAAAGAAGTAAAAAAAGAATATGATCATTCAAATTTTAAGCTGTGTTATATTGACAATACTTCTGCAGTCTGCTTGCGGATGAGAAAGGAATCGACAATGCCTCTGAGGTCCTGTGGGTTCAGTGTTTGACGTAAACTGCTCACCAGCTCTGATATCTCTTTGATATCAAGCTCAAGGTTTTTCATGAGCAGTCTCCAATTCTTGAGCCATGAACCCAAGAAAGGGAACATGTTGTAGAGCTGGAGAACAAAAATCAGGAGATGTTTCTACCACAATGATGCAATAGTGTATGCCATTATAAACCAGTTCATTCTCACAGGTTATATTCAAATCATATGTGAACCTGCACAGAAGCTGTTCCACTCAGTCTGACGCTCTCATTGGCTTGATCCACCATATTGTGTAGATGAAGGTCTGAATACTCAAACCTGCGGCCATACACAATGGCAGAAATGACACTCGAGGCAGCGTAGTTCATCAACTGTGTGGTTTCAAAAGGTATTCCTATAAAAGAACAGGCAGTGGTGTTCAGTTTTTGGTCCATTTGCTGACCATACCTATATTACTGCACTCATATGACTTTTGAAGCTTTACATTACAGGCATTATGATACTATCTCTTTCAAAGCATTGATTATTTGATTAATGTACTCTACCTTCAAACTTCTCAAATTCCTCTCGTAAATGGTATGTTTCCTCTATGATTTTCTCCTCAATTTTTTTCTTTCCCATCCCGAAGTCTCGTAAATTGGTGAGAGCAAACCGTCTCTTTCCAGCTCTCTCCATTTGCAAATATAATTCCTACAAAAATGTTTAATTTCTGAAGTTAATCTTACAGAAATCATATTCTTGTAGCTAAAACAGTTGTGACGCCAAGGTCACTTTCTGAAGTGACTTCATACACCCAAAGAGACCAACTGTTTAAAAATAATTTTAAAAGTGGTTCAGAAAAGTTAAGTTGGTTCTGAGAAAAGCTTGAGCATCATTTGAGCACATATGCCTCAAGATATTTTGTATCTAATGCAATGAAATTCAGATTTTATTAGTGTGACTAAAATGTCCAAAAGTGTCCAAAAACTGTATAGGGCTTTTCACACTTGAAATAGTTAACCCTGGGTCATTCTAAACCCTGGGTAAACAGAATCCTGGGATATCTTGCTTCACGTTTCACATTGCTCATAATTTACCTGGGGTTACCAGTTAGTCCTGGGTATTCATAAACTGACGTTTCACACCTTTAGATTCCTAAACCCTGGGTTATTTGAATATTTGAGGTGTCAATGTCATTGAATGGATAAATGCAACACGTGACCTGTTTATATAAAGTCTCTAGCATTGCGCATCCTCGTATTGCTGAACGTACTATCGAGTTTATACTGAATGGACATTTCGGACTATAAAGGTAAGAATGAAACAGTCTCTTCTTCACTTAAATTGTCGCATTTTCTGTCAGCCAGTGCCACAGTTCCTCAACAGACCGTCCATACCGGCGTGATGAATATGATCCTCAACTGGACACGACCACAATGCAGCCCTGAAGTATCAGCAGAGATCGAGTCAACTGGATCATTCATTGAGAAGGCCTCATCGACACGACAGCCAGTAGCACAGTTCCTCAACAGACCGTTCATATTGGCGTGATGAATACGATCCTCAACTGGATGGAACTGAAATAAATACTTTGATTGTTGCGATCCTATTGGACTTATGATAGCAACCTGATTGTAACAAAGCACTGTTCGCCAGAGGAGAACTGGCCCCCCGACTAAGCCTGGTTTTTCCCAAGGTTTTTTTTTCTCCATTTTAACACCTATTTGTCACCTGTTTGCCACCTGATGTCACCTGATGGAGTTTGGGTTCATTGCCGCTGTCGCCTTTGGCTTGCTTAGTTGGGGACACTTGACATTTGATATTCAATAGTATTCTTGACATTTATTCAACAGTGCTTCTGATCTGCCTGCATTGACACTATTATTTAAGAGCTGCTGTGCAGCCAAATTATGTACCAGTTATCAATGTAAAGCTGCTTTGACACAATCTGCATTGTAAAAAGCGCTATATAAATAAAGGGACTTGACTTGACTTGACTTGACTTGACATTTGACATTTGACATTTTTCTTCTCAAATGCTGAATTTACTGTTTATATACAATGCACAGTGTTTCCGTGACTGTCCAAAGCAGGCAAATATGAGCATACGATTGGGTGTCTGTTGCTAAGCATCTAGCTGTAACATTCTAACATTCTAACTTGTTAACCCCATATTTTAGTGCCAAACTTGTACAGTGTGAAACCATGCAGTGTGGTGCAAACCCTGCTCTGGCCCCAGGTATAAAGCAGTGCTAACCCCAAGTCTAAATTACAGGTGAGAAACATTCCTTTACCCAGGGTTAAAGAGGGTGTTTAGAATGACGATAACCCGGGATTAAGCACAGTGTGAAAAGCCCTTGTGTAACTTATATGTAAGCTAGTAAGTATAAAGAAACTATTAGACTGGACTGCTCTTACCGTGTCCTTTAGTGAGATCATGGAACAGTGGCATGATTTCTCGATCTCCAAATTCATCTGCATAATTAACAAGTGCTTGCTTCACTGTTTTGTAGCCGGCTAGCACAACCACTTTCTTTGGACCAAAATAGACTGTGAAAACTGGGCCAAACTGCTTTGCCATCTGATGCAGATTGAAATAGATATTACTGACATTTAAAGGAGAAAAAAATCTGTTCCAAACATTATTCAACTTTATTAAATGAATCTTAAGAGAATATTATGTTGTTTTGTTCTAAATATGTTCTTGTGTTCCAAAGGATTGAAGCAACATGAGGGTAAAATGATGACAGAATTTTTGGGTAAACAATCGTATATTCTCCCTGGGGAAAAACTGAATTGTTCTCTGTAACAACTCACCAGACCGTTTTGTCAACACTTCAAAGCTTTCTACTGATGAATCAGTAGAAACAAAGCTAAACCTGTTGGCCAATAGGACTGATATCATTCTACTTACCTCACATAGGCTCAAGTGTGGTTTGTTAACATCCAACATTAGCAGATTTCCCAAGAGTGGCAACGGTTTTAGCCCTGGAGGTTCATTTTCGTCTCTCTGAGAGGTGAAGAATAGGAGATGAACAACCAAGAGCAGAAGCAAGCAACCGATAAATGTTCCTGTGCTGGAAAGCTGCAAAAATGATTCCATGAAAGCCATGTTCACAGAACAATACCATAAGACCTTGAGGTTTGTACAGGTTTCAACTGGACATAGATAAAGTGGGAGTGGATGCTTTTGGTCTTTGAGGTGGAGACTCACAAACTAGTGTCATGTTGTTATTGTGAGACTTGATTTTCCTGCTAGACAAAAACTGAGATCAAGCACCTTGCAATAAAGCACACACAAACACACACACACACACACACACACACACACACACACACACACACACACACACACACACACAAACAAACCTCCTTCCCTTCCCCCTGACTCTAGTCACTCTAAGTTCTTCAAACTTAGTTCTGTCTCAGTGCGCTTGGTAAATGGTCTCAATTTCACAGCAGTCACTGGTATTGTGCAGAAGATTGAAAACTAAGGAGAATTCTGTCCTCCTTTTGGGTGTTGAAACACCCACTCCTCTTCCCCAAAACAGGTGTTGGTGTAGTAAATATTTACAACCCTTTTGTTCTGGTCTGTATATAAGGTAATGTGCAAAGCAGTCAGGCGGGATCTTCTGTAGCCAGAGGCCCCCATACAGGGATGGGCAAGTGCCTTAAAACACTAATCCACCACTGTGTGTATGTGCAATTGTTACTCTTAGAGTCATCTTTGAGCAACTGATGTTATGTATTTATGATTTCTGAATTGGCTTCTAATTGGTTATTTGTGTAATTGGCACTTTTACCTGACAAATAAAATGTTATATTTGATTTACTCTGGATTCTCCTGATATCATTATTACCAGTAAATTATGGGAAGCTAATGCTACTGTAAACCTGTGTCCAGGGTAAAACAAACTGAAGGCGCGTGAATGAAGGAGCAGTAGGCACTTCATCTGAAGACCTTTTGATTTCTGTTTACCGCTGATTTAGCAAGTTGTATGGAAGTGGCTAAATTAAAATACACTTTTGTTCGAGTGAGCAGTAGGCACCCGACTAAAGGTATTAGCCAACTTATTACACCCTCTGACGAAAATCAGACTGGCGAGTTTATGTGCGTGAGTTTACTGCAAATCCTGGGGCGAGTTTCTCTGTGCGGCATCGGGTCCCTGATGAAAGAATAATTGAAATATGGGATACCCAGAATCATCAAATATCTAAATGAATACATAACCAATGATTCATTTCTAATTGGAAACACAACCTAAGACTAATAATCATTTGAAATTGGAGTCAGATTAAACGAGTGAAATTAAGTGAACTTCACAAGGGTGCTAAAAATGTTTGTGTGAAAACAATATACTTTTTTTATTACATTTTTTACTACAAAATGTACATTAAAAATAATTGACAAACACAAAATGCACCTGCTGCTCAAGGAGTTTTATGCAATAAAAAAGTCAGAAGTGATTTTGTGAAAGGTTTGTGAGTTATTCACATATTTACATTTTGTGAATTTATTCAGAATATATGCCCATTCTTATTTAAAATGAGGTAAAATATATTGTTTCTGTTTTGATCATCCAGTATCAGGAGCGTCTGATCGCACACAGCTTGTGTGGGGATGGATTCAATGTGATTCCCACTATTCCTTTGAGATCCAGATCATCTCCAGACACTCCAGGTGGAGTTGTGAAGCGGTAGCTCTGAAGGAGGGAAGTGAAGAACAGGAAGAGCTCCATATTGGCCAAACTCTCTCCCAAACAAACCCTTCGGCCTGAGAGAGAGAGAGAGAGAGAGAGAGAGGAGTTGAATGGTCTGTTTAAAATGCTGTCTAGGTAGGCAGGACGCTAAGTTTTGAAACAGAGCCAATGGGAGCTAAAGCAGGGCCGTAACCACAAAAGACATTAACAAAATTATAGGTGCTTACTGGGAATGGTATGAAACTTGACCCGTCAGACTTTAGTCAGGTTAGACACCATATTGAATTTAATACTGATAAAAACAAGGTTTTGAGGGATAGACTTACAGTCTTTACAATGGCACACTCTGTATAAAGGTCCTATTACATCATTTAAAACCTGTTTTGGAGTTTTTGCCCACTATCATTTTTTTTTTTATTTAGAAAGACATTTAATCTGCTGAACAATGGTGTGTTGTTTAACAACAGTACAATTGAACACACTGTAATTTTATCCTTCACAGCCTCATTTTCATTATCAAAAATGAAAAATGGTGCTACCCTGACTATAAGGTCTATAGGAAATTAATGAGAAATATGAACAAAATATGACATACAGAGAATTTTGGAGGTACAATCCACAAATCAGCCAACATGGAAACAAAAAGACTGAGAGAGAGAGACTGTTTAATTTAAAGTCAAATGATTATTTCCTCAAAACACTGGGAGCTCAGATTAGAGCATACCTGCAGAAAAGGGCATGAAAGCATCTCTCTTGACAAACTGGCCCTTCTCGTCTAGGAAGTGTTCTGGGTAAAAGCTGTTCGGTTTCTCCCATTCATTTGGATCCTTCAGAACAGACGTCAGCAGAGGAATGACAGGAGTACCCTAGAAAATGGAGAAAAGACAATGTTCAAGATGCACATGGGATCTTTTCTAGGCCTACATGTTTACTCTTCTGACAGACCTTTTTGATGAAGTATCCATTGAAGTGAACATCACAGCTGGTCTTATGAGGGAGATTCATGGGCACTATGTTGGCCAGTCTCTGAGTTTCATGAATCACAGCATCTGTATACGGTAATTTCTTTCTGTCGTCCACCACTGGCTGACGTCCACCGATCACTCCGTCAATCTCGTCCTGAACTCGATCTGCATTATGACATATTTTTGTGTTTTATGACTCAAATTAATTCAGCTAATGTGGGGGGGGGGACCTTCACAAATACACATCAGCATGGGAACAAACACTTCACATTACTGTTTTTTTACCCTGTATCTGAGGGTATTTGGCCATGAGCATCAAACCCCAGCGTAGAGTCGTTCCTGTCGTGTCAGTACCAGCAGCAAACAGATTTCCTACTATCACAAGAAGATTCTCCTGGTGAAAGCGCGAGTCCTTCTTGCCAGATTGCTGGCAAATACAAATCCACAAAGCACAAATTTATCATGTTTACTAAAATACTGAGGAAAAATATTCCAATTAGAAAATTGAAACAATAAAATTCATGTAGTTGTAGTTTGAACCCAAACGGATATTAAGATATCTTTAATATTTCTTGAGTTACAGGCAAAAACATTTTTTCCCTAATTTTTGAACTTTTACCATTAGCATATGATGCAACAAGGATTGAAAAAGTCAAGAGATTTTACTAATTGAACTACCAATCTGTAACACGTTACATCAAGGTCTCATTACCCAGATAGCAAGCAACCATTGCAATAATGTTAAGACAATATTATTGTGTCAATGTTAACCACATTGAATCAATATCACTTTTGCACCCACAATTATTTCAGCAAAAAATCAATGGTAACGGCATTGAATCAATGTTACAATGTGATGTTGGTTCAATATCATGCTTGCACTCTCAGAAAATGAAACACAGCAACTACAGCTGACTTAAAGCCACACAGCCTGAAATTAACTGAAAATAAAAGAAAACAAATCTCTCAAGATTTCTGTACCTCATCACTCTGTTTGCGGATGAGAAAGGAGTCGACAAACCCTCTGAGGTCCTGTGGATTCAGAGTCTCCAGCAGCTCATTGATCAACTTCGTCACCTCTGCTCTATTTTTCAACACATTTCTTACAATAATCCTTTTGCTGTTGAGGAATGGACCCAACCACGGAAATGTATTGTAAAGCTACAAGTACACATAGAGAAAGATATGGATGAATTCATGATTTTAAAAAAAAGAAGAAATTAAAGTCAACCAAATTTTCTCTAACATACAGTAAATCATACTTTACCATCATAGAAGCCGATCCACTAAGCCGAATATTTTCATTTGCCTTGTCAACCATTTCTGTGAATCGAGGGTCTGTGTATTCAAATCTGCTGCCGTACACAATAGATGAGATGATGTTTGACACAGCGTAGTTCACAGGCTGTGTTGTGTCGAAGGCTTTCCCTGTGAAGAGCAAACAAATGTCTCTCAAGGGATCCTTTAAACAAGAGCATGATTGCAGAAGTCCATAAATGTGTTTCAGCTTGTACCTTCAAACTTATCAAACTCTCCTTTCAGATACTGAATTTCCTCAATGATTTTGTCTTCACTTCCTCTCTTGCCCATCCCGAAGTCCCGCAGATTGCTGAGAGCGAATCGTCGCATCTCTTTCCAGTTCTCTCCATTGGAAAAGAGGATTCCTGATCAACACAGACAGAATCATCTGATCACAAGTCTAGAAATTAGAAAGTCTGAGAAATTTTCAAAGATTCCCAATCAGACAGTGGGCTGCAATAAACTCCAATGACAGAAGAGCAACAATGAGCAGAAAACTAACCAACACAATAAGATGTCTGCAGAGCTTTAATTTTGCTCCATAACAAACAATAGGACTCGACACTAGACATGTGCCGATATTCGGTAATAGATATATCACGATAATGAATATGCACAATATTGTTATCGCGGGCACTTCAAAATACTGTGAATAATTATTTATTATGAATTGTTTAAAATTTTATAATGCATTTTAAGAATACTTTAACCATCAACCATATAAAATGCACAACACCTCTGTATGCTGCATCAAATAAACGCACATGTAAACGAGCCCAACGTGGATGAGAAGCACAGGGCGGAAAGAGTGAAGGAGACGTGCTGAATGAAAGTGCACGTTCACACTCTGATAGCAGAGGATACTGATGGAACAGCAGAAATGCAGCGGTTACCCCGGAAATCCCGTAAAGAAAGCAGATGCGCTATTGAACAGTATTTAAAATGCTTCAAATAGCCATTCAGTTTTTTTGTATTCGCAATGTTGTTCATCACAGCACCCACTACTTAATACTTAAAGACTTAATAGGCTATTTATTTTCAATCTTAATCATTTTTATATTTTAATCTGGACTACAACATGCCCTATAATGATTGAAAATGTTCTGATTATTTGTTATTGTTCAGTAACACTTAGTGACATAAGGCTTCATTAGTTAACATGTTAATTCATTATTACCAAACATTTATTAATCTTAGTTCATGTTAATTTCTTAGTTAATGTTTAATTACAAATTAAAAAGTTGTAATTATTATTTAATGGACCTGAGCTAAAACTAACAATGATCAGTTGTATTTCTTTACTAACATTAACAAAAAAATAATACCTTCTGTAACAAATGTAGCTATTGCTCATTCTTAATCTTAGTTAATGCAGTAATTAATGTAGTAATTAGTAAGTAATTAATTATAATTCTTTCTAACTTTAATCTGTTTAAAAATGTTACTTTATATATTTTTTTGTGTATTGCGTTATTGTATTTAATAATGTTCAGAGTTCTTTTTGTTATAAGAAAAAGAGTTCTTAAACATGTTATACTATGAAAACACTTTTTTTGCAACTTATTTCAATATCGTGATAATACCTATACTGTGATAAAAGCTTCAGCAATCATTGCAACATGATAATTTGATACCGTCACATGCCTACTCGACACATTTGGATTGTAAATTAAGAACTGATTTAAATGCAAACACAGCATTGAGTCATTCTTACCATGACCGTCGGTAACTATCCTGAAACCAGGTGTAATATCTCGCTCCCCAAACTCATCTGCATAGTTCACAAGTGCTTCTTTAACGGTTTTATGTCCAACTAGTACCACAACTTTTTTAGGACCCAAAAACACTTGGTAAACATTCCCATAGGTTCTGGACAGCTGAAGGACACAGAGAAGGACATCTGTTAAAATGTACTATAATAGATTAAATGTATCTATGTCAAGTTCTCACCTCACAAAGGGTGTCAAAGGGTCTCGTGAGGTCAAGACTCAGCAGGTTCCCCAGCAGTGGCAGAGGTTTGGGTCCCGGTGGCTCAATTTCCCCCTCTTTCTGAGATCTGGAGTCACAGGTAAGTCGATATAAAAACATTAACAAAAGAAAAGCACCCAGTAATGTACCTGTGCTGGAAAAATTCAGCATTGATTCAACAACAGCCATTTTTTAAGGCTGCATAAATGTTCTGCTGCATCCAAACCCTTGTAATGCATATATATGGGAGGAACCTCAATTAAATCCAATGAGAGTTTGTAATTCAAAACAAGGTAGCCATGAGAATACAGTGCTGTTATGGTTGCAACAGGAACCAGGTACATGAGTCATGAGTAATGACAATGAATCAATGAACATTAAATTAGTACTAAGGCCACAGAACAATAATACAAAACACTTGTCTTTAACATCAGAGGTATAATTCAAATGACCTTTTTGTTTTGTATGATATTTACAAAGATATGTGATTTATTGGGCAAGGCATACACTTGCATGAGTATTTAAACGTAATTGGTAAGCAGTTTTAACTGTAACTTGCTGTAATTTTTTCTTCCGCCATGCACACACTGTAAAAAAAATCTGTTAAATTTACGGTAACCTAATGAAGTACTAATATCGTTTTGTACCTTTATAATACACTGACAGTCACCAAACACAATGGTGATAAGAGCACATGATGAATCAAAGTTCATCACAAAACAGCTTTTCCACAAGCTGAGAACAATACTAATATATAGAAGGTGCACACAGTGTCATTCACACACACTAAACACCATCATGGTAACATGCATGAAATGTTAAAATGCAATAAACATTAATTAACAACATTAGATGTAACATAAAACCCTAATGTACATAACTGATTAGAAAAAAATGAGAAAAACTAAGAAGAAACAGAGTTATTTCAATGAAAATATATCAAATGTGAAGTGTCACGCAGGGAATTGTGGGAATGTCAATTTACGGTTTTTCACTGTAAATTTTACAATGAATTGTTATTTTTCACTTCCAAAAACTGTGAATTTAACAGTATTTTACCGTAAAATTACATAAATGTACCGTTAGATCTTATGTTATTCACGTATATACGGAAACTTTCTGTAAACCAATTGACAGTTTTTCACCGCACCATTTTTACAGTCTTTTACTGTTAATTAAAATCACGGTCATTAAAAACCAAGACCTGACAGCCAACCCAATGTAAGCAAACCTGAACATTCACAATGATTCAGTGATTTACAGACAGTGTTTCTGATTGGCTACAAAACGTCTGGGCTGCACCCCATCTATTTATTTTCTTGGGTTGTCCCAGACACAGGTTTTAGTGATATTTTATCCATGATTTAAGCATTTTCTTACAGCAAGATCAAAATTAAACTAATTCAGTCTAACTGAACCAAAGTTTGCTTTCATCTTAGAACTGATCCATAACTGAATTAATTTAAGATAATAATTACACAGCTTTGAGTGGTGTTTCTTTGCACTTAGGAATAAATGATAACTTATAAAAACTTATCTTAGATTTGAGCCAGCTAAGTAACACAATGTACATCAAACTCTGATAGGACACTTCATACAAATTCATTACTTTATACCTGAAGAGGTTTATTTTGTCCTTCATCCCACTTATTGCATGATTACTCACTAAATAAATAGACACATGGGTATGGAATATTAATTCAAGATTGAACCTATTATCTTAATCTATC